>BKCP01007181.1:3629971-3657471 GCA_008636005.1 Striga asiatica | reverse complement strand
TGAAAAAACTCAACATTTTCCGTTTGATGGTTCTTTGAAAATCCTATCTCGATCATACTCAATTATCTAGTTCGACAAAAGGCCTATTTGTATACAATATGTATATTGTAGCGGGTATAGTTTAGTGGTAAAAGTCGTCAAATAATCTGTATAACCACCAAAAGACTTTTTTCCTGAGTTCTTTTATTCTAATTCTAGTAGATTTGATGAGATTTTTTTGATCAATAACATCAGTTGCAACTTCTCTCCATATCAATCACTTCATTCCATTTCCATTTGCATTTCTGAAGAGCCGTAGAAAGGTGCTGATGAAGGTTTCCAAAAACATCCCAGTTCCACTATCTCAACCGATGCCGCAGTCTGTCGAGCTTTGCCTCGAGATTGCGCATCCCGAAGAGCCTAGTCAGCTGAAGCCAGGAATCCCTGACAGTGTCGTAGAAGGAGTGGTGGCGAACCCACATGTTCTGGAACCTAAAGGAAGAGCAGCGGGGGGTGTTCGAAAATCGGCACCGGATGAGAAGGGGTGAGTAGTCAGATCCAACTCGAGTAAGGTGTGTGACGATCGTAATCGCAAACACCCTTGCCCACGCCTCGAAAACCAAGGCACGGTCGAGCCTCTCCTTGAGTCCGTCCCTCACCCACGTGAAGGGCTCACCATCACATCCAGCGTCAATTAACACACAGTCCGCCACCGCCTGAGCAAAATCCCACATCTCCCTTGACCGGTCCGAACGGCCACCCACACGCTCATCGGAATGCAGAAAGATGTTGAAATCGCCACTAACCATCCATGGCAATCCCTCCATACTCTCAGCAATCTCACGCAGGGTGTCCCAAAAATCATATCTCCCGACCCTTGCACACATGTCATAGACCAAAGTGTGGTAGATGGGCTCGGGAAGGTGAGCAGCGGAAAGCTCAACGTGAAGCACCTGATCGGTGTTACGGAGGACCCGACAAGTGTAGTCACACGAGTGGAAGAACAAGATCTTATGCAAAGTGTTACCCACGCCAGAGTGGAAGCCAAGGCGGCGTGAGTAGTAGTCAAAAGAAGGGGTGCGAATCATTAGCTCAATAAAGCCAACAAAATCAAGTCTATGATCACGAATGAGAGAATGAAGGTGAGCGAGAGTGGCCCTATTTGCCAGGCCACGACCATTCCAAGTTATGGATGTGATAGACATATCAACGGTCACAAGAGCCACCGGATGTAGTCTGCCTATGGCGAGGCTGAGTCGAGCCACCTGAAGGAGGAAGGTGGCGAGAGGATCGAAGGGCAGGGGAGACAGTCCGTCGTGTCATGCGCAGTGTAGATCTGGTCCTCATGGAGTGCTGGCCTCGGTAGGTGCTCGTGGCCTGGAAGTCGTCTGGCTGGGCAGTCTGACCTAGAACGGCACTAGCAAGATGCCTCACCTCTGGGGGCGTCTGATGTCTCTCGAACGAAAGCACTAGAGGAAAAAATCTCACACGAGACGTCATGCTGGGCGCGGTTCAGACCGCATGTCTGCTGAGGGAGGGGGGGAAGAGATGATCCAGCAGGCGGATCACTCAGATGCTCACCGACAAAAGGTCGATGGGGACTGGCTATATGCCCAGCCGAGCTCCCAATCTCAGCAGAGAGAAGGTAAGCCGACTCATACCCTTTCGGGGGATCGTTGTCGGAAGTGGGCCTCAAATCCAAAGAGCGGTCCAGGCTAGATGCATGCACTGTCAAAGGAACAACGTCGCGCGCACTATCCTCAGATAAGTGGATGGACTCGCCACCAGTCGAGGTGTCCGGCTGCTCCGTATCATCTACAAGAAGGTCGTCGTCGTCCAGAAGAGTAAGGTCCGTAATCCTAGGTGGTCGACTGGTAAAAGGCTCAGCCTCATCCTCTGCCTTGGAGGAGAGAATAACAAAGTACGAGTGGTTGGCCTTAAAGGCCGACTGGAAGGTCTATCTCGGAAGAAAGCCCGTGGACTTGGGCTTTGGCCCTACGATAGCCAACTGCTTAGACTGGTTAGGCTGGACATCCTTCCCAGTTTGGGCAGTGGCGTCGACCACAGCCTCGCCCTTATGCTTAGACCCCTTCAGGGTCTCTGGTGCGCGGAAAGGGCTTTTGCCCATTCCTTTTGGGTCCCTCCGAGTGGTGGAGGTCCCCGGCTACGCCACACGGTGGTCCCTCTATAGTTGCTAGGTTAGTTGTCTGTAGTTGCTAGGTTAGTTCTCTGTAGTTGCTAGGTTAGTTGTCTGTAGTTGCTAGGTTAGTTCTCTGTAGTTTCTAGGTTAGTTCTCTGTAGTTGCTAAGTTAGTTTTTCGTAGTTGCTAGGTTAGTTCTCGGTAGTTACTAGGTTACTAGTTTCTAGGTTAGTTCTCTATAGTTGCTAGGTTAGTTCTCTATAGTTGCTAAGTTAGTTCTTTGTAGTTGCTAAGTTAGTTCTCTATAGTTGCTATGTTAGTTCTCTGCAGTTGCTAGGTTAGTAGTAGCTAGGCTAGTTCTCTGTGGTTGCTAGGTTAGTTGTCTGTAGTTGTTAGGTTAGTTGTCTGTAGTTGCTAAGAGATGTCCGCATTTTAAGAGTTGGGCGCATTTTAAGAGTTGGGCGCATTTGATCTAAGAGATGTNATCGGAGAGAGTGAAAGTGAAAGAGAGAGAGAGAGAGGGGGGATCCAATGAAAATAGTAGATAGTGAATGAAATAAGATGATATATATAATTGGATCCATCATATCAGTGGTCATGATCAAGTCAAACTTTAATAAGTTTTGGTAAAAAATGAGGTAGTATTTTCGAAAATAAATGAACACATGATGGCTAAAAAAAAAAGTAAGGGTCAATTGGATATTTATCACAAACCCACCCACTTGTGGGACCCACCACCACCTACCCTCATCCTAACCTCTCTACTGCTCCACCTAACCCCCTACCTCACTCTGTCACCCACACGAACACACACACACACAAATCACATACACTTCACGTATATAGCCGAATCGACAATGCGCTGCCGTAGTCGCGGACCCCTGTCGGACCACCCGAAGTAGCCACTAACCTCCATCGGACCCCGCCAGAAGCCTCAGCCCGTCGGCACAGTCCTACCACGCCATAGTTCGCCGCTGACAACCTCCAACCGATCGCCGCGATGAGCTTCACGACCATCATTCTAGACGCTACTTCACCCAGACGCAGCCACCAGCCAGTCGAGTGTCATGCAAGTCTTCACGATGAGAGCCACCACATCGATGCGCGCGCGGAGAACAGGTACTGAAATTATCAGTTGCAGAAGTAGTCGATTTGAGAATGCTCGAGCTCGTCGCCGGCATTGAGGAAAGTGATTCAATCGTCGTCGGCATGAGAGGCAAGGACGGCGGCTGGGGTTGGAAGAGACGGCCGAGACAGTCCTGTGTATGAATTATGTTTTCAGAATCGGGGGCTTACTTTTGTAAATTTAATAAGTCATAGGGATTTAATTGGAATTTCAAAAATTTTAATATACTAAAATTTAGTTCATGGGTTAATTTATAATTAATCAAACAATAAATAATATTTCAATATTATTATTTAATATGTAATATTTCTATTTTATTTCTTTTTTTTTCTGAAAACTAATAATGACTTTTTTTATATAGTTTGTTCGTTTGATTTTTTCAGTTATTTAAATATAAATAGTTGACATCAAATCGAAATAACTGAGTTTTTAAAAGTAAGAAATACAATCAAACCGAAATATAAAATTTTGAACTGAAAATTTTAGTTCGATCAGTTTTGTTCAATATTGTGAAATCTGATAGTTATTAATGTGCTATTCATATAACCCCTAATGTGCAAAAGAAATACATAAAAATATAAATAAAAATAATAATAATAATTTTCATATTGTTCGGTCGTTTTCGTTATTTTGGTTATTTAAAAAAAAAGTCGACATTGAACTGAAATAACCGTGATTTAAGAGTAAAAATAGATGATTGAACCGAAATATAAAATTTCGAATTGAAAATTTGAGTTTAGTCAGTTTCGATCTCTATATGCAATCTAATAGTCATTAATATGCAATTCATCTAACAATATAGGGCACCTTCAGGGTCGACATTTGTTATGATTTAATCCAATCAGAACTAAAATAGATCTGAATAATTTGTTTATCCGATCAATTAACCGAATTAAACTAAATAACATGACTGATGAATTATTTATATTATAAAAAATTTATTTAGTATTTTAATATTTATATTTAATATTTTCTATTTTTTTGGTTGAAAAGATACAAGATATAAAATATCTAAATCAATAATGTGAACCCACACATGCAATAATGTGTATTTCGTCTAACATTATTGTGCAGTCCATTGATCGGATATTTTTAATTTGAGGCATTTATATTGTAGAAGCTTTATAAATGTCAATGTTAATTAACATTATGTTTCAATTTTCAAATTATTCATATAATAAAAAAAATTAGTATTTATATATTTTTATTTAAAATTTTATATTGTTGTTTTTTGAAAATAAATAATATATATAATATAGAAATAGCATTTTTTATATAGTTTGGTCAGTTCTATTATTTATTTATTTATTGTATTCATGCCCAAACCGAACCGAAATATCCAAGTTTTAATATCTGCAAAAGTGCTCATTATTATGCTAATGTGCGTTCTTGAACGTTAATGCGCATCCGCCCTAAGACTAATGCATACCAATGTACTTTTAGTTTTTCTCGAGTGATCATTGCACACAATGTTACGATAGTGTTCATTCCCACAGGCATTTGGTCTAACATTATTCTGCAGTCTGTAAAGCTGGTGATATAGCCACATAAGGATAACCCGGCTCAAAGGCTCCTTACTCGACCGGTGAATCACTTGAACAACTCGCATGTCGACATGACTCTGTCGACATGCTCAAGTCCACTTCCCTAAAGTCGATTCTACGGAGAGCAATCGAGAAGAGGCAGAAATCGGTCTAGCCGACTTAAGGAAGTCGACCTTAGCCTATCGACTTTCACTAGTCGATATCAATAGCGGAAAAACAGCAAAAGCATAACTTCCGAGCATCCAGATACTCTAAGTCGACTCTCGGAAGTCGACCTCGATGAGACGATTCGCTGAAGATGATTTTCCCTCAAGAATGACAACGTAGCCTCCGGACATTCATATGATCATGAGTCGACCTCCCAGTGCTCGAGGTCGACGTCTTACGCCTCGAGGCCGAGAACGTGATGACGATTCATCATACTTGCAGCATACTAAAAGTTCTATATACACCTAAGGATAAGAAGGAATCTTGAGATGACTTAGCAGCAAGGGGAGACGAATCGACCAGGGCATTTTGGACCTTCTAGGTCCACCGACTTGGGCATTCTGGGTATTTCAGGTAAATATTCACTCCTATATGAAGGAGATGAGGTAACCCTAAACCCTAACTTTCATTCATGCACTACTCCCCCATAGCTGCTGCGCAGCATCTCCTCATCTCTCTGATACTGACTTGAGCGTTGGAGGCTCTACGCCGGAAACACCTCCGGCGTTGAGTTTTTGCAGGAATCTCGCGGTCTAGTAACGATTGGGAAGCGGTTCAAGCAGATCTGAGCTCACAACAACTGGTTTACCCCAGATCCGGAAGTAGACCCATCATATTTGGCCCCGTCTGTGAGGAGATCTTGAAGGAAGTAAGAGCTTCACACCCAGCTTCGATCTGTTTGCTGATGGCGGAAAAGGAAGGTTTGCAGAGGAATCTGAACGAGGAATTCAGAGGGACGTGGATGGACAAGAGGCCACCACCGCTCTCCACCACCAAACATCCCGTGATGCAGATGATGGGGATGCCACCATTTGGAGGACTTCCACCACCAGGACTGGCGTTGAGCGAAGAAACACCTGTCACTCCAACCGGAGTGAAGCTGCAAGTGTTGACCTAGGCAGGAACAAGTCAAAACCCTAACTCAGATGGAGAGAGGGAGCCAACTGAGATGTCTCGACGCGAAGGAAAGCAGATACAAGAGATACCAGAGCAGACACAACCCCGCGTCGATGAGCGGACCATGACAGTAACGAGGAATGAAATGCAAAAGATGATTGCTGAAGCCGTGGCTGCTCAGATGAAGCAAATGACGCAGATCGAGCAGCAGCCTCGAGTTGAGTACCCACCCCGGGTCGAGCAGCAGCCCCGTGTCGAGTGCCCACCTCGAGTCGAGCAGCAACCTCATGTCGAACAACAAGCCCAATCAAATGTACAACCGAACAGGAGGGTGGACGAGGAAGAATCTTCCATTCGTACTGTCAATCCACAAGAGAGGGACGAGACGCTAGAACAGCTACTAGCCCAGGTTCGTGACTTACAGGCTCGAGTCGGTGGGAAGAAGAACAGAGGAGCAAAAGAACACCCATTCTCGCAGCAGATCCTGAGAGCCGACTTACCCAAAGGCTTTAGGGAGTTGAACATATGGTATGACGGTACCACAGACCCGTCTCGACATCTGAGAAGTTTTGAGAACATGGCGGTGTTCCACCGCTACAGCGACCCAGTGCAATGTCACGCCTTCTTGACGATTCTGACAGGGTCGGCCCAGCTGGTTTCATCAACTTCCAGCGGGGTCGATTAGGGACTTTGATGGATTTAGCTCCAGTTTTCTTAACCAATTTGCAAGTGTGAGGGTGCAAGAGAAATCCTATCTCTCGCTGATAAGTATGCAGCAAAGGAAGGGTAAGTCGCTGCGAGAGTATGTGGCGAGGTTTACAAAGGCGTGTGTCGAATGCCCAACAGCGACAGAGGAAATCAAATCAGGAGGACTAACGAGAGGACTACTACCAGGGTTATGTAAGAACTCTTTAGCCAAGCGACCTGGTAGGAGTTTCGATGACGTGTTGGGAAGGTGTGCCAAATATATGAATGTCGAAGAAGCAGAAGCCGACTATCTGCAAAGCGTCAAAATGTCCCAGACGGATAACCGAGACGACAAGAAGGAGAAGAAAAGCCAGTCGACAGGAGAAAGAGGAGGATCACCACGAGCTGACAAGGGTGAAGGACGATACAAAGGATGGAGGCCGATTCAATACACACCCCTGTCGGCTCCTCATGCAAGAATACTGGAAGTCATGGAAAGAGAGATCCGTGACGATGTGGTGAGATGGCCACGAACAAGGAATGATGGACCAGTAAAGCCCAAAAGCAACTTATACTGTCGATTCCACAAAGATTACGGCCACGACACTGATGACTGCAGACACCTTACAGACGAAATCGAAAGGTTGATAAAGGCAGGACACTTGAAGGAGTTCATATACAAAGACCGTGAGAGGTCGAGCAGGAGGAGAGAGAGAAGCAAGAGCCCTCGCAAGAGGGCCAGATCACCAGAGAATGAGGAGCTTCCACCGAAAAGGGGAGTAATTAATATGATTTTTAGAGGGTCAACAGACGGGGACTTGAACCGAGCAAGGAAAGCGTATGCTCGAGGTCGATATGCAAAGGTCGAAGTGCAGCAAGTCGATGAATGCAGACCAGTAATGAACTTTGGACCTGCGGACGTTGGAGAAGTCGAGAGACCACACAATGATGCCCTAATGATAACCGCACAGATATCGGGATACGAGGTGCAAAGGGTGTTCGTCGACACCGGAAGTTCTGTAAACGTGATTTTCTATGAGTGTCTCAGAAGGATGGAACTCGACATTGAACTTACGCCTCTACAAACATCACTCTTTGGATTTAACGGATCAGAAGTCGCTCCCCTAGGAGAAACAACGCTCGCTATCGTCTTGGGGGAAGGTGACTTGAGAAAGGTAAAAATGGTGAAATTTGTCGTGGTCGACGTCGAGTCAGCGTATAACGTAATCCTCGGGAGGCCGGCGCTCAATGCCTTCCAAGCAGTGGTGTCGACTTATCACATGAATTGAAGTTTCCCGTTAGAGATCGAGTGGGGGAGGCTCGAGGGGACCAAGAATTGTCGAGAACATGCTATCAGATCGCGGTCAAAACTAACCAACGGGCTGAGATCAAGGAGGGCAAAAAACCAATGTCGAATGAAAAGAGGCCGAGATGGAGTGACCTCGAGCCCCATGGAGAGTTGATGGAAATTCAAATAGGTGAAACGGAGGACCAGACCACCAGACTCGACAACTCCCACGATCCTGGCACGAGATCCACCTCAAACGCTTTTACGCCTAAGGCAATGTCTATAACTACCCTTTGTACTGAACGATGTTTGAATTGAATTCAATGACGGAATGAATCTTAAAGCTTATGCTTCAATTACGTTTTTTATATTTACGCGTCGACTTTATTATGATTACATGAAAAATTGAATTTTTCAAAACGGCTATGAGCCGGCTAACTCCAATGATTATGAAATCAACTAACACAACAATGAAGTTGTAAACTCTCGAGTGGAATCTCAAGCAGGCTACGAAGCCTTCGACTAAGAAGTCGATTCACGCAACTACGAAGTTGCAAACTCTCGAGTGGAATCTCGAGCAGGCTACGAAGCCTTCGACTACAAAGTCGATTCACGCAACTACGAAGTTGCAAACCCTCGAGCAGGCTACGAAGCCTTCGACTACGAAGTCGATTCACGCAACTACGAAGTTGCAAACTCTCGAGTGGAATCTCGAGCAGGCTACGAAGCCTTCGACTACGAAGTCGATTCACGCAACTGCGAAGTTGCAAACTCTCCAGTGGAATCTCGAGCAGGCTACGAAGCCTTCGACTACGATGTCGATTCACGCAACTACGAAGTTGCAAACTCTCGAGTGGAATCTCGAGCAGGCTACGAAGCCTTCGACTACGAAGTCGATTCATGCAACTACGAAGTTGCAAACTCTCGAGTGGAATCTCTAGCAGGCTACGAAGCTCTCGACTACGAAGTCAACTAACATAACTACGTAGTTGTAAATTCTCGAGCGGAATCTCAAGCAGGCTACGAAGCCTCCGACTACGAAGTCGATCAACACAACTACGAAGTTGTAAACTCTCGGGCGGACTCTCGAGCAGGCTATGAAGCCTTCGACTACGAAGCCGACTAACACAACTACGAAGTTGTAAGTTCTCGAGTGGAATCTCGAGCATGCTACGAAGCCCTCGACTACGAAGTCGACTAACATGACTACGTAGTTGTAAATTCTCGACCGGAATCTCGAGCAGATTACAAATCTCACACTCATGACATCGGTATACACAATTATGTGGTAGTCACGTTCTGAGAACGAAAACTTTTGTACAGCCAACTTTAAATACACAACGAACATCGACACATCTACGAAGCTGCTCAAATGGTTGCTCGACTTCGACCAGCTCGCAAGAAGGGTTGGGGAGAAGACGAGTTGAAAAACTTGACGTCTCATAGCTACGAAGCTGTTCAATCGGTTGCTCGACTTCGACCAGCTCGCAAGAAGGGTTGGGGAGAAGACGAGTTGAACAAATTGATGTCTCACAGCTACGAAGCTGTTCAATCGGTTGCTCGACTTCGACCAGCTCGCAAGAAGGGTGGGGGAGAAGACGAGTTGAAAAACTTGCTGTCTCACAGCTACGAAGCTGTTCAATCGGTTGCTCGACTTCGACCAGCTCGCAAGAAGGGTTGGGGAGAAGACGAATTGAAAAACTTAAACGTTTATCAGCTATGAAGCTGCTAAAATAATTGCTCGACTTTGACCAGCTCGCAAGAAGGGTTGGGGAGAAAGCATACGGGAAATAGCAGCAAGATAATTTGAAATACAATCAACACAAGCGATGAAGGAAAAAAAGAGTAATATTGATAAACGAAATCCATTACGTTCCGAGTCGCCTCGACCTTTACACATCTTGAAAATAGGTCGAGGCAGCATATCTTAATAATTTTCTTTTAAAACAAAAGAAACAAGGAAAGCAGAAGCAACATTTCTAAGACTCGGCATCGGATTTTTCATCTACATCATCATCTCCAGCAGCAATGGTCTGAGTTTTCTCAACGATGTCACCTTCATCGATCGTCCCGACCTCCTCAGCACGAACGACTCCCCCTTGCTCGACTGCCGCGGCTTCTCCCTCCCCGGCCAACTCTTCATCCCTCCCGACTTCGAGAGATTCTTCATCATCCTCCCCACTTGGAACGACTAAGTCGGTCGGACCGCCCAAGGGAGCGGGAGGAACCTCCAATCGACCCTCCAACTTGGCCTTGCGAATGGCCCTCGCCTTGAGACCCACCCACCATGGATGGTCGGGAGGAAGAGCAGCATCCCCCCAGTAGCCGGCAGGAAAGGGAAGAGTCTTTTTGACCGCCTCGCGGTCGAGCCTACCTTCACATTCGGTCTTTTCCACAGCCTTCTCCCAGGCGTCGAAGGTGAAGTCGAAGTACTGAAGAGTCGCAGGGCAAAGTTTGTCAAGGAAAGCGGGAGAATTGCAGAAAAGATTGATAGCTTCTTGTCGATAATGTTCGAGAAACACGGAACCCATCGGGGACTTGAGAAATGTCCTGCGCCCCTCAAGGATCCCGGCTTCTCGCTCCACCATACTGTCATCTGCAGCCTTCGCCAAATCGGCTCGCAGCTGATCGACAGTCGAGAGTGCGGCATCCTTCTCAATTTTAAGCTTTGAAACAAGAGCATTGGCCGCCAAAAGGTCGTCATCCTTCTTCTATAGCTCGAAAAGAAGGTCTTCGTATTTCTTTTTATACGTATGGACACCAGAGTCGGGCGAGCTGGTATCCTCAAGCAGAGAAGGCATGATAAAAGCCATAAACTGAAAAGGAAGCATATAAAACGAAATCAAGAACATAATTGAAACCAAAGTAAAAACAGCCGACTGAAATCAGAGGAAAAGCAATTACTCGAGAAAGACATAGAAGGGCACGACTAGCGCGATCATAAGGGTCCCGGTCGGCACGGGCCTTGTCGGCAGCAGGGATGACGGAGTCCAAATACTTAGCGATCTTGTGGGGATGAGGGTGATCCCAAAGTCGGGAAGGTCTCTCGAGGGTGACCGTCTCGAGTTGACCGGGAGGAGGAGCTTGCTCGACGGCCTTGCCCTTGTCCTTGGTCTTCTGGCGCTTGAGCGAGCCAGGGACAAGAGTGACGTCACCCACATCTTGAGCCCGCTTTTGGGGAACCGAACCCAAAGCCTTTTTCTGACTCCCTGAAAGCGGGAATTAAACCTTCGATTTCTTGACAGTAGTCGTCTCGGCTGCCGTCTCTTTCACACCCGATCCCGAACCGCCGTCGGGTTTCTTTGGAGGGGTAGGTCGAGCCGTGGACTTCCCATCGCCCTTCGACTTCTCAAACCGGGCAAGAACGGAATCTGCAGATAAGCATAAAATGTCAGACATGTCGGCACAGACCCAAAATAGAGAGCATGAAAATCAGACTTACGAGGATCGTCGAGACGAGGAAGATCCTCGTCGACAACGAGGCCGACATGACTAAGAAGGGATAACTCCTTGATCAACGGGCGAGCCATGTAGGTGTGTTTATTGAGCTCGGCCAGCATCGGCTCGAATTTGGGGCACCGTGGCCGCTTATTTTGTTTGACCTTGGAGGTAATCCAAGCGTTCGGGTATGGGTATTTACCGGAAGCAGGCCGAATAAAAACAAACTTCAACTTCCACTTAGTTACGTTTGAAGAAAGGTCGTCAAGAAAAGTGACGCCGGCGCGACGACCCAAACAATAGGCGTCTTTTATGAATTGGTAGCTATAACAGTGAAAAAGAAACTCCGGAGAAAAATATCTAAGTTTTATTCTGGAAACGACAATAAAAGCGATCATGATGCGAATCGCATTAGGAGAAAACTGATTATAGGTACATCGTACAGATCACTTATAGCGCGAAGTTCGGGTTGAATAGGAAAGCGAAGACCGAACAACACTTGGTCGATAAAGAAGGTATAAAAACCAGGTGGAGGATTAGCATAGTCGTCAGTCGGTTTGGCAATGGCTAGTTCCCAGTCAGCAGGAAGACCCCTGTACACTCTAAAGCCCTCGACCTCGGCTGCAGAGGCATAACAAAAAGGATTTAAAACAGCTAACTTAGCTAAAGGACATGCTATTGAAACAACATCTCGAGCCTCGAGAAGAGGAATGATTATGGGTAAAGAAGAAGGACTTGTTCTATATACAGAAAAATCTAAGATCCTAAGGGGAATACCTCGGGGAATGAGGTCGAGACGAGGAGACTCTCTGACTCGGGATCTTCAGCCAAGACCCCCGACATCCACGCTTGTCTGTAAGCGTCCTGGTCAATACCGAAAGAAGATACATCTGATTGGGAATTCGATGATTGATCGGCCGGTTTGAAACCGACTACTTGTACAGAATCGGACGACTGGGGACCTTCGTCGATCAAGCGCTCAATGCTATCGGGCGAAGAACCAGTGTCAGAATCTAGAAAAACGAGAAAGAAGAGTCGAGATCAGTAAAGGCGAATTTAGTGCGAGACGAGGAAGGGCATAACCAACAAAGAATAAATCGACTTATGGGAGTCGACGTAAGTCGAGCCAGAAGATAATCACGGAAAAAGGGTTTCGAAACAAAGGAAGTCATGAGAATACTCCATCCGTCCTTATGACAATAAGTGAGCAGGGGCGAAGAAAGTCTAGGAGAACCACACCCAAAATCAACCTAAAAAAGCGCGAATCGACTTGGAACCAGAAGTCGACAGGAGGCAAGAGTAGAATAAACAAGAAATCTAGAGGGAAACTCAAGCAAAGAAGATCTAACATAACTCGCGTAAGGCCATTCGAAGAACACCAAGAACACAGGTTGTGAAACCCAGAAAAATCCAGGAACTATGCAAAAAAAAAAAAGAAGAAGAAGCAGCAGAAGTTAAAGAAGTTAGAGCACTTACACATGATTGTTGTCGGAAAAACTCTGAAGATCTGGAGTCGCCGAAGGGAAGGAAGCGCCGGAAAGCAGAAAACACGGAGAGCACCGGAGAAGTTTGAGAAAGTTCAGAAAGCAAGAGTGCGGAAAAGGAATATTTCGAAGAAAGGAGAGATACTTATAAAGGAGGTAACTGATTACCAACCGTTGGATCATGATCTGATCTAACGGTTCCAAGTAAAGCGCGGAATACGAGGAGACGGAGGTGAAGCGACGTGATAGGTATGGATTTGAATTTTGAAATTTAAAGGAGTGTCAGGCTGTCAGAACCATCTGAAGGTAATGATGAGGTCTCGCGACAGCACCGTAGGGTTACAAGGTAAGGGCCTCGATGTCGAGGTTTGAATAAACGAGCAGATAAATCGACCGCCAAATTTACTCTTAAGCAGTCGACTGCTTAGAGTAATTTTTTTTTTTTTGGGGGGGGGGGGGGGGGGGGGGGGGGNCTCGACCAGTGAATCACTTGAACAACTCGCATGTCGACATGACTCCGTCGACATGCTCAAGTCGACTTCCCTAAAGTCGATTCTACGGAGAGCAATCGAGAAGAGGCAGAAATCGGTCTAGCCGACTTAAGGAAGTCGACCTTAGCCTATCGACTTTCACTAGTCGATATCAATAGCGGAAGAACAGCAAAAGCATAACTTCCGAGCATCTAGATACTCTAAGTCGACTCTCAGAAGTCGACCTCGATGAGACGATTCTCTGAAGACGATTTTCCCTCAAGAATGACAGGGTAGCCTCCGGACATTCATATGATCATGAGTCGACCTCCCAGTGCTCGAGGTCGACTTCTTACGCCTCGAGGCTGAGAACGTGATGACGATTCATCATACTTGCAGCATACTGAAAGTCCTATATACACCTAAGAATAAGAAGGAACCTTGAGATGACTCAGCAGCAAGGGGAGACGAATCGACCAGGGAATTTTGGACCTTCTACATCCACCGACTTGGGCATTCTGGGTACTTCAGGTAAATATTCACTCCTATAACATTCATTCATGCACTACTCCCCCATAGCTGCTGCGCAGTCTCTCCTCATCTCTCTGATACTGACTTGAGCGTCGGAGGCTCTACGCCGGAAACACCTCCGGCGTTGAGTTTTTGTAGGAATCTCGCGGTCTAGTAACGATTGGAAAGCGGTTCAAGCAGATCTGAGCTCACAACAACCGGTTTACCCCAGATCCGGAAGTAGACCCATCAGCTGGTATTTTAAGGGCAATATTGCATATTAATACATCACTTTTTATGTTTTTGCAATTTAATCACCACCTTTACAATTTTACAAATTAATACACCACTTTTACCATTTTTGCAAATCGATACATGACAGACAGTTCCGATAAAGAAAATCTGACATGGTATTGAGCCACGTCAATGTCATGTCAGATTTTCGTTAGATTTTTTTAACGGAACCGTCATTTATGTATCGATATTGCAAATTTGTTAATGGGTTAAATCTGTAAATTAAAAAAGTTGATAATTGCACATTAATGTTCAGTGTAATACACATTATCAGGCTTGAATTTTCACATAAAAAACATGCAATGGAGAATGCACAATAGAATTTTCACATAACAAGATGGACATAACAAGATGGACATTTGTGACTGTTAGACTGCACAATAATGTTAATTGAAATACACATTATCAAAGTTTTCTAAAATTGATATGCACTTAAAAAAGGCAAAATTGCATATTAATGAACCACCTTTCATGTTTTTGCAATTTATCACAAACATTTACAAATTTGCAAATTAATACACCACTTTTACCATTTTTGCAAATCAATTGAAATTATTTACTGATTGTATTTAGTTATTGCTTGTTTTATTATGATTCTATGAAATTCTTAAGTGTATCTTAAAGATTTAAGTGGATTGAGTCATGCATGATACCACTTGATGTATTTTGTTAATCATTCATAAATTATAAACGATATAAAACTTATGATAATCTGGACATTTTAAAATCTATGAGATTATGAGAAAAAATTTAAGTAATTGCGAGTTATATATTTTATTTATTTATTTATTTATTTTTATTTTTTATAAGGTCTCAGTACTTATTTAAGCTTGAAGGATAAAATATATAAAACCCTATTACCAGCCCACAAAGATTGTCCATAAATAATTTAGTCAAATAAAAGAGATTAAAACAAATCTTAAAAACATTTGAACTAATTAAGTTTGTTTAAAAACAAACGCATTCTCTCTCATGGGAGCAGGTTCCGGCGATTATCTCTTATGGGATCGTTCTTCTGATTCTTGATTACTGATCGGTTTCTTTGCGAAATTGTTCCACCATTATCTCAGGCGATTCGAACTACATTGTGATGGATTCTAAAACTGTGGGTAGAGATGAAGATTTGGCCAATCGGCTCCAAGGGTTTTCCCTTTCATCGAAGGAAGCTCTGATCACGGACATTAAGCAAGAGGATATCAAGCTAAGTGCGGAAGAATGCAGTCGTAGCTTATTCGGAAAAGTAGTAGGGGACCGAACAGCCAGCTGGATTGGCATCAAAAGGACGATGAATAACATTTGGCGGCTTCACCACCCTATGGAAGTCAAGGAATTGGGCCATAATTTTTTCCAATTCCTATTCCACAACCGGGATGACATGGAAAGGGTTGCAAAAGGGACGAACTGGATTTTTGACAACCAGTATCTCATATTGCGACAGTGGGAAAAAGGGCTCACCAGCAAGCATCATAGTTTTCAAGAGCTCGACTTATGGGCTCATGTTTTTAATCTGCCGCTAGACTGGATCAGTGCTGAGGTGGGTCTCAAGCTCAGTACTGTCTTCTCGGAAGTTAAGAATGTGGTGGTTGTCAATGCTGGTGCTCATGGAGGTAAGATTCTAAAGCTTCTAGTTTCTGTTAATATTGCTGAGTCTTTGCCTCGATGTACCAATATCAGACTTGGAGAAGACATTATTACTGTGGGTTTTAAGTATGAGAGGCTGGTGAATCTGTGCTACTACTGTGGGCTTATTGGGCATTTGGATAGAGGTTGTGCTAAAAGGCTCGAAGATATTAAATACCACAGATTGAAAGATGGTCAATATGGTGATTGGATAAAAGTGGAAGAGAATTATTACTGGTCAAATTCTAGTCACTCTAATTCCAGGCAGTCTCCTCCCTCGGGCCACACTCCAACTGGAGCTAACACTTCTCATCCTTCTAGCTCTAATGCCGCGCAGGGTGGAAGAGATAAGGCCTCAACGGAACAAAAGGAAATAGCTAATGACCAGCTGCAAGATACAGTTGCCTCCACCTCAGATATGCAGGCTATCCAACAGACCAATCAGTTAGCTCTTTCAGAACAAGTCTCCTCACATCTAGCTCCTGCAATGGACATTATACCGAGAGACCTTACTGACCAAGAGGACTCCAGACTGATGGAAATCGAATTTAACATGCCAGGACTGGCAAGGCTTTCTCACTCTATTACAAAGAAAGAGAAGGCTAAGGGCTTAGTAGTATCCAAAATTTCCACTTGGAAAAGGTCTGCTAGCAAAGAAGGCAGGCTGCAAAGACAGGTGGACACAAATCTAGAGGTGGGAGTTGTCTCAGGGGCTAAGAGGGACAGAGAGGATCTTCATGTACCTAGTCATCATGAAAAGGAACAAGAGATATCTCTTACAGCCGATAAGAAGATGAAAATGACACTTAATCAGGTGGGGGCTGCCAGCCTTGAGTGGCACCCAACACCCAAATGCTAGCTGCGGTGTGGAATTGTAGAGGGCTGGGTGGGCCCTCTACAATTTCCCAAATCAAAGAGTCTTTTAGGACTCACCACCCACAGTTTTTCTTTCTTTCTGAAACCAGGCACACTTCTACTTATGTGAAGTCTATTAGTAAAAAGTTGGGTTTTGAGGGCAGGAATGCCATAGTTGATCCTAGAGGTCAAAGTGGAGGCCTTCTTCTCTTATGGAAGCAGGAAGTGGAAATAGTCACACTGATCATTAAGGAGTTTTATATTGCAGTTCAATTCAAGATAGCTGATGTAGACCAAGGATGGGGAGTCTTTGTGTATCTGAGTGTAGACAGAGCAGTCAGAGATGCTCAATGGTTGGCTATTGAAGCTGATAAGCAGGCTTGGGGGAATGTTTGGTTTATCATTGGAGATTGGAATGCTATATGCTCTATGGAGGAGAAGAAAGGGGGTAGGCATAGGCAACACAGTTATTTTGATGGGTTCAACAGGTTCATATCTGCTATGGAAATGGAGGAGATAGTTATGGAGGGACATCAGTATACTTGGTGGAATAATAGAGCTGGGACTGAATCAGTAGAGGAGAAACTTGATAGGGGCTTTGCCTCCTCTGACTGGCTGAGCCTTCATCCTTCAGCCAAAGTTCTCAATGTGGTAAGGAGTGCCTCAGACCATTCCTTGCTGTTACTTTCCTATGGAAATTCCCACCCAAAGCAAAAGAGAAGATTTTTGTTTGAAAAGAGATGGGTTTCAAAAGCAGGGATTGACCAGGTGGTGCAAAAGGCCTGGGACTTACCTCAAGCAGGGACCCCTTTCTTTATTCTGAAGGAGAAAGTTAAGCAAACTAGGAAGGCATTGCTCATCTGGAGTTCCTCCTTTAAATCTGACAATCTAAAGAAAATTGAGGAGCTCTCTAGCCAGCTAGATCAGCTCAGGGCTGAAGGGAGGGGTGATAACTGGGAAGCTTGGGACTCGGTCAAAGAGGATCTGGAAGAAGCTTATGCTTATGAGGAGAGATTTTGGGCTCAGAAATCTAGAACTCAATGGCTCAAAGAGGGTGACTCCAATACTAAGTTCTACCATGCTTATTGTGCTCAGAGAAGGAGACTTAATGCCATCTCTAGGCTGATTACTGAAGATCACAGGATCTGCAATACCAAGTCAGAAATTGAAGACCACATCACAAATTTCTACTCTTCCTTGTTTACTTCTGAAGGCTCATGGGGAGGAGAGAACTTACTTCCTTTAATCCCAAGAACAATCTCACCTGATATGAATCAAATGCTCCTCCTCCCATTTGACATTGAAGAGATTAGATCAGCACTTTTCAGTCTTCACCCTGACAAATCCCCTGGAGAGGATGGGATGACGGCATTTTTCTATCAACACTTTTGGCACTTAATCCAATCAGACTTTGTGGCAGCTATTCAAAGCTTCTTTGACTCTGGTATGCTTCTAAGATACTGGAATCACACCTTGATTACACTTGTTCCTAAGTGTCAGAATCCTTTAACTCTTAATCAGTACAGACCTATTTCTTTGTGCTCTGTTGTCTACAAAGTGCTTTCTAAGCTGCTTGCTACCAGATTAAAAAGTTGTCTCAGTTCTTGTATCAGTGCTAGTCAATCTGCTTTCATCAAAGATAGGCAGTTGCTAGATAATGTTATTTTGGCTCAAGAAGTGTTCCATTTTCTGAGTAGGCATAGGACTGGTAAGAATCACTTTATGGCATTGAAATTAGATCTTATGAAAGCATTTGATAGGGTGGAATGGGTTTGCATTGAGAAAATCATGATTCAGATGGGTTTCTGTTCTCCTTTGTGAAGCTGCTCTTAGTCTGTGTATCTACCTCAACTCTATCTGTTTGTATTAATGGTGCTGTAAGTGGTATTATTTATCCTTCAAGAGGCATCAGACAGGGGGACCCCTTGTCCCCCTATTTGTTCATTATTGTCACTGAGATGTTATCTGCTCTTATTTCTGATTCTATGCAAAGAGGCAGATTGAGTGGGATAAGACTGTCAAGGAATGGTCCTACTCTTTCTCACTTACTATTTGCAGATGATGCTCTTCTCTTCTGCAAAGCAGATACATCCCAAGCTCATGAACTGATGACTATTCTGGAGAGATACAGGTTGTTTACTGGGCAGAAAGTCAATCTTCAAAAGTCTACAGCTTATTTCAGTAAGAACACCACCTCTCAACTTCAGACTCAGATCTCAGCAGCATTGAATGGTATCCAACTCCATACTTCCACAAGATATTTAGGGTTACCTCTGGGAATTGGCAGATCTAAAGCTGAGGTATTCTCTTACATCTTAGACTCTGTTAAAGCTAAACTTTGGAGCTGGAAAAACAAATTATTGTCAACAGCAGGCAAGGAAGTTATGCTCAAAGCTGTGATTGATGCTCTTCCAGTCTTCTCTATGTCATGTTTTAAACTCCCTCAGGCCATCTGCAAAGCAATTGCTAGCCTTAGTGCTCAGTTCTGGTGGTGTAAGAGTGATACTAAAGAAAGAGGAATTCACTGGAAAGCTTGGAAATTCATGACACTACCCAAGGAGGAAGGAGGTATTGGGTTCAAAGACATAAGTTTATTCAACCAAGCTCTAATTTGCAAGCAGCTATGGCGGCTAGTCACTCAGCCTGAGCTTCTGGTTTGTACAGTCCTTAAGGACAGATATTTCCCTTCCTGTTCAATTTTTGAAGCTTCTAAAACCCAGCAGGGTTCTTGGCTTTGGCACACATGGCTGGATTGTTTGCCTGTTCTGAAGCAGGGTCTGAGGACTGAAATCAGGAATGGAGCCCTTACCAAGATTTCAGACTTCAACTGGGTTCCTTCACTCCCCAATTCAAAGCCTAAACTGCTGGACATAGCTCAGGGACACATAACTTGGGTGAAGGAACTGCTGCTAGAAGATGGATCAGGCTGGAACACTTGGTTAGTCCAACAGCTATTTAATGCAGAAGATAGTCATGCCATTCTGAGCATAAAGACCACTAATCCTGACAGTAGTCATGCCATTCTGAGCATAAAGACCACTAATCCTGACAGGAGTGACAGAACCTACTGGAGCCTAAACAAGAAAGGGAACTTCTCTGTTTCCTCAACTTATGAGCACCTGACTCACCAGAAAACATTGGCTCTTGATATTCCTGGTACAAGTACAAATCCTGCGGTGGTGAGAAAAGCTTGGCTTAGGAGCTGGAATCTGAAGATCAAAGGCACTGTCAAACATTTTTTATGGAAGTGCTTGACTAACACTTTACCTGTTAATGCCAATCTCACCAGGAAAGGGCTAGAAGTGGATGTGATCTGCCAGGGATGTGGAGGAGAACCTGAAACTATTGAGCACTTGTTTTTTCACTGTCCTAGGGCTCAGCAACTGTGGAAAATGGGACCTTTGCATTGGAATGGAGTTCAACTCAATGGCTGCTCCTTCAAAAGCTGGTGGTGGCACCTTTGCACTATCAAGAAGACCCAGGTGGTGGAGGACAGACTGCAACTCACAACTTACCTTTTGTGGTGGTTGTGGAAATGTAGGAACTTGTGGCTGTTTGAGAAGATTTCCTTACCTGTCAAAGTGTTGATCAAAAGAGCGCTCAAAGATTGGCAGGAGTTTAGGAGTATGTAAGTCTTGTTAGTGTGTGGGGTTCTGCTTTCTGTAGCTTAGTTTTCCTTTGTTAGTGTGTGTGGTTCTGTTTTCTGTAGCTAGTTTTCCTTTGGGTTGCTGTGTTAGTTAGTGAAGTTGGTTGGCAGGCTAGGCCTTTGCGCAGTGGTTATGCTGTCCCTCTTCGGGTTTTTCTCTTTGGTGTTTTCTAGGCCGCTTCATGCGTGTCCTCCCAGTTTTTATTTTCGGCTTTGTGTGTCTATTAGGCTGTTGGCCTCGTCTGTACCAAACTATGTTTCCTTTGAGTTTATAAATCTTCTATCGTTCCGGAAAAAAAAACAAAAAAAAGTTTGTTTCGATTTTTCAGTCAAAGTAACATTTATACATCATAATTAATATTATTACCACTTCTGTTAATAGTGATCAAAACAGATAAGCAAACAAATTTACTATTTTACACATAAGTCCTTTGGACTTGTCTAATATACAAAAAGTAGCCCATCCCCAATTTTTGCAATCGACACCCAGGCCTAATCCCCAATTTTCTCAATTTGGTGGCTAATTATTTTCTTTTATGGGCCACGACGGACTTCTCCATCGAATTCGCCAGCGCGTGGTTCATGGCCATCAACGAGGAGGGAAAATGAGCGAGCGCTCGCCGCCGATGGAGACGCTAATGAACCAGGCGGCGGCGGCATCGGCAAAGAATTCCACAGTGGGGTTGATCCTTGGGCCATCAAATTAGCGTTCAGAATTTGCCCATAAACCGTGTTGGGGCTATGAATTTGCTCGATTCCGTTGAAATTTATACCGTCGATTTCTCAAAGGCTTGATTTCCATATCTGGCGACCGTTTAGAAATCTCAAAACTGCCGCATAGAGGTTAGGTATTTGCAATATTTTGGATGTGGGCGTCATTCATCGGTGAGGGTGGGGGCGGCGGCAAGCGGAGCGATGGTGGTGTTTGGACGGTCGTGGACGGCACTGGTAGGCGGCGCTAGAGAGGTCGACGAGCTGGTGTGTGTATGTGTGTGTGTGAGAGAGAGAGAGACGGATGTGGTGGAATAGTGGGGCTCACCGATGTTGGTGGATAGTGGTAGTTGGGGAAATATCCATATTGCTAATGAATTGTAAAAATATTAGTTGTTTTTGTCCGTTGGTGGATATTCAGTGATACTTTACAATTGTATCCCTTTATTAATTGTAAAGATATAAGGATAAATGGATATTTACAGTTACAGGTAACATAAAAGAAAGATATCTCTCTTATTCTTATAAGGAAAAATGCATTCACTTTGTTGTGGCGCCACGTGGCTCATTCCCTGCATCCTATTTCATTCAATGACCAAAAGCACCTCATTTTTTTTTTCGACATCTTGTAGGCAAAACGACACCGTTTTGTCTTTGCTTAATTATTAAGCAAAAGACTTTTTTCAACATATCTTCTCAAAATGAAACACTCGCTGCTCATTCACTCTTCACACACACAAAAAACTCTCGCTGCTCATTTATTCTTCACACACACAGAAAAATGGATTTGATGAGGTGACGAAAGTCGTGGTCGAAAAATTGAACGGATTTCTGATCGCTGTCGGGAACTTGACCGGCGAGGCTTGCCTGGTTCGATGGTGTGATTTGTTTCCCGTAAATTGGGACCGACTCCGCCTAAAGGTAATTGTGGTTTGTTGTCTTCATTGTTGGTTTGTGCTATCGTTTTGCAGGCCTAATTTAAAATACTTATTTGGTGTTATCTAAACTTATCAAAAGCTAAAAACCCTAGCGGCGGTGGCGGCTAGGCGACGGACGATGGTCAACCGAGGACGGTGCAAGAAGCAGTTCTGATCGCGATGGCGAAAAGGTATGACAGAGAGATAGGAGAGACCCGCCGAAGGCGGATGGGAGAGTGGGAGACGGACAGGGCGGCGAGCAGACAGTGTGAGAGGGAGACCCGCCGAGAAGCGAATCGAATTCATTCGGCTAATACATTCCGGTAAATATGACCGAACTTTTTGGATTTTTGTGCGGGTATTATTTTTTGTATTTCGAATGCAATTTTTTGCTTCGATTGGACAACCCGTATGAGTGATTCTGTAATCGAGAAGTTACAGAGTGAAAGGAATGTTTTTAAGGTGAGAGCAAAATTGAAAGGATGATGTTATTGGTGTGAATTGTGAAAATGGCCATTGATTATGAGTACTTTTTAATGCATGAAAAAAACAATGAGTAAGTCTTCTCAATGCATGGAGCAAAGTATGTTTTAGAAGCTTATTTGTGAAATTTATTAGTTTTTATTATTATTGTTTTGGCTCCTCCTCTTTCTTGATATGTGTACAATTCTTACAGATGAGCCATCTCATGTTTTTCAATCGCACAAGTTGATAGAGATTTAGAAAGTAGAGTATTAGAACCCAAGTGTATGTTAGATATTGGTCATTAAGTAGTAACTGTCATTACCTGTTGGGGCATTGCTATAAGAGACATAGGTCCCATGTCTCTAAGGCGGGTGTTTGGCTTTTATGGTCTGTATGAGTCAATCAGTCAATAAATTGATAAAATTCTTTAACACTGGTATTGTTATGTTGTTCCTCAGTCGGCAGGGTGTTAAGAGGGTTGTGGTCTACCGTACTCCACCTTCAATTGGTTGTCGCCCTATCGATATCTGATGCTCCTCGACTTAGAAAAAGTCCTCATGCAGATGAACCCATCGTCGTCGCCTTTCTCAACTTTACCATGTTCTAGAGCAAAAAGCTCCAAAGCAATGGGATTCTTTAATAAGTGAGATCTCTTATGTTCATTCTTAAGTGTGACCAAACGGTTGACATTTTGGTTTCTTATTTATATTTTTTAGTGTTGGAGGCATTTACATTGGAGCCATCAATGCCCAAAATTAGTTTTAGCTGTATAATTTTTGTTGGTAATGTAATAATTAAGAAACATGTTAATAACTTTTGGATTCATTTCATATAAGTATACTCTTAAGTTATGACTGTGATTTTTTATTACATTCCGAAAATGGCAGATGACGAATTAGTAAGCAAAATTCCAAGAAGAAAGGTGTTATCATCTTTGGAAGTGAAAGTCTTGAACATACTTACAGAGGAGAGGGCCTTGTTAGCAAGAATGGAGCTGTTGTTTCTACTGAAACTCTACCTGACTTGCTTAAGAATGAGGAGGTTGTAGTCAATGAAATTGATGAAGGTGATGTTCACATCAAGATAGTCCCGAAGAAGATCACTCCGTTGGTAATTTTCGACCTTCAAGAGTTGCTTTCTGTTTGCATATTAATGTGTATACGGAGAAGGTTTTACTTTTGGCTTAAGAACATGTGTTTAATAAAATTATTCGAACTGCTATGTGGACCTAATATGAATATGGTGCCTCTCGATCTAGACTCTCTTAGCTATTTTGTATAAATAACATCCTGTAGGAATCCAATAGCATATCTGATATAGCCGTATAAGGATAATCCGGTCCAGAAGCTCCTTACTCAACCAACAAACTACTCGAACTACTCGCATGTCGACATGACTCCGCCGACATGCTCAAATCGACTTCCCTAAGGTCGATTCTACTAAGAGCAATCAAGAAGAAGCAGGAATTGGTCTAGTCGACTCTCGCAAGTCGACTTTAATCTGTCGACTTTCACTAGTCGGCATCAATGAAAGAGTAACAGCAAGAGTACTGTGCCCAAGCATCCTGATATCCTAAGTCGACTTCCAACAGTCGACTGAACTAAGACGACTTCACCACAAATGATTAGCCAAGTGTAGCCTCTGAATCCACACATATCCCCGAGTCGACCTCCTAGCTCTCGAAGTCGACCTCGCATACCTCGAATAACGAAGATGTGATGACGACTCATCACACTTGTAATATATCCAAAGCTCCACATACTATCAAAGATAAGAAGGAATCGTACGATGACTCAACAATAAAGGGGAGACGAATCGACAGGGGTATTTTGGACCTTCTAAGTCCACCGACTTGGGCATTTTGACACTTCACGTAAGTATTCGCTCCTATATAAAGGAGATGAGGTAACCCTAAACCCTAACTCTCATTCATTCCCACTCTCCCCCATAGCTGCTGCGCAGCCTCCCTTCATCACTCTCATACTGACTTGAGCGTCGGAGGCTCTACGCCGGAAACACCTCCGGCGTTGAGTTTTTGCAGGTATTCTTGCGGTCTAGCAACGGTTTAAAGACGGTTCAAACAGATCTGAGCTCACAACCACCGGTTTACTCCAGATCCAGAAGTAGACCCATCATTTGGCGCCGTCTGTGGGGAGTTCTTAAAGGAAGGAAGAGCTTCACACCCAGCTCCGATCTGTTTGCCAATGGCGGAGAAGGAGAGCTTGCAGAGGAACCTGAGTGAGGAATATAGAGGGACGTGGATGGACAAGAGGCCACCACCACTTCCTGCCACCAAACACCCCGTAGTTCAGATGATGGGAATGCCACCAGTCGGAGGACCACCACCACCAGGGCTGACGTTGGGCGGAGAAACGCCTGTAACTCCAACCGGCGTGAAGATACAAGTGTTGACTCAGGCAGGAACAAGTCAAAACCCTAAGCCGGGAGGGGAGAAGGGACCAACGGAGATATCTTGACGTGAGGGAAAACAGATACAGGAGGTACCGGAGCAAGCCCAACATCATGCCGAGGAGCAAACCCTGACGATGACGAGAAGCAAAATGCAGAAGATGATCGCTGAGGCAGTAGCAGCTCAGATGAAGCAGATGGCGCAGGTCGAGCAGCAGCCTCGAGTCGAGCAGCAGCCTCGAGTCGAGCAGCAGCCCTGCGTTGATTATCAGCCTCGAATTGAACAACAGGCCCGCGTCGAGCAACAAGCCCAGTCGAACGCGCAACAGAATAGGAGGGTGGACGAGGAAGAGTCTTTTATTCGAACGGTCAATCCACAAGCGAGGGATGAAACGTTAGAACAACTATTAGCCCAGGTTCGCGATTTACAGGCTCGAGTCGATGGAAAGAAAAGCAGGGGAACAAAAGAGCACCCATTCTCGTTGCAGATCTTGAAAGCCGACTTACCCAAAGGCTTCAGAGAATTGAACATATGGTACGACGGCTCCACTGACCCGTCTCGACATTTGAGGAGTTTCGAAAATATGGCCGTACTTCATCGTTACAGCAACCCAGTGCAATGCCGCGCCTTCCTGACGACTTTGACAGGGTCGGCCCAAGATTGGTTCCATCAACTTCCAGCGGGGTCAATTAGGGACTTTGATGGATTTAGCTCGAGTTTTCTTAACCAATTTGCAAGTGTGAGGGTGCAAGAGAAATCCTATCTCTCGTTGATAAGTATGCAGCAAAAGAAGGGAGAGTCGCTGCGAGAATATGTGGCAAGGTTTACAAAGGCATGTGTCGAGTGCCCAACAGCGACAGAGGAAATCAAATCGGGAGGACTGACGAGAGGGCTACTGCCAGGGTTATGTAAGAACTCTTTGGCCAAGCGACCTGGTAGGAGTTTCGACGACGTGTTGGGAAGATGCGCAAAATATATGAATGTCGAGGAGGCCGAAGTCGATTATCTGCAAAATGTGAAAATACCCCAAACTGACAGTCGAGACGATAAGAAGGAGAAGAAAAGCCAGTCGACAGGGGAAAGAGGAGGATCACCACGAGTTGACAAGGGGGAAGGACGATACAGAGGATGGAGGCCGACTCAATACACACCCCTGTCGGCTCCTCATGCGAGAATACTGGAAGTCATGGAAAGAGAAATCCGTGACGATGTGGTGAGATGGCCACGAAAAAGGGAAGATGGACCAGTAAGGCCCAAGAGTAATTTATACTGCCGATTCCACAAAGATTACGGCCACGACACTGATGACTGCAGACACCTTAAAGACGAAATCGAAAGGTTGATAAAGGCAGGACACTTGAAGGAGTTCATATACAAAGACCGTGAGAGGTCGAACAAGAGGAGAGAGAGAAGCAAGAGCCCTCGCAAGAGGGAAAGATCACCAGAAAGAGAGGAGCTCCCACCAAAAAGGGGAGTAATTAATATAATTTTTGGAGGGTCAACAGACGGGGACTCGAACCGAGCAAGGAAAGCGTATGCTCGAGGTCGATATACAAAGGTCGAAGTGCAGCAAGTCGATGAATGGGGACCAGTAATGAACTTTGGACCTGCAGACGTTGGAGAAGTTGAGAGACCACACAATGATGCCCTAATGATAACCGCACAGATATCAGGATACGAGGTGCAAAGGGTGTTCGTCGACACCGGAAGTTCTGTAAACGTGATTTTCTATGAGTGTCTCAGAAGGATGGAACTCGACATTGAACTTACGCCTCTACAAACATCACTCTTTGGGTTTAATGGATCAGAAGTCGCTCCTCTAGGAGAAATAACGCTCGCCGTCGTCCTGGGGGAAGGCGACTTGAGAAAGGTAAAAATGGTGAAATTTGTCGTGGTCGATGTCGAGTAAGCGTATAACGTAATCCTCGGGAGGCCGGCGCTTAATGCCTTCCAAGCCGTGGTGTCGACTTATCACATGAAATTGAAGTTTCCCGTTGGAGATCGAGTGGGAGAGGCTCGAGGGGACCAAGAATTGTCCAGAACATGCTATCGGATCGCGGTCAAAACTAACCAGCGGGCTGAGATCAAGGAGGGCAAAAAACCAATGTCGAATGAAAAGAGGCCGAGAGAGAGCGACCTCGAGCCCATGGAGAGTTGATGGAAATTCGAATAGATGAAACGGAGGACCAGACGACCAAACTCGACAACTCCCACGATTTTACGTTTAAGGCAATGTCTCAAACTACCTTTTGTACTGAGCGATGTTTGAATTGAATTCAATAATGGAATGAATCTTAAAGCTTATGCTTCAATTACGTTTTTTATATTTATGCGTCGACTTTATTATGCATGAAAAATTGAATCTTTCAAAACGGCTATACAGCCGGCTAACTCTAATGATTATGAAATCATTTAGCACAACTACGAAGTTGTAAACTCTCGAGCAGAATCTCGAGTAGGCTACGAAGCCTTCGACTTCGAAGTCGATCAACACAACTACGAAGTTGTCAAACTCTCGAGCGGAATCTCGAGCGGGCTATGAAGCCTTCGACTACGAAGTCGATCAACCCAACTACGAAGTTGTCAAACTTTCGAGTGGAATCTCGAGTAGGCTACGAAGCCTTCGACTACGAAGTCGATCAACACAACTACGAAGTTGTCAAACTCTCGAGTGGAATCTCGAATAGGCTACGAAGCCTTCGACTACGAAGTCGATCAACACAACTACGAAGTTGTCAAACTCTCGAGTGGAATCTCGAGTAGGCTACGAAGCCTTCGACTACGAAGTCGATCAACACAACTACGAAGTTGT
>BKCP01007181.1:3567920-3629638 GCA_008636005.1 Striga asiatica | reverse complement strand
TTGCTCGACTTCGACCAGCTCGCAAGAAGGGTTGGGAGAAGACGAGTTGGAAAACTTACGTCTCACAGCTACGAAGCTGTTCAAATCGTTGCTCGACTTCGACCAGCTCGCAAGAAGGGTTGAGGAGAAGACGAGCTGAAAAACTTGCGTTTCACAGTTAAGAAACTGTTCAAATTATCGCTCGACTTCGACCAGCTCGCAAGAAGGGTTGGGAGAAGACGAGTTGGAAAACTTACGTCTCACAGCTACGAAGCTGTTCAAATCGTTGCTCGACTTCGACCAGCTCGCAAGAAGGGTTGAGGAGAAGACGAGCTGAAAAACTTGCGTTTCACAGTTAAGAAACTGTTCAAATTATCGCTCGACTTCGACCAGCTCGCAAGAAGGGTTGGGAGAAGACGAGTTGGAAAACTTACGTCTCACAGCTACGAAGCTGTTCAAATCGTTGCTCGACTTCGACCAGCTCGCAAGAAGGGTTGAGGAGAAGACGAGCTGAAAAACTTGCGTTTCACAGTTAAGAAACTGTTCAAATTATCGCTCGACTTCGACCAGCTCGCAAGAAGGGTTGGGGAGAAGATATACAGGAATAAGCAGCAAGATAATCGGAAATACAATTAACACAAAGCAGTAAAGGGGAAAGAAGAGATTATATTAATTCGAAAATTCATTACACCAACAGACGTCTCGACCTTTACAATACTTGAGAATAGGTCGAGAACGACAAAAAAAAAGAGAGACAGCAAAGCAAAAACAGCGGCACAGCCCCAAATCGGACACACATTCAAGAGTCGGCATCCGACTTCTCGGCAGTGTCGTCCCCACCTTCCATCATCACAGTAGCAGACTTCTCGGGGTTCTCCCCATCAGCATCCCTGTCGGCAAGCGGCTCGGTGCCCTGCTGCTCATCCTCCACCTCGACTGCCTCTTCCCGACTAGCCCCACTTGCCCCGACTAGTTCGGTCGGACCGGACAAGGGGGTGGGAGGAACCTCGAGTTGCGGGCTCAAGCCAGCCTTGCGGATGGCCCAAGCCTCGAGTCCAGACCACCAGGGGTAATCGTCGGGAAGAGAGTCGTCGCCCTCGTAGCCCTCGGGGTAGGGAAGCGTTTCCTTAACCGCTTCGCGGTCGAGCTTCCCCTCGAATTCGGACCCCGACACCACCGCCTCCCATGCGGAAAAAGTATGCTCGAAGTATTGGAGGGTGGCGGGGCAGAGCTTGTCGAGAAAGGCGGGAGAGTTGCAAAAGGCTTTGACGACCTCCTGGCGATAGGTTTCAAGGAAGATGGCACCCATCGGGGACTTCAAAAACGTCCTGCGCCCCTCCTCGACGCCGTTCTCCCTCTCGACGACGGCCTCGTCACGAGCCTTGTCGAGGTCAGCCTTAAGCTTGTCATTCAAATGCCGGAACACGGCCTTGTCGGCCTTCAGCTTGTCGACAAGGGCCCTCGAGGCCTCCAAGTCCTCCTTTAGCGCCTCGATTTCATGACGCTGAGCCTCACACTTGTCCTCGAGGGACTTGGTAGAGGCGAGGGGAGCCTTGCTCGTCTCCTCGAAGCAAGGGAGCGCTGCGGCCAGGAACTGCGAAAGAACATGGAAAACAAATGGGATTAGATGAGCCAAATTCAAGAGGAGTATGACGACAAGAGGATTTAAGGTTAAGAAGATTACCCGAGATAGACACAGGACGGCGTAGTTCGAGCGCTCATAAAGATTCCCCTCGACGCGCTCCTTGTCGACGTCGGGGATAGTAGAGTTAAGGTACTGGGCCACCTGATAAGGCTCAGGGTGGTTCCAGAGTCGAGACGGCATTTTGACCGTCACGTCCTGGACGGTGATGGGGGCTTTGGCAGGCTTCTCGACCGCCTTCCCTTTCCCTTTCTCGACCTTGCGGCGCTTCAGGTCGTCTGGGATCAGGACGACGGCCCGATCATCTTGAGCCCTCTTGCGGGAGCTAGAGCCCGACGGTTTATTTTGGGTGGCACCAGGGTTATCGACCCTGGACTTCTTCGCAGCAGTCGATTCGACTGCCGCACCAGCAGGACGAAAGGGAGGTGGAGCAGAGCCGCCCGCCGGCTTCTCGACCGGTTGTTTCTTGAGTTCGAAGCGTTTAAGTGCCTTAACTGAAATAATAGAAGAAAAGTTGGTAAATGAAGAACACTTAGTAGTCATGATTCGAATGATCGAAGTTTACAGACAAGTACACAAGTAAAAGCTTACGGGGGTCATCGAGGCGAGGAAGGTCCTCGTAAAGGACGATTCGGGCGTAATTGACCAATTCACGGTCCTTTATCAATTGACGAGCACTATACGTATGCTTATTGAGCTCCGCTAGTAGGGTAGCGAACTCGTCGGATTGGGGCCATTTATTTTGTTTAACTTTCGAAGTGATCCATTTATTCACATAAGGATACATGCCGGGAGCAGGTCGAATGAATACGTACTTCGACTTCCACTCAGTCACGTTCGACGAAAGGTCATCGAGGAAAGTGACGCCGGCACGACGACCCAGACAATGGGCGCCTTTGGAAAGACGATAACCGTAGCAATAGAAGAAAAACTCGGGCGAGAAGAAGTTGAGTATTATTCGGGAGACGACTATAAAGGCTATCATAATACGGATAGCGTTGGGAGAAAACTGATTTATGGGAATATTGTACAAGTTACTTATTAGTATTAGCTCGTCTTGGATTGGAAAGCGGAGACCAAAGACGACTTGATCTATAAAAAACGTATGGCAACCGGGAGGAGGATGAGCGAAATCGTCGTTAAGACCAGGGGCGACTAACTCCCAGTCTGAGGGAAGCCCGCTGAACTTTCTGAAACCCTCGACTTCGGCTGCAGAGGCATAACAAAAAGGATTTAAAACGGCTAACCTAGCTAAAGGACAAGCTATCGATACAGTATTTTGAGAATCGAGAAGAGGAGCAATTATGGATACAGACATAGGGCTTGTTCTATAAACAGGGATGGCTAATAACCTAATAGGAATACCTCGAGGGATGAGGTCGAGACGAGGAGGATTGCCCCGAGAAGGACTCTTCACGGTGTCGACCAGGCCGCTCTCCAAAAGCGCCTGATCATGATGTTCCCAGTCGACTGAAGTAGCCAAAATGCGAGAAGGAGAAGGATGCAGCGAAGTCATTTTATAACCGGTCACCTCGACGGAATCCGAGCTAGAACCCTCGTCGACACGATGAACATAGTCGTTGATCTGTTGACCAAGGGAGCCAGAGAGAGGAGACGAGTCGGAAGCTAAGGAAAGAAAAAGAAAGGAGAAAGGACTAGGTTAGTAAAATCACGAGTTAAGGTCCACAAGAACGAGTAAAGTCGACCCTCAAGAATCGACAGAGGATAAAAGGATAAAAAGAAGGGGACAAACGCTATTGATAAGCTCGGCTTAGATAGATCAACAAATCAATCCTAGTCGACTCGACAGGGAAAAACTAAAAGAAGAAGATCGCTAAGTCGATGGAGAGTCGACCCAGTGATAGATGAAAATCGACTGCACATCGGCAGCCGACAATTGGCCAACAACAATAAGTCCAAGTGAAACATGCGCAATCCAAGATCCAACACAGAAATCATAGAAAATCTTCAAAAAAAAAATATGAAGAACATGCATGAACTTCGAAAATTCTGGGAATCCAGAGAAAATCAGAAAAAAGAAAAGAAAAAGCCAACAGAGAATTGAGAAGTTAGGAGACAGTGAACTTACACATAATGGCGTGGTTGGAACTGCGAACGAGCCTGAAGTTGCCGGAAGAAAAGAGCGCCGGTGGAATCGAAGAACGGAGATTGCCGGAAAGTTTGAGGAAGCTGGAGAAAGCAGAAAATTCGAGAAGGCGAAAAATGACCTTTGGAGAAAAAGAGGTGCATTTATAGAAGGGAGCAACAGGCGACGATCGTTGGATCAGCAAGAGAACCAACGGTCCTGATGAAACACAGAACCCAAAGGGTCGGCGGTTGAAGTGACGCGCGTCGCTTTAGGGTTTTTCGAAATTCGAAATTTGAAAAGGGTCTGTCAGAATGTCAGACTTATTCGAAAAAGCAATCATGGGATTGGAGTGCGCCCTAATTGATTGACGATACGAGTCGTCAGAGAAACCGATACAAACAAGGCAGAGGGGAAAGCGACACAATTACAATTCACCAAATTTACTCTTAAGCAGTCGACTGCTTAGAGTAATTTTTGGGGAGGGACTAGATGATATAGCCGTATAAGGATAATCCGGTCCAGAAGCTCCTTACTCAACCAACAAACTACTCGAACTACTCGCATGTCGACATGACTCCGCCGACATGCTCAAATCGACTTCCCTAAGGTCGATTCTACTAAGAGCAATCAAGAAGAAGCAGGAATTGGTCTAGTCGACTCTCGCAAGTCGACTTTAATCTGTCGACTTTCACTAGTCGGCATCAATGAAAGAGTAACAGCAAGAGTACTGTGCCCAAGCATCCTGATATCCTAAGTCGACTTCCAACAGTCGACTGAACTAAGACGACTTCACCACAAATGATTAGCCAAGTGTAGCCTCCGAATCCACACATATCCCCGAGTCGACCTCCTAGCTCTCGAAGTCGACCTCGCATACCTCGAATAGCGAAGATGTGATGACGACTCATCACACTTGTAATATATCCAAAGCTCCACATACTATCAAAGATAAGAAGGAATCTTACGATGACTCAGCAACAAAGGGGAGACGAATCGACAGGGGTATTTTGGACCTTCTAAGTCCACCGACTTGGGCATTTTGGACACTTCACGTAAGTATTCGCTCCTATATAAAGGAGATGAGGTAACCCTAAACCCTAACTCTCATTCATTCCCACTCTCCCCCATAGCTGCTGCGCAGCCTCCCTTCATCACTCTCATACTGACTTGAGCGTCGGAGGCTCTACGCCGGAAACACCTCCGGCGTTGAGTTTTTGCAGGTATTCTTGCGATCTAGCAACGGTTTAAAGACGGTTCAAACAGATCTGAGCTCACAACCACCGGTTTACTCCAGATCCAGAAGTAGACCCATCAATATCATAGTGAAAATGTATTGTGAAATATGTGTTGCTTAAACCTTATCAACAACAATTTTTATTGGGTTAAAAGAATGATAGTTGAGTTATGGAAAAGCTATTTTTTTGTGTGCGTCTTTGGACCCTAAATAAATGCTTAAAAGTCATCATTCGGTGGGATTTTTCAACTCTTTGCATGTCTTTGGCATACATGTTATTGTCAATACAAATGGCTTGCAAGTGTATAAATCTATGTTAGTTAATGTTATTCTTATGTTTAAGTAGAAGACACATGGCTCTGCTTTCACCTTCAAACTCACTGGTGTGGATGCGAACATTGGATTTTTAGGTATGTTGATAACGTGTTGATTCAGTTACTTTGTTGGCATATTGTGCTTCTTGACATTCAACTGTTATGGGTTATGCAACAGAGTTGAATTAACTTTTTTGACATATGCCTTTCTTGTAAGTTCTTTGCATTAGTAATCTATACTGCTGCATTTAGTTGTTACTGGTGATTGGTAATTATAAAGATGTGAGTGGGTGATTGTTTTTTGTTGAAAAATATGAAATAATGTTTACTTATTACTTTTAATTGTGTTAGTTGGATTGTTGAGAAAAAAAAGTGAAATGAGATAAACTGAACTTTTTTTTTTCTTTTTCTTTTTGTATCAATTCACGTCTCATTGAGGTAAATCTTGACTAACCAAACAAAAATGGAACATTTCTTGCTCTATTTTAGTTGTTACTATGACATGTTTTTGCTGTTGTGTAGATTTGTTTCATAAACATGTTTTTGCTATCATTGTGGATAAGTAACATGTAAAACTTCATTTGTTATCATATTTATTACCAGGAAGGATATTATGTTCTGTTGCATTTTATGAATTTACTTTACAAGCTCTCGCATTAATCATGCCAACATGAAAACTATAAGCATAACTCGTGAAACTTTTAGGGGCGAATTACTAACTAAAATATGCTTACTTTCAGGTGTACTGATGTGTATATATGTTTTTTTATGTACAGATTGAAGGATCACATTGTAGGGATCTTTTTTGGACAGAATGCAGATTATATTGATTTTGTGGCAGAGCATTTATTGGCATCAATTTAACATTTTTTAGAATTGTAATTAAGGTTGTGATTTCATTTTGGTGCTATATTTTTCTCCTTGGTTACTGCAACAAAGAATTTTGGCTTCTTTTTTTACAATATGCATTTTTTCAATTGTTCATTTATTGCTTTGAGAATATCATTGCTTGCACTGGTCAAAAAGAAAATAACAGAAAATACAATTTATCAAATATTTTTTTAACAAGATAACAATGCAGTTTTTGTTTAGGCAACCAATTTCTCTTGCTTTCCAGTCAATTTGCAAAGCAAAGTATAATAATAATATGAACACGAATAAAAACTCCAACGTGAGTCAAAATGGAGACTACAGAAATTCAAAAAATAAATCAGAAAAAATAAAAATCCCCTTCATGTGCTCTCCCTCCTCCAGCTCCCACTGCCTCTCTTTACTTCTCCCACCACATGCCAGTGGTCTTCGGCGGAGAGGAGAAGCCCTGGATACCAAAATCGAATGCCCCAAGGTTGTACCTACAGTATGAATAGGCGGAAGCCCGCCGTCGATATCTCTATCTGGAAAATTGAAAATCTGTATTCACATGTTGTTCATGGTTCTTTATATAAGTATATTTGCTAGGTAATTGGTAGTACTTCTCAAGTCGCGATTTTAAAAGACGGGGAGAAAGATCTAATTGACCTTGATTACGAACAAAGTCATGACAGGTATGCTATGCTTAGAGTAACTTTGCAATGATAATAATGTCTTATATAGAACATCACATGGAAATATCATTACAAAATATAAGACATAATTATAATCATGAAGTTATAATAAATAAAAGTGGATTTGAGCCGGCTGTGCTGTGCACAGCCGAAGTCAAACTAGTAATGATAAATATGGATATTTACAGTTACAGGTAACAAAAAAAGGGAATGAATAAACTAAACTTGTACGGATAATCAATAGTCAAGTATCTCATGAGATATGGATAACCCCATCAAGCAAAAATTTCCAAGATGTGTGTTAAATTACATTCATTGCAAAACAAAATAATTACAATCAAACCCCAAAAAAGGGAATGGAAAAACAAACATTGTACACTGACACTAAAATTCAACATTATTGGGTACTGACTTGTTCTGATTCCTTTTCTGTATTTTTCATGGGTTCCGCAGTTGATCGAGACTCCTCTTTAGAAATTGTGCAAATTATATGAAAACATAGCTAAGTTCCGCTGAAAGAATGAGATGTTAAAACTAATAATCGCAGTCTTAATTTTTATCGAAAGAGTATATGTTCATTATAACCACTTTACATAAAAGTATAAAACGAAGAATAAGTTATATAGTGTTAAAGAATGTTATGAGTTGGAGATTTTCAATGTTATTATTTTGAATCAATTTCCCACTAAGAAATGCTCTGTGCAGTTCAAGTAAATTTTCGTACAAGTAAAATTGGAAAATTTGTTGATATGTGCATTTTATAAACATGAAATTATTTACTCTTGCATCCACTATAAACATGAGACAATTAATGAATAACCCCAAAAATCAATATTTACCAATGTTACGAAAACCGGACCGGACCGGCCGGTTCGACCGGTTCAACCGGGAACCGGCATCCATTCCGGTCCGGGTGGATGACTGGAGCCGTTGACATCCAAAACCGGTAGAAAACCGTCTGAACCGGTAGAAAACCGGTTGGACCGGTAAACCGGAACCGGTTGGAACGGATCAACGGTTTGCATAAATTGCCTTGTTTATGAAAAATCCGCGTGAAAATCGCTGCAAAATTCATTGTTGCAGAAGCCCAGATCTGGCCGTTGACGAAGATCTCGTCGGCGTAGACCGGCGACGGCATCCCGGAGATCCTGGAGATCTCCCCGCGAAAGCGAATTCAAGTTCTCCGTTGTGCTCTTCCGACACCGTTTCCAGTAGAATCCCCAATTCTCCTCAATTCTCCTCTCGCTGAAAAATTCGAAATCAAATCCCGCACGCCCGCTTTAGGATTTTTCGTCTCGATAACTGCTATTGAAGCTGGGGAGAATTTCTTTTTCTCGATAATTTTTCCAATTTTTTTTTGTGCACAGCTTTTGATAATGCTCAATAAGTGTAGCGTGAAAGATTGTGTATACTTACTGTGACTTGTGACTTTCTGACTCTGTATACCACCTTTCCAAATTCTAAAATAAGTATATATATATATATATATATATACATGTATATATATTTTATTTTGTATTAATGAAATGAATAATATTTGGAGATATTATATTGTATTTCTTGGTTGAGTTAATATAGAAACTTTTATTTTGATGATTTATAGGTAATTTAGTACTTAAAATACTATAAAATATTTATAAATATTAATAAATTAAATACCGGTTCAACCGGTTCAACCACTGGTCGGACCAGTGAACCATTGAACCAGTAGCTTGACCGGTTCGATGACCGGTCCGGTTTTGAGAACATTGATATTTACAATTACAGGTAATCAAAAAAAGGAAGGAATAAACTAAACTTGTACAATGGATAATGAATAGTCAAGTATCTCATGAAATATGGATAACACCATCAAGCAAAAATTTCCAAGATGTGTGTTAAATGACATTCATTGCAAAACAAAATAATTACAAGGAAAATGCTACATTGCCAACTTAGTGTATAACTAGGTTGACAACACAAGTAAGAACATCCACACAAATAAAAAAAAAAATACACATGTAAATATTTTCCACTTGTGTTGTCAACCTAGTTGTACATTAGGTTGTCTATCTATCATTTTTCTAATTACAATCAATCCCAAAAAAGGGAATAGAAAAACAAACTTTGTACCCTGACACTAAAATTCAACATTATTGGGTACTGACTTGTTCTATTTCCTTTTCTGTATTTTCCATGGGTTCCGCAGTTGATCGAGGCTCCTCTTTAGAAATTCTGCAAATTATATGAAAACATCGCTAAGTTCCGCTGAAAGAATGAGATGTTAAAACTAATAATCGCAGTCTTATTTTTTTTTTTATCAAAAGAGTATATGTTCATTATAACCACTTTACATAAAAGTATAAAACGAAGAATAAGTTATATAGTGTTAAAGAATGTTATGAGTTGGAGATTTTCAATGTTATTATCTTGAATCAATTTCCCACTAAAAAATTCTCTGTGCAGTTCAAGTAAATTTTCATACAAGTAAAATTGAGAAATTTGTTGATATGTGCATTTTATAAACATGGAATTACTTACTTTGCCCTGTATTTTCATCTTGCATCCATTATAAACATGAGACAATTAATGAATAATCCCAAAAACCAATATTTACAGTTACAGGTGACCAAAAAAGGGAATGAATAAACTAAACTTGTACAATGGATAATCAATAGTCAAGTATCTCATGAGATATGGATAACACCATCAAGCAAAAATTTCCAAGATGTTAAATTACATTCATTGCAAAACAAAATAATTACAATCAATCCCCAAAAAAGGGAATGAAAAACCAATTGTACACTGACACTATAATTCTACATTATTGCATACTGACTTGTTCTGATTCCTTTATGTGACTATTTTCCATGGGTTCGCAGTTGATCGAAACTTCTCTTTAGAAATTGTGCAAATTATATGAAAACATAGCTAAGTCCCGCTGAAAGAATGAGATGTTAAAACTAATAATCGTAGTCTTATTTTTTATCAAAAGAGTATATGTTCATTATAACCATTTTACATAAAACTATAAAACGAAGAATAAGTTATATAGTATTAAAAAATGTTTATGAGTTGGAGATCTTCAATGTTATTATCTTGAATCAATTTCCCACTAAAAAATGCTCTGTGCAGTTCAAGTAAATTTTTGTACAAGTAAAATTGGGAAATTTGTTGATATGTGCATTTCATAAACATGGAATTATTTACTTTGCCCTGTATTTTCATCTTGCATCCATTACATAGAAATTTATTTACCACAGAAATTTTGCTTTTCGAATTTGTTTGTAAGTTTCATGTATGTATTTTTTATATTACCCCGAAAACAAATGTAATTATTTATTTTACCCTGTATTTTCATCTTGCACCCATTACATAGATATTTATTTACCACATAAACTTTGCTTTTCGAACTGCTTTGTAAGTTTCATGTATGTATTATTTATATTACCCTGAAAAAAATATGATGGTATTCAGTTTCCCACCCTTTTATTTTCCTGCATCTCAACATAATCCTAATTCTAAACTTTAGGAAGTGCATTCGTTCTAGATTTCGAGTGATATAAGCAAACGTTTTAGGGGGTGATTGGATATGAATTCAACTAATAAAAAACTAGGTTTTTATTAACTATAGTTAAGTTTGGAAAAAGGTGGTATGGTTAGTTGTTAGTGGATATATTAAAATAATATTTAAAGTAAAATAATTAAAGTTGATTTGGTGTAAAAATAGGAGAAAATGATTGGAAGTGATAGTTAGTTAAAATTATGTGAGTAGATGAATAGTGAATTAAAGTTGATGTGATGTGTAAGAATGATTGGTTGATATTATTTAATTATATTGATAATATTGGAGATAGTGGAGTTAAGTTAAAATTGAATTAAATTTGAGTTTTGATTGATTTGTATACAATCGCCCCCCCTTAAGATTTTGATTTTAGAGGAATCATATGAAATCTTAAGTCTAGAGGTTTGATTTGGAGTGAAATTTCGTATAGCAAATCATGAAAATCTTAACAAATTTCATAATTTTGTAAGATTTTTTAAAATCTACTTTTAAAAGTCTTAAAAAATCTTTAGTAATTTTAAATGAATATACCCCTTAATAAATTTGAGGTCTTGAGCATTAGAAGTCAGCAAATGCAACGAAAAACTACATCAGAACACATCACGAATAATTATAACATCTAACTATTGAATTTTAAAACCAAATGCAGTCCTTTGTCTGACAAAATTTCAAAAAATAACTGGAAGCTGCAACTTGGCTGCAGCTTCAGTGGATCTGTCTTGTAATGGCAATCACATGGCATTATTTCTACGATTTGTACATTGCTTTCACAATATTTTGGAATTTATGACCCACCTGTATTGCTTTTTCATATTTTTCCCCTTTTTAGAAGTACAAATTAGGTGTTTGATAAGGAATTTCAATGTAAACATCATCCATGTTCACAAAGTCAATCAGTAATAAATACTGAAAATGGAAGGTACAAACGCACATTCATGAAAAGAGCCTAAACCTTGATTTATTTAAAGATTTTAACGAAAGATTACACCTTCAACTTGTAAAAATTAAACACCTCACATTAAGCAGTATTAAGCATTAACCCCGTTGGGCAAATTATGTAGAAGCGCCTTGACTGCATTTTATTATCAAGGTTAAGGATAATAATGAAGGCGGGATGTCTACAAAATATAGTTGCTTACATCTTCCGTTGAAGAATGGCAAACGAATTCTAGTGTTAAGCTCTCTTCTACAGTCCAATGGCAACTCAAATTAAATCCGAACTTTGTCACATAGCTTGTATTTGAAAATGCATACGAATAAAATCATGCATTTGGGCCCTCAACAGCTGTCCTGCCTTTCTTTCTTTCTTTCTTTCTTTCCTTTTCCATAATAATAATTTTCCCTTACAGCACCAAATGCTGCTGCCTTGTTTGATTTCCCACATTCTCTGGTTCATAAATGCATTAAGGACTTTTTCCCCACCTCCAATAATGGACTTCTTTTTCACTTGGATTTATATGCTTCCTCTTAACCGTAACCACATCTCGGACTAAAGAAGACACTTACTACTTGATATTCATGGTCCCTCCACTGCTGAGGCAAAAGGGGCACCTAACATGGGTTCTACAGAGACCATTATTTAACATCATCTTAGTACAATATAGAAATTTTATACTTTCTCAATTTTTTTGAAATATAAGGCGCACTAAAAAACCAAGGCAAATTCTTCCCTTTTTTTCCAAATATACCCTCATTGTGTTGAAATTAAGGAAATGTGGAGTAGTTGTAATTAGAGTAAGTAAGGTTAATTTAGTCAATTTACTCATTAATTAATGTCTACTTAATATTTGTGCGAATTCCTTACACGCCTTATATTTCAGAATTGAAGGAGTAGTATTTAAGTAACTGATATATTCAGTGTGTCCCCCTCTCATGGAGCTTATCCTATCACAATTAGAAAAGGGTCACAACAAACCAGTTGATTACGACACTCATTTTAATATCATTCTATGTTAGGATTTTTCTAATATGATGCACTAGACTCGGACTCAAATAAAAACTTATCAGGTTCTTATACGAGTTCTGATCCATTCCACTACCATTCCCAGTTTGTAATATATATATATATATATATATAAAAAAGGAAGATCTATTGAGTTGATTTCGATTTATCACCATACTGTAGAACACGCTAAATGTGAAGTTAAAGAGCTGACACCAACTAGACATGCTACTATTAATACTATCAAAGGTAGTAAGATTGTAATAGCCAGTTACCATTCAACCTGTATCTTTCATGGAAAAAAGATAGTACAGTTTCTGAAGATGGGCGACTACAGTTGACAGAAAGCAAAATTGGCAAACAAGTAGAATAAATAGGCCCCCATAAAAGCAGAAGATTCTTCTGAGGTATAATTCAAATATAGCATTTATCTCCAAAAACTATACTGGCACTAAATTGTTACACTCACTTCATGAGCATGGTCCACTTGCCAAACAACACATGGAAGGAAAGACGGAGTGAATTGAATTATTAAGATAAGANAGCAAACATAGCAGCTACAATTGATAGAAGGCCATGAAACTTTTCAATCTTGTGGCCCTTTAATTATAATTCACCAAGAAAAACTTTCTCGGTACCACATGCATTCATTTGTGCTCTTTTTCAGTTGTTCATATTAAGCAAGCACACAGAAAATGTATAGTAGCACAGCTTTTGTTAGTTACAATAACTCTTTTTTATTTTTTTGTTTATTTTTTCCTCAGCAGTTGTGATAGATGGCCAAGAAGAAGACATGGTTTAGTCTGATAAAAAGTTTTTTCATCTCAGAACCACAATTGAAACCGGAAAAGGTAAACAATGACCACGATTTTTTTTCAATTATAATTATCTTTTCTTAAAGCCTCACTAAAACCATACCTAATAATAATCATACGGTTTTCTTCAAATGATGCAAAAGAAGGAGAAGCGAACGAGATGGGTCTTCCGACTGCTCAAGATCAAGAAACTGTCCCCACTGCCCGAAACATCTCCTGCAAAAGAAAGGCTGACATGGCAAACAGCTGAACAGAGTAATATTTGTGTCATTAGTCCCCAACACGAAGTAGCGTCTCAAAATCAGGCTGCTACCAAGATTCAAGCTGCTTTTCGCCGTTATCTAGTGAGTTTGCTTTAAGAGAATATCTCCCAGATAGCTTCAAGCACTGTAAAATATGTTGAAGAAGAAAAAAAATTGCATGTATTTAGAAACATTGTTGAGCTGAACACGATACTTCGTTTAAAAAGTAAAACCGCATTCAGTCGAAATGATTTAGCAAATTTTGTATTTTTTTTTTTTCAAAGTATTTATTTACGTAAAGGAAAATTCGTCATGATACTTAATAATAAAAATAATCAATAAACTTGTGAGCTATATTTGTTATGGGTTTCAAGGCAAGAAAAGCACTACAGGCGCTGAAAGGAGTGGTCAGGCTTCAAGCTCTTATTCGCGGTTGGGCTGTCCGGAAGCAAGCTATTCACACCCTCAAGTGTCTGCAGTCCATAGTGAACATCCAGACAGAAGTTTGCTCAAAGAGAAGTGAAAGGATTAAGAGCAGTTTGTATTGTCAAGAATACAAGTGTCAGGATTTCAAGGAAAAGGACATAAAGGTGACTTGCTAAAACTATCTGTAATATACTTCCACGGAAAAGGACATAAAAGTGTCTTGCTAAAACTATCTGCAATAGAATTATTTATATGGGAAGATATTAACAAGATGGTTCTATGAATTTTTTCTGATATAATGTAACTATATTTATAAAAATGAAAAAAAAAAATTATAATCAGTCAGGCATCCATAGAAGATGGTAAAAAAAAAAATAATCAAAACAAAGTTCAACTTAAATGGACATATGTCAATTGTCACCTAGATGAACTACTTTACCATGCTCCTTTTGTTTTTTTAGTTTCATCTCCCAATTTCTCTGCATTAACTAATTTTTTTTTCCTGGCTTTGGTCTGACAATGTAAGAGTTTCCCAGTCAGTTGTGTGGCACAAATTACAGCATATATGCACTAGAAAAACTTTGTCGAAATTAAAAAGCCAGTCACAAAAGTCGAAATTCTCAGTCATGCACATTTCAATTTTTCCTTTGTTCTGTTCTCTGTCGATTAGTGAAAATATAATATCTCCTCCTATGTGTCCATTAGAATCATAATCGGAGTAATGTTCTAGACAAAACTGCAGGCACATTCCAACAGCCAAAAAAGGTGGGAAGACAGCACACTGACCAAAGACAAGCTAAACGCCCTCTTTTTGACCAAGAGAGAAGCTTCCACCAAGAGAGACAGAATTAGAGAATACTACTTAAACCATCGGGTCAGTTTCTCGAGCTTCAAATCTTTTGGTTCATTACAGTATACACGTTTGCAAATATGAACTATTGTAAAAAAAAAAATATATATATATATTTACTTTCCAGAGATCAGCCGAAACCGAAAGGGACAAGGTGCATGGGAGAAGAAAATACTGGCTAGAACAATGGGTAGATGCCCAGCTGGCTAAAAGCCCTACTCTCGGAAACTTAGATAGGAATTTTTCAGCAAACTCAGGATATTTACAAAGGCAATATCAGGCTGAACTTCCAGATCCTCATGCATATATCCCGACAAAATCAGGTCATCACAGGAAGCAACATTCAATAGGGAACGATAATTCATTCCCAGGTTCACCTATCATTCCTGCATACATGGCCTCCACTGAGTCCGCCAAAGCAAAAGCCAGGTCATTAAGCTCTCCAAGACTTCGACCGCTTAATTTTGATGTTTGTTCAGAGACAATGTCTCCTTATAAGCGTAAGTGTTCTCCTATATCGTCTATCAATAGTGAGCTGACGAGCAGCACCTGGGTTGAGAATCATCTGAATACCTCACAAAGATCATTGGGTTTGAAAGGTCCAGTAAAATCAACTATGAGCACAAAAGAACTCCGGATTCGGGGGATTTATTACCAAAATGGTAACAAGGCTGTACCCACGGATGAGACAGATTCTAAGGTGTAATAATATGTTACATGTAAGGTACTATCTGGTCGTAGGTTTGCGTAGATGGCTTTATATAACTTATCATGAAAAGATGGGCCACGTGAGAATAGACCTTAAGTGTGATAGCCAAAAAAAACTCATACTCATAGGTAATCTTAATGTCACTAAAACACTACTAAATCATCATATTCTGTTGCAAAGAACACACTAGTACAATACCCGTGTATTACACGGGTATTGAATTAGGAAGCATATGTAAAAAAATATTAAAGTTTTTATTTTAACTTCTTTTAAACTAAAATAATTTTATTTTATATAAAATATTACTTTGGGTTTTAGTTAAATTGTCAAACTATTTTTTTTAATCATAATAATTAACCACCCGTATATTAAATGAAAATGTCAACTTATATTGATTTTTTTTACTTATACCATACAAAAATATCAATATTATTTACTATTATATAATTACAAAAATATATATCTTAAGTAAATAGAAATAATATGGTGATATGTATATGCATAAGCGCAGAATATTATTATTTAATATTAAGTAAAATAAATTAATTTTTTACTTAATTAAATGCCTAATACATCAAATGTCGTATCTGTCGTGCTTCACAGTTTTCTAATTTTATATGTAATTTTAGAATATGGATAAATAATTATTTATTTTTATTAGATTGACAACATACTAATTAGATTTGAAATAAATATCTTTTTAAAAAAATAATATCATATTCTTTCATCTTCGAAATGAGTAAAATATGAATATTGGAGAGAAAGATTGAGAAATAAATTAAAATTGTGGAGGAAAATGTATGGAATGGAGTAAATAATGATTGTTTCAATAAACAAATAAAATCTCATTCTAATTATGGACAGTACATATATTTTCAATTTATTTAAATAAAATTTAAAACTGCAATGGAATTGAGCATGTTATATTCTCAATTTAATTTTTATAATTGTTTTAATAAAAATAAGATATAAAAGTGTGATATAAATAACTACAACAGTTCGATCAGTTCCATTCAAAACGTAACAAAAGTTATTTGAATAAATAGCATTCAAATTTTCAAGATACACGATTAACATTCAAGCTTATCATTTACATATACAAAAAATACGATTTTCATATCCTTATTTATCACGTGAAAAAATACATTATGAATCCAAGCAAAAAAATAATGATTGCCTTATTCAAAAGAGATATACACACTATCCATGCAACATGAAATATAGATATACACAAATTAATTTATTTATGAAACATTTTTTTCCTTAAAAAATATGATTTACATGTCATCCGATTCATTTAGCTAGTTTTTAAGTACAAATGATAAAATATCGTTGTTATTTTTTTAACGTAATTGTTTTTGTAAATTGTTTTACAAAAGTACCATCGAAATTCTAAATCTCTGTAAAAACATAACAAAACAAAATGTTCTAAATATTTGAATGGATTTGGAATAAAAAATGAGAATCTATCTATATATAAAAAGGTTGTTGGATAAATCCTTTTTGGAAACTTTTGACCAAATAAATAATACCTTTGACATTCTATTTATAGAAAGCTTGAAAATTATAATTGTGTAGTTTATTATTCACGGAAAAATTACAATTTGAATTCAAAATTAATGGTGTAGAGATAATTTTAGAACAATAATCTTTGGATAACTCGAAAATCTAATCACTTAAGAGTAATCATATTTTGAATTCAACGTAGCTTATTTATTCAAAACATCCAAAATATGTCCACATCTTAACTAATTAATTTATTATCTATATATATATATATATAATAAGAATTACCATTTACCAAAAATAGTAGCAAAAAAATAGGTCAGAATTTAATGCAGCTTATAAATAGTAAGTTTTATTATTTTTCTTATTTTTTTTTCTTTAAAAATCATACAACATTAAATTCTACCTTAAATTTCGGGTATTAATTTATTTTATTATTTAAAAAATTCGGCTAAGATTTATTAAGTGTGTATGTTTTTATTTTTATTTTTTTCCTAGAAATAACGAACAACATTAAAATCTCGGTCTCTATATTTATAAAATCTCAATTCAAAATATAACAAAACTTTTAGAATCTCGGTCTTTATATTTGTGCCTTTACAAAAATATATTGAACGCTAAAATATTCTTAAATTGCATAATCAATCAATTAATCTTAATTTTTTTAAAGTTACTATGTCTATTTTTTATTAATATGCATAAAGTAAAAATAATTAATTCATCTTTAGATATATAATTTATAATCTTAATATAATATCATTTGGTGTAGACATTTATTATATGAATCATAAAATATTTTTATTTCATAAAATTAAATATATTTAAAGAAAATAAGAAAATTTCTTCGGATCAATCGGGTGATTGAATTAGGGTACTGCCCAGGTTGATTGAATTACATTTAGGTGATATTTAAGATAGTCAAAGAATTTGACACAACATGGTTGGTCCCAGGTGACTAAGTTATGTATCAGTTCGACCACACCAAATCGATTATTGAACCTAAATATAAATTTTATATTGAAAATATTTTATTACGTGAATGTGATGTAGTCCAAACTTCAAATAATCGTATTAAGAATACTTTTATGACAACATGTTTAATGATTTATAAATACTTATATATCATTTTATTAATATTTATGTGAATTAAATAATATTTTATTATAATATTTATTAATGTACAGTAAATATAAGGTTTTTAGAACTGGACCATCATCAAAACGATCAAGCTATTTTATTAAATCAGTTGTGGTTTGTTCAGATTTAAATTTATAAACATTTTAATATATATATATATATAGTACTTTTTGTAACAAATTTAAATAAAATGTGTTACTTAGATATTTAAACAATTTATAAATTCAAATGTTTAAACTAATTGATAAATAATTTATAAATCTCTATTTTATTTAGAAAATCGTATCGATCCTACCAGTCCAACCGACTGGTATTGACAGATTCGAGAGCAAATATTTTATTCAAGCGAACTAGACTGGTTATAAATCGGTTCTCGGTCCATCCAATCGGACCCAGTTTAATTTTAAAACAATGGATAAATCATGATTAATGTTGTTTATATATTTAATTTATAATACAATCGTAATATTGTTTTCCCGTGCATCGCACGGGCCACGCACTAGTGATTGAAAAAAAGATATACTATAAAATCCACACTTCAATGTAACAACTTTTCTTATTTTAGTCATTCTAAGGGAAATATAGGTAGTTTGATATATAAAACAACACGTGTCAGCATGAAGCTGAATAAAAAATTAATATATTGAACAGTATCCGAAGTGCTTTATCTTATATATTTAGACTAAGATTTGTCACATTATTACATATTTTCACTATATTTTATTTCGTGGTGTTGACATTCCAAAAATCAGCATAGAATTAGAGGAAGGAAGTGTTTATGCAATTCGCAATTACCAAGTGGAGAAAATATCGGTCTACAGTTGCCAAGCGCTAAATGATTTTGCATAGAAAAACAATGAGGTTTTTAATAATGTACGACTTTTTTCTTGACGAACACTTTATGATTTCTTAACAAATCCTATACGTATTATAACTTATATATTAATAGCCTTCTACTTATAAATTTTACCAAAATAAAAATAGCCCGTGCATCGCACGTGTTACGTACTAGTATATTATAATAAGGTATGCGTAAACAAAGATGGAGAGAGAAATATAATATGTGTATTGTTTATTGATATTATTTGAATATTTTAAATTTTCAGGATCCTCAATTATAAACATAAACTCTAAAATGACAACTATTTTATAATTAGGGAAATGAACATTACAACTCATATATTAATTTATTATATATCATAAAATAAATGAAATAAAATAATATCAATATTCAAAAATATATTTTATACTAATCAATATTGTTTCATTATTTTAATACATACAATTTATAATTATTGTCTCGTGCATTACACGGATTTCGTACTAGTTCAAGAACACATGTATTAGAAAAGAAGCTGAAAGAATGGTTAGATCTGCTATTACATTATTATTTAAAAATACAATCACTTTTTTAACCTCATTGAAGAAACCAAAGATTCCTACTGGATGTTGGCTTTACTTTCGGTGTTCATTAAAGTATGCAACAACTCAAGCTTAATTTATTTATTTTACTTCAGATGAGTAAGAACCAACCCCAAATATTTTATTAAAAAATCTTCACCATCACATGAGTTGTCCACCAGCAATATAACAGAGATTTACCTCATCACACTTCACTCATCCGCTTTCAGAAAGCCCCAACTCCAACATCCCCATCACACATGGCTGCCAACTCCTTCACCTCAGTCCATCACCCCCTCCATTCCCTAACCCAAACCTTCAAACACCAGACCTTAATAAAACCACAGAAGAGATTAAATTCCAAACCACCCACCACCATTATCACCACCTCCAAATTACGGGCCGCGGTCATTGGCGGGGGCCCAGCAGGGTCCTCCGCAGCCCAATCTCTTGCCTCAGGCGGCATCGAGACATACTTATTCGAGCGCAGCCCAGAAGCTGCCAAGCCCTGTGGTGGGGCTATACCTCTTTGCATGCTCGACGAATTCTCGATCCCTACTCACCTCATTGACCGAAAGGTCACCCAGATGAAGATCATCTCACCTTCGAACCTCACAGTCGATTTCGGCAAAACGCTCAAGCCCCACGAGTTCATCTCCATGGTCCGCCGTGAGGTGCTCGATGACTTCCTCAGGGCTCGGGCAGAAGAGTGTGGGGCAATCCTAATTAAAGCCCTTGTCAAGAATATCGAAATCCCTGTATCGGAAATATCCCCTTATGTAATCCATTATATTTCTAACAATACTCACAAATCCCTGGCCGTAGATGTTGTGATAGGCGCAGACGGAGCAAACAGCAAGGTGGCTAAGTCGATAAAAGCAGGAGACTACAAGTGCGCAATTGCTTTTCAGGAAAGGATTAAGCTTCCGGAGGAGAAAATGAAGTACTATGAGAATCTGGCGGAGATGTACGTGGGGGACGACGTCTCTCCCGACTTCTACGCGTGGGTTTTCCCCAAATGCGACCACGTGGCGGTTGGAACGGGAACAGTCCGGTTAAGGCAAAACATCAAACACCTTCAGGGCGCGATCCGGAATCGAGTCAGATGCAAAATTGACGGCGGCGAGATTATCAAGGTCGAAGCTCACCCGATCCCAGAGCACCCCCGGCCGACCAGGGTCCGGGGAAGGGTGGCTCTGGTCGGAGACGCCGCTGGATATGTCACCAAGTGCTCCGGCGAAGGCATATACTTCGCAGCCAAGAGCGGGAGGATGTGCGGGGAAGGGATCGTTCGGGCGTCGGAGAACGGGGTCAAGATGATAGGCGAGATGGATCTGAGGAGGGAGTACCTGAGGAGGTGGGACGATGAGTACTTGGGGACGTTCAAGTTCCTGGACGTGCTGCAGAGGGTGTTCTACGGGAGCAACGCCGGAAGAGAGGCGCTGGTGGAGCTGTGCGGCAAGGAGTACGTGCAGAGGATGACGTTCGAGAGCTATCTGTACAAGAGGCTGGCCAAGGGGACGCCGGTGGAAGATTTGAGGATGGCGGTGGACACCGTCGGGAGCTTCATTCGGTGTAGCCTATTGGGGAGTGAGAAGAGGGCGACTTTTGGAAATGTAGATGTTTTCATGTAAGATGGGTTCTTTTATGGGGAAAGTTCACTTTTTGTCCTCCATGTTTAGGGGTATTCAAACTGAGTCCATATTATGTTTTGGTGTCCAATTTTAGTCCTTAAAACAAAAAAATGTAGTCCCTATAATAGGAAAAAATCTACTTTTAGTCCTCCATGTTTAGGGGTATCCAGACATAATCTCTATTATGTTTTGATGCCCAATTTTAGTCCTTAAAACAAAAAAATGTAGTCCCTTTACCTCAATTTATGTGAATTAACGGTCAATTTTTGCTCGACCGTTATGTTCTTCATTTTTTTTAAAATTTGTTGACTAATGTCAACTTTGACCAAAGAAAAATAAAAGAAAATTTAAATGCTGAAAAAAGGTAAAATAAAAGGCAGAAATGGTGAACTGCAGTGAAACGTAGAAAAAAAAAACCTGACCGCCTAGAGACTAAATCCGATCAAATGGATGGAAATGGTGTGGTATTTTGTAGATGTGAGCTGGTTGCAAAGTTGACTACATGCTGGAAGGATGATAATCCCGAGAGAAGATTCTTGAGTTGTCCTCTATATCCTGTAAGTACTTTCTGTGAACTTCAATTGGAATATGATAAAAAATGGTTAAAAAACAGAGGGTTGATAGGTGCAATTTTTTTCGATGGCATGACCCGGAAATGGGTGCAAGAGCAGTAGCTGTGATTCCAGGCTTGCTCCGCAGCGCGAATGCTAGGGAAATAGAAATCAGACGAGCAAAAATTTTAATTTAATTTGGTGCAATATCTTGTTTTGGTTTAATTTTTCATTAATATATTTTCAGCATTTAAATTTTCTTTTATTTTTCTTTGGTCAAAGTTGACATTAATCAACAAATTTTAAAAAAATAAAGAACATTACAGTCGAGCAAAAATGGACCGTTAATTCACAGAAATTGAGGTAAATGGACTACATTTTTTTGTTTTATGGACTAAAATTGGGCATCAAAACATAATAGGGATTAAGTCTGGATACCCCTAAACATGGAGGACTAAAAGTGGATTTTTCCCTATTATAGGGACTACATTTTTTTGTTTTAAGGACTAAAATTGGGCACCAAAACATAATAGGGACTTATTTTTTTGTTTTAAGGACTAAAATTGGCACCAAAACATAATAGGGACTCCTGGATACCCCCTAAACATGGAGGACGAAAAGTGGACTTTACCTTTTTTTTATTTTATACAATTTATTTTAGTCGCTCAATTCTCATTATAGTACACTCTCTTCCATTTGCATTGAGATATTATTTCTTTACTAAGATACTACTGCGTGGCCCGTGTGATGCACGGGGAAACAATATTACGATTGTATTATAAATTAAATATATATATATATATATATAACATTAATCATGATTTACCCATTGTTGTTAAATTAAATCGGGTTGGACACAGTCCAGGCGGATGGACCGAGAACCGATTTATAACCAGTCTAGTTGCTTGAATAAAATATTAGCTTTTTAATATGTCAACACCAGTTGGTTTGACTGGTAAGATCGATATCGATTTTCTAAATAAATTTGGTTACATTTAAAATTATATAAAATTACATATTTAAATCAAAAGGAGATTTACAAACTCTTTATCAATAGTTTAAACATTTGAATTTATAAATTGTTTAGATATTTAAGTATCACCTTTTCTTTAAATTTATTACAAAAAGTATTATATATAAAAAAATGTTTATAAATTAAAATCTAAACAGACCACAAATAATTTAATAAAATAACTTGATCTTTTCGATGAGTTATATATATTAAAATGTTTATAAATTAAAATTTGAACAGAGCACAAATAATTTAATAAAATAACTTGATCGTTTCGATGACGGTCCGGCTCTGAAAACCTTATATTTCTTGTACATTAATAAAAATTATAATAAAATATTGTTTTATTCACAAAATAATTAATAAAATGATATATAAATATTTATAAATTATTAAACATGTTGTCATAAAAATATTGTTAATATGATTATTTAAAGTTTGGACTACATCACATTCAAGTAATAAAGTATTTTTAATATTAAAATTTATATTTAGGTTCAATAATCGAATTGGTCTGATCAAACAGATAGATAACTTAGTCACTTTAAGACCAATCAAGTTGTGTCAATTTTTTTGACTATTTTAAATATCACCTAAAAGTAAAACAATCAACTTGGACAATACCCTAATTTAATCATCTGATTGATCCAAAGAAATTTTCTTATTTTTTTTAATATATTTAATTTTATGAAATAAAAATATTTTATGATTCATATAATAAATGTCTACACCAAATGATAGTACATTAAGATTATAAATTATATATCTAAAGATGAATTAATTATTTTTACTTTATGAATATTAATAAAAAGTACCTCTCCTTTTAGTCGAGCATCTGTTATGACCTCTCGCGTTGAGCTCGACTTTAAGGAGAGGAAAGACCCGAAGGTAATTAGTTTTACTTTATGCATATTAATAAAAAAAATAAACATAGTAATTTTCAAAAAATTAAGATCAATTGATTGATTATGCAATTTAAAGAATTTGTGTATTTTCAAGGAATAAATTTCTTCATATAAGGGATTTTGTTTCTTTAAACTATCCAAATTCATATTCATATCGGCAATTTGAAATTTTGAATTACAATAGAACATGACACTATGAATACAAAATATCTTTTAACAAATAAATCAGATTCAACTTAAGATTTATTAGTTTTAAAAATAATAAAATCATTAATTTAGGCAGTGATATGTGATACATGTATCTAAGTCTATTTACATAACATTTTACCATTAAACCATTGGCAATTTAAATAAGAAGACTAAAATATTTATGTGATTTAAACATAGAAAATAAAAATTAATTTAACAACTTACGTGGTCATTAATTTAACAAATTCCAAATGATGCTGTCTGTGCTTTTAAATTAAAAATTAAAAAAATTGCCATTAATAGAAAATAATTAATACTAAGTATCTTTGACCATAGAATTGACCTGCCATTTTTAAAAAATGTTAATTCTTATTATATATATATAGATATAGATTTTAATTGTTTACGTTAAAAAAATACTAATGATAAATAAATAAATAATACTTATCAATTGGACAGCAAAGAGGTACTGCTAAAGTACGTATTAATTTAATATTGTTCATGAACGCTCACCAGCTAAGTACTTAACCAGAAATGTTCACATGCCCACGGTGGATACATGTTAATATGCCCCCACCGACTTACGTGGCATTTACACATTGGTAATGTATTTTTTTAACATATTAACATCACCAATATGTGCATGCCAAATAAGCAGTGGGCATATTAACATGTGTCCACCGTGTGCATGTGAGCATTTCCCACTACTTATAATTTATCAATGTTGCTATAAAACCAACTAGTTGGTTTTATAGCAACATTGTTTAATTTATAGAACAAATATCAATTGAATTTTGTATATTACAAAAGTACTTGATACTAAATAATATTGATTGAGTATTAATAAAGTACTATTAACCCGTGTACTACACGGGTGGTGAATTAAGAAATATTTAATAATAAAACTAAAAAACCTAAATATCGATTTTTTTTAATTTGAAATTTTGTAAACTACATAATTAGTTAAATATTAAATACTAATCTTGAGTTATAATTGAGCATGATATTTCTTAATTACATGTGTTTAACACTTCGTGTTATATGAGGCTTGCGACGTGATAAATAAAATTTTCACCTCACATATTATATTAAATTGCATATCACTATTATTCCCTATTAATCGATCCTTATATAAAAATTCCAAATAGATAACAAATATATAGTATATGACCTCTTAAACTACAAGACAAAGATATAATTATACCCAAATATTTTTAAATATATATTTATGTCGCATAATTGTTGGTTTTTATACAATAGTAATTGAAAGTCTTCCTTTGTCACAAGTTTTGTTGTGAGTCTGTCAACAATTATGTGGTAAATATCGAAATTTTTTATTTAGAATTTGAAGTTTTGTAAACTACATAATTAGTTCAATATTAAATAATAATCTTGAGTTATAATGAGCATGATATTTCTTAATTACATGTGTTTAACACTTCGTCTTATATGAAGCTTGCGACGTGATAAATAAAATTTTCACCGCACATATTATATTAAATTGCATATCACTTTAATTCCCTATTATACGATCCTTATATAAAAATCACATGTCTAAACAAATATATAGCATATGACCACTTAAACTACAAAACAAAGATATAATTATACCTAAATATTTTTAAATATATATTTATGTCGCATAATTGTTGGTTTTTATACAATAGTAATTGAAAGTCTTTATTTATCACAAGTTTTGTTGTGAGTAGGTCAACAATTAGGTGGTTCAACATGTCATAATATTAATAAAAATCGAGGTACCCTTGACATGAGGTCAAAGGTTCAAGCCTCTCGGAGCACAATGGTGGAACAATTAATACTGAGAACTATAAGCGGCAGTGTGGGAGGTTGAAATTCGGTGGGAACCAGCGGCTGGATAAGTGGGGCCAGCATGAAGCAATCACTTTGGTGGGACCCTGCGGCTGGATAGGTGGGGCCAACTTGGAGCTGGGAGGGCCAATGAGCAATCACTTGGGGATCAACTCCTTGTGCGCGGTAGTTGAGGGTATTGGGTACCTGGGAGCCATTGTGTGGCTACCGCAGTTTAACTAGAGGCAGTTTCTGAGGGGCCGGGAGCTGTTTCCTCGAGTACTAGTCAGGCGCAAGCCTGGAACCTCGATATAAAAAAAAAAAAAAAAAAAAAAAGGAAGAAAATATAACATCAGTGAGCTTAAACATTGTCAACCATGAAAATGAAGAAGATGAAAAAAGAAGAAGCAAACGAAGATAAACATGAAAATAATGAGTTGAGAAAAAGAGTTGAGGATTTTTGGAGAAAATCAACAGGGTTTGGAGGGATGAAAAGATGACAACTTGTTCTTCGGGACTGAGATATTTATTAAATTTATTATTAAGTTAATCCACCAACCAAATTATATGTTTCGAGCTCCACATAACCCAGAGCTTCGCATTCGGAGGTTTTCCATTAGCTAGTTGGGATAATGTTAAACACAATAAAAAAGAATGAATGATTTGGCATTTAAACGGCATATAGAGTTGGAGGAGATAAGAATTCTATGTACTTATTTTAGAATATAATTGTATTAATTTTTATTCGAACCAAAAGCCGAAGCATGTAATGTTGCTAAGTAAGCTTCCGAAGCGTGAGAGCCAACCATTTAGGCTCAGCACGTTTTGAAATTATATTAAGGAGGTCAAAGTACGTTGGAGCCGACATGGCGAGGACGAAGCCACTTGGGAGAGAGAGGCTGAGTTTCAAGCTCGATACCCCGATTTCGAGTTTTGAATTGTACAGTTGTACTTTTACTTTGTACTTTTCTGTTTGTAGTTTGTAGCAGGAGTTTTGACCTTGTACCTTAGCTTTCTATTTCCGAGGATGGAAGTATTTTAAGAAAGATAGGTTGTAACGCCCCGATCAGTTAATAAAATGAAACCGATTCACTTGCTCGACTTTAAAGTGAATTCGACAATGTTCAAACCCTAGAGTTGTTCGATTCAGTATTTCCAAGAGTTATTACATGAATAATTATGTGCTTTTATGTGATATTATGTGATTAATTGCTTGATTATTATTCATATATGTTAGTATGTTCAAGTTATATCGTTCGTTCATGCCGATATTTCGAGATCGTGCGTTAAGCCCTAGTCGAGCCCTAGACGAGTGCCTAGTCGCACGTTCGCACAAAACCGAGGTTTCGGCTAATGAACCCTAGCGCCTTTAGAATTATTATCAAGTCCAATATGCCTTGGAAATGACAATGGACTTATCATGTGCCAAGGAGAAGCTCGAGCCGTGCGTGTGTCCCTAGTTGTTTGTCCCATTTTTGTTGCATTATTTGTGTTTATTTTATCTTTCTTTCTTTAGTTTTTAGTCAATTTCGTGTTTTATTATGTATTTTCCTTCATTTGGAGTCTTTAGGTGTTTTTCGTTTGTTTTTCCGATATTTTTTTTATGTTTTGTCGTCTTTGGTGTGTAGGTAGGGAGCTTTGGGTGAATTTTCTCTTCAGTAAAAATTGGTTTCAAGAGCATAATTGGATATATGGGTTCGTTAGCTACGCGTAGGAAAAAACGGAACTCAATTCCGAGTTCGGACGAGCTCAAACGAGCCCGAAATGTAAAGTGGCGCAGTGCAGCCCGAGTCGGGACCTGCGACCCGCGATGTACCCCACGCCCAGTGCCCAGTGCGCGCGACTCGCGACCGAGCGTGTCGCGCCTTGCCAAAAAAAACAGAAACACCCCTGTCCTGTGACCCTGCCGACTCACGACTAGGTCGACCTTGTTTTTATTTTTCTCCATTTTTACTCGTTTTGGTTCCGTTTTTCGAGCACTATATAAGAAAAAACGATCCTTAGACTCGTGGGAACAATCTCCAAACTTGTTTTTCCCCTTTATCTTACTCTAAAACGTGGATTTTGACCATTCTTTTTGCTCAATTCTCTCTTTATTTTTCGTATTTAGCTTTGTCATTAGATTCGAATATCGGATTTCTATTAATTGTAAGTTTCTCTTTTCATCTAATCCATTAATATGATGGCTTTGATTGTTGAGATTTTTGATTTTGAATTCCATATGAGTAGCTAATTCATTTCGCTAGGGATAGGGGATGATGATGATGTTAGAATTTAATTGTGATTATCATGCCTGTTGATCGCTCAATTTATGCGAGTTGTGCTTATCTAGGGTTTATAATTCTCGTGCATTGAATGTTAAATATTGTCAAAGAGTGACACTTCGATTTTCAATTGATTCCAATTGAATATGATTCGTTCTTGTGTGATGTGTTTAAATCGAGCGAACTAGTAGATCAACAATTGTCTAGGATAATTTAATCAACTCTAGAACCGAAAGGGGAGGAGTTGATCGATCTAGGCTCGCATGAAATAGACTTGTTCGGAAACGTATTGTCTATGTGTTATGTAATTTGTTTGATTTACCGTCTATGTTATCCTCTTGTTACGAAGAACTATTGAGGACTATATCTAGACGTTAGGTTGTTCGAATCATTTAACCGAATGATCTTAGCTTGATATTTCCATTGGTTAGAAAATCATCATCCCCGACTCCTTAGCTTCTTTATCTTTGTGTTGTTTATATTTTTAGGTAGAGTCATGTTCTATATTATTTCTTAGTTAATAATTCATTTAACCCCCAATCTTATTAGAGTGTTTAGGATTTATTTTCTTTTTGTGTGTGATCGATACCAAAGCTAAATTCCAAACCGCCTTCCTCGAGAGATCGACCCGGGGAATGAATCATTCGATTCGGTACTCGGTAAAAATATATTTTGCTATAACAAAATTGGCGCCGTTGCCGGGGAAGGCAAGTAGGATATTTCGTTTTGGTGTTAATTTTATTTTCTGTGTTTCTCTTTATTTTGTGTTTTATTCGTGTTTTAGTTCTTTCTCTGCATCTTTGTTTTTCTCTTTGTTTTTGCTCTTGTCTTTCTTTTCATGGCTACGCATGGTTGTTTTGATTCTCGTGTGCAGAGATTTGACTGAGGAAGCGCAATGTACCCAAACCGTGTGTTCCCCTTCCCGCACATTCAATCTTGGAATAACGGGCCGAGCTATCACTCCGAGCACTATAACCAACCATCTTCGTACTCTTACGAGCAACAATGGAATTTGGCACTGGTTGAGCAGATCTATGAATTTCAGGAGCGATCCTCAGAGCATAATGAGAAGCTCGACTGGATTCTTACCTTTATAGCAGCTCGAGAAGAAGAGGCCGCATTCAATGAGAAACTTGATCTAATCCTCAAACGGATGATGGCCCAAGAAAACCGAGAAGAGGAGGTGGAGCTCAGATGTGCCCGTTTGAGCGAGCAATTGGAAAGTCTAGCAAGGCGCATCGACTCTATCGAGTAACAAGCCGACAAGCCCATGGTTGTGGACCCACATCCGGAGCCCATGCCTTTCGCTGAGCTCGAGGATGACTCTTCGGGATACAATGCTAAACTTGATCTTATCCTTGCTCGGGTGATGGCCCAAGCTAATCGGGATGAAGAGATTGAGCTCGGATGTGCTCGGTTGAGCGCACAAGTGGAGAGCCTAACAACACGCATCGACCTTATCGAATCACAAGCTAATGAGGCCCCTATCCATTATCCACATCCTACGCATGGTTCCCGAACATGTAAGTCGATGCGTATGAGCGAGCTTGACGATGAAGAAGTTGTGGCTCCACATATCGAGAGTGACACTTTAGTGGAGGAGATTCTTGAGCCTGATCGAGATGTCCCTGAATTTACATTTTCTCAAGATTCCCTCCCACGATCGAGTTGGAGGGTTCACATTCCGAGCCACCACCCTGTGCTACTAATAAAGAAGGATATAGCTCGACATGCCTTACGAATATTTCATATTTCACGAGGTCGACTATAGAGAGTTGGTGAATAAAGCTCTTCGTCAGTACTTGGTGATTGTTCGTGCTCACACTCACTTCTTCAAGAACATAGCCACCCAAATCCACCGTGTCTTCTTTCTTGCCACACTGCCCATGCTACCACTGCTAGAGTATACGAAGGTGTGGCATGATCGACACTTCTTTTTGGACCCTGGCTGAGGTCCTAACAGGTTTCGTCAAGCTAATGACGTTAAACAAGCGCTTCTTGGGAGGCAACCCAAGTGTTATTTATTGCTTTCCTAGATATTTTCCTTTATGTTTTTTGTTTTGTCTTTTAATAATTGGAGTTTGGAGTTTTTGTTGTTTTTTGTGGCAGGACATATTGAGGACTGGGTTGAGCATAGGCGAAAGGCTTGCACGTGAATGCTTATTCCCCTTGACGCTACTTCGGTTTGCACACCTTTTCTCTTTTTATCTTTTTGAGTTGCTTCATCCTCGTGTCTTCTCTTTTGATTTTGTGGTCTTGTGTTAGCTGCTAGTATTGGTTCATGATATAAAATTGCTAAGTCTTGTTTTTTTTTACTTCCTGGATATGTGTTGAAGCAATGGGAACATTGCCTCATTTTAAGTGTGGGGGAGTTTACTTGACTTTTTTGCATGCTTATGTGGTGGATTGGTCTAGTGTAGGTTTTGTGTGTTTTAGAACATGGACTTTGGATATTTCAAGATTAGTTAAGACTTGTTTGATGAATTCAATGAGTTGTGATATTGGTCATATGCGGCATAGCGTGATGAAATGCTTGGTTGATTACTTTGATTGACATTCATATATCTACCTAGTGAGGTTTGAGCCTTATTTGTTTTCTTGAGATACATTGGTCGTGCTCTTGTTTTATTAGAACTTTCCCTGAGTCTGCATTAAAATAAATTGATTATAATTGTGAACTGTGTATATAATTAAGGCGTTGATTGTATTCTATCATTTTCTTTCTCTACAAATTATTCCCTAGTCTCCCCTTTTGAGCCTTATTTGATTTTTGTTGATAACCTCGTGATGATGACATTGTTGGAGTTGCAGGTTAAGAATTGGAGGGTATGGTTGTTGGAGTTGTGTTTATGTTCTTTTCATCTAAAAAAAAAAGAAAAAAAAAATCAAAAGAACAAAAAGAGAGGAAAAAAATGTAGCCGAATGGATTATAAAAAAACCTAAAGAAAACAAAAAAAAAAAAAATGAAATAAGATGGGTGAAACGTGTGGTTTTAGGAGAAGTGTGGGGGATAATCCGGTATGTTTGAGCAAACCGACTATGATTCTGGGGTAAGGTGTTTGAGTTATGAATTCGAGCCACTTAGCCTATATTTATCCTACCTAACCAAAGAGCCTACGTACAACCTTGAAAGACCTTTTGATGCACTAGTTTCGATTTTGATTGATTTAGAGTAGAAGTTAGACAATGGGCAAGCATATGATTGAATTTGTTATCGAACAATTTGAGTGCACCTGTCTTTATCTGTATAAGAATTCGAGTGAGGCACACATATATATTCCGATATTTGAGAGAACGCCAAGTTGAAGTATAGAGATCAAGCATGTAGTTGTGTAATGTTCGTATGTGCCATTTGAATGCTCGTTGTTGAAGTTGAACATGTTGAAGCTATCTTGTTAATGACTGTTGTCCATGCTTGGTTTTTAGTTTTATGTCTTTTCATTTTCTTTTCTTTTTGTTCGGGATGAACAAAGGTTTAAGTGTGGGGGAGTTGTTTGTCTCATTTTTGTTGCATTATTTGTGTTTATTTTATCTTTCTTTTTCTCCCGTTTTAGGTCTTTTCTTTAGTTTTTAGTCCGTTTCGTGTTTTATTATGTGTTTTCCTTCATTTTGAGTCTTTAGGTGTTTTTCGTTTGTTTTTCCCTTTTTTTTTGTGTTTTGTCGTCTTTGGTGTGTAGGTCGGGAGCTTTGGGAGAATTTTCTCTTCAGGAAAAATTGGTTTCGAGAGCATAATTGGATAGATGGGTTCGTTAGCTACGCGTAGGAAAACACGGAACTCAATTCCGAGTTCGGACGAGCTCAAACGAGCCCGAAACGTATAGTGGTGCAGTGCAGCCCGAGTCGCGACCCGCGCCCGCGACGTACCCCACGACCAGTGCCCAGCGCGGGCGACTCGCGACCGAGCGTGTCGCGCCTCGCGAAAAAACAGAGACGCCCTGGCCCTGTGACCCTGCTGACTCGCGAATCGCGAGTTAACTCGCGAGTCGCGACTAGGTCGACCTGTTTTTATTTTTCTCTGTTTTTACTCGTTTTAGCTCCGTTTTTCAAGCACTGTATATGAAAACGATCCTTAGACTCGTGGTAACAATCTCCAAACTTGTTTTTCCCCTTTCTCCTACTCTAAAACGTGGATTTTGACCATTCTTTTTGCTCAATTCTATCTTTACTTTTTCGGGTTTAGCTTTGTCATTGGATTCGAATATCGGATTTCTATTAATCGTAAGTTTCTCTTTTCATCTAATCCATGAATATGATGGCTTTGATTGTTGAGGTTGTTGATTTTGAATCCCATATGAGTAGCTAATTTGTTTCGCTAGGGATAGGGGATGATGATGTATAGAATTTAATTGTGATTATCATGCTTGTTGATCGTTCAATTTATGCGAGTTGTGCTTAACTAGGGTTTATAATTCTCGTGCATTGAGTGTTGAATATTGTCGAAGAGTGACACTTCGATTTGCAATTGATTTTCAATTGAATATGATTCGTTCTTGTGTGATGTGTTTAAATCCAGCGAACTAGTAGATTAACAATCGTCTAGGATAATTTAATCAACTCTTAGAACCGAAAGGGGAGGAGTTGATCGATCTAGGCTCGCATGAAATAGACTTGTTCGGAAACTATTGTCTATGTGTTATGTGATTTGTTTGATTTACTGTCTATGTTATCCTCTTGTTACGAAGAGTTATTGAGGACTATATCGAGATGTTAGGTTGTTCGAATCATTTAACCGAATGATCTTAGCTTGATATTTGTATTGGTTAGAAAATCATCATCCCCAACTCTTTAGCTTCTTTATCTTTGTGTCGTTTATATTTTTAGGTAGATTCATGTTTTATATTATTTGTTAGTTAATATTTCATTCAACCCCCAATCTGATTAGAGTGTTTATGATTTATTTTCTTTTTGTGTGTGATCGATACCAAAGCTAAATTCCAAGCCGTCTTCCTCGAGAGATCGACCCGGGGAATGAATCATTCGATTCGGTACTCGGTAAATATATATTTTGCTACAACACTAGTCCCGGACCAAGCGCCTAATAGCGCATCGCACGCGTCTATTACCTATCGAGCCACCCAGCCGTGAGCCTTTGGAGGGTTAGCATTATTAGCAAGTCCATTATAAGCCTTGGATTGGACTTGGACGGCAATGATGTCGAGATACCATCACCGTATGCGAGGAAACCCATAGCCGCGTACCCGCGCGCACTAGAGCCACCCAAGCAATGTCGAGCCTTAGTGTAACACCCCAATCAATTTTTAAAGAAAATCCATGGATTTTTCAAAAATCAAGGTAAAATTTTCGAAACTCATTTTTCGAATCATAAATATTTCGGCGTTACTCATTCTTTTCAAAACTAAGTTCAAGTCATGTCTGAACCAACGGGGATTCCTTACCCGATTTATCAAAGGTTTTCATTAACCATAACCTCATCAGCATAAACAATAAACATCATGATATTCCTAATCACATGCTCATGAATATCAAACTGAAAGGTTTTTCAACATAAACCAATCCAAATACATTTCCAAAATAATCAAGTCAATATGTTTTCAAAATCCAACATAAGTTCATAAATGCGGAAGCAAATAATAATCATAAATAAATGAGTAGGACCACCCCCTCGTCTTGTCTCGTCACCCGCCGACTACTTAACCTGCATCCGTGAAGAGCAGGTGGGAGTGAGCATAATAGGAAATTTTAATGATCACCACTATACATATGAACATTTATAAAATATGTTAGGATGGTATGGTCGCAGCATGAACATAAACAATAATAACATCATGTCTCATCTCTAGTCACATCAATGACTAGTCACATCAATGACTCACTCATGTTCACATCTAAGCTTATCCATGCCACGTAAGGACACGGGAGTGCGTGCCACGTAAGGACACGGCCTTTCTATAGGACTTAAGGAGATTTGCCTCGTAAGGGCAACCATATTACATCGACGGGGACAACCGTACTGATGGCCGTATCAACTCACATCGATAAGCTACATGCTCACATGCATACATAGAGCATACCGGTTTAACACATTTAAAACACACATGCATAGACATTTTAGAATAACTAACCCACCTGGATTTCCGGATTGACAAAAGCAAAATCAGAAAGGACGTAGGTTGAGGCTTGACTCCTCAAACACCTACATTAAGTCAAGATTTTAGAATCAACATCTATCTTGACTTTAAACGGAAAACACAAATCAGACTTAGTCGAATTTGATTCAACTAAGTTGTTCGTGAAGTCCTGTGGACGTTGGAACACTTAGACTCGGCACTTATACTCAACTAAAACACATGGGAGTTCACATAAATCCAACTAAGGGTTGACCAAGTCAAACAAGCAAGGAACAAGATGCGAGCCAGTTTACAGTTTTTAACACAAAAACTATATTTTTGAAATACTAGTCGATATATCACATAATCAGGTTGGTCAGGTTTTCGAATGAGTTAGGCTCTGAAATTTTAACATAAAATCCAACTCACTGGACTTAGTAAAGCCACCAAATTTCGGCCCCTAACTTATACACTGGAGGCTGTTACTACATAGTATCAAATGAAACCATTACGAAACTTAAGTTCCATCCTGGCTAGAATCCTTGGGTCTCTTCACGATCGTTTGTCGGTCCACTCTTGACCGCAAAGCCTTCTCTCTCTATTCGTGTGTAGAATTCGCTTACTTAGCTTTTACAAATGCTAAACAACTTACTTCGTGGTCATTTGCAATATTGAAGCATTTCAGACAATGTGATAATAATTTAATCCGGATTGATAGGAAGACATTCAACATCTTTGGTTCTTAAATTTTTCAACTTCAGAGGAGTCTCAAAGCACGCAAAGAAGGAAAATCAAAAGGGTTCCAACGAGTTCATAGACTAAAACTATGCTTCTCCTCTCTGCTGGTTCGGGGCAGGCTGGTGCTTCCCCTGCTGGTTCTGAGCGTGGTCTAGGCAGGTACGGGCTGTATGGCCAGGCCTGTGGCAGCGATAGCAAATGTTCTCTCTGGCTAAGCACTCTCCTCGGTGCGGGCATCCGCATGTGGCGCAGGCTGGTGGAACCGGCTGTGGTGGCTGGGCTCCCTGAGCTGGGGCCTCTCCCCTCCGTCTGTCTCATCTCCCATCACGACATCGGAACTTCCTTTTGTTTGGCCTGGGGGCCTGCTGAGGTGGCGCTGGTACTACGGGCTGCTGATCAGCTAGCTGGTGTACGACTGGCTGCACAACTGGTGGGCAGACTTGGCTGGATGCCAACCCAAAGCTCTCATCGACCTACTGAGCCCTAGTGACGGTCTCAGCATACGATAGCGAGCCGTGGGCGGCGAGGTGGTGGCGGATCTCGTTGCGAAGACCATCGTGAAAGCGGCGGGACCTCTGCTCCTTGTCCGCGAGCAAGTGGCGGACAAAAAAATCGAGGCGAGTGAAGTCTCGCTCATGCTCGTCGACAGTCCTAGCACCCTGCTCCAGTGGACAGTCCTAGCACCCTGCTCTAGTGCTAAGAACTGCCTCTCTATCCTCTCTCTGTAGTTGGCCGGGTAGTACTTCTCCTGGAGGAGCTCCTTGAGGCGAGCCCAAGAGACCTGCGTTCCCTATCATCTGGAGCTGCACGCACATGATCCTATGAGGCTCGGTGCAATCCATCACCTCGGAAATCATGTCAAGGCTGCGCAACCACTCATCAACCATCCTCGGGTCTCCCTGTTCGTTGACGTCGCTGGGTGAAACCCGCAGAACTGCGAGACAAAATAGGTCTGGTCGCGCTCTGGGGCGGCTGAGGGAGCTGCTGTGGGCAGAATCGAAGCTCGGCGAGGAGGCATCTGGATGGCCAATTGACGGGGATTAGAAAAATGAATTGTATAATTGATGGAGTATTAATTACTCAGAAAAGTTAGCGGAAATGAACAAGTTTAACTAACTTATCTTGCTAAAATTCTGACTACAACCGTATAGCCGATTAAGAAATAGCTACACTATACTTAACGAAATTATTAACGAATTTTGATAAACACCTAGTATGGCTAGAGTTCTGGTTATACTTAACTCTTCTCTGTTTTGGCTAGAGTTCTGAACGAAATCTCAAATTCTGGCTAGAGTTATCAACTCTTATCGAAGGATAGATCATAGGCCTCTTTAAGTTCTCTTCACTACATTGACTATAATAATTATGCAATCGCAATAATAAATATTGGTTTAGGTGACGTACCTCGGAGTCAGCGCGGCGTGAGCGTGGTGTGGTCATATCTCTCTCTAGAATTTTAGTATACAGAAATGCTAACTGCACTCTGATACCATTTGTAACACCCCGCTTAAACTTACTAAAATCAGAGTAAATTCACTGATTTAATTTTCCAAACTCAATTTAACTTTTTAGAAAATACTTCAATCTGACTACGGGATGCTACTCAACTGAACTGAATTCTCATTTTTGTTCTCATTACTATTATGCATGCAACCGAGATATAATTCATTACTCTAATAAGGCACCATGAAAGTCAGGATTTTAGGCATACATAAACTGAAATTCTGAATACTGAATATTGTTCTGAGTACTGAATACTGAGTGCAGAAGCAAATGTAAGCATGCATCAACAAAACATAATAATTCAAACATGTTCAAATATACATGACATGTTTAATAAAAATGTCCTCACTATGAACACCACTACTCATCGGCTCACGCTCCACGCACGACACTGTCACCTGAAAAATGGTTAGTGGGGGGCATGAGCATAAATGATTCAACGATGCTCCGCCGGAACCGACACTGCTTATATAATAAAATATCATAACATCGGCATATATGCAAGTACTTACTAGATTGGCGGAAAGATACGATGATAAACATTTTACTAGCGGATCGCGAATTAAACATACATCCAATAAATACATGAATAAGTAAACCATCTATAACTGCTACCTAATTGATGGTTTATAACTGCTACTCGACTGACTGACTATAATTGTTGCTCTACTGACTGACTATAAGTGCTGCTCGACTGTCTGACTATAACTGCTGCTCAACTGACTGATTATAACTGCTACTCGACTGACTGACTATAATTACTGCTCGACTGACTGACTATAACTGCTGCTCGGCTGACTGACTATAATTGATGCTCGACTGATTGACTATAATTGTTGCTCGACTGACTGAATATAATTACTACTCGACTTACGAGAAGGACACTGGTCTACAAAAGAATCGATCTCTAGGTCGATACCCCTTAGGGAAGAAATATTCTAACCTCATCTGAAATTTAAACTTAACTCAAAAACTGTTCTAAGGTTCTTAATTCACTTAACTCAAAGTTGCACTAGAGCTCTTATCTCATCTTAACTAGCATTCGGTTCACTTAGCTAGAAAGGACCTACTCGCTAGGTTATTGCCCCTATTCGGGCAAAATGTCTTACATACATACCTCTAGTAGGATATTGCGATTATAGAAAATGTAGTACCCAGTACAAGGTCCCCACTTGATATGCTGAAGTGCAAGTGCTGAATGGATTGCAACTGTCGGAGGCTCGACTCCCCACAAGCTACAAAATATATAAGCACAAAATATATACTAAATACCTAGCTCAAACTGAAAAACTCGAATCCTATAATCTGATCTGACAAGGTACGCTCACTCGATTTTAAATCATTTAAAACTCATTTTGAGAATTTATGAGCTGATTAAAGAATTGTCTGTGAGGCATACTAGAGTTCTCTAAAATATTTCTGAGTCTGGAACTATAATCTCACTGAATCTTAAACCTCTCCAAATCTTAAATTTGACTGAAATTTCTCGAACTGTCCAGACTGATTTGGCTGAACTGAAATTCTCTTTGAACCGTCTGGACTGCCCTGACCGGTTCGACTTAACTGGAATGACGACTCACTCAGAACTGGTCGATCATTCGCTTGACTATGTGCAGCTCGACTTAACTTGGTCCGGGTTCAGCATGGCAACTCGGGGCCTGCACAAACATAGCTTACACGGCTTTGCCGATGCACGAGTTTGAAATGGTGCCACGGTCACTGACGCAGGGGTGTGCTTGGACCACGGCTAACGAAAACGGCGCGTTGACGGTAGATCGGGCGGACTTGGTGCACGGGCACGAACTCGGTGGTTCGACTCGGACCCGGTGCACGAACACACACTCGGTGGTTCGACTCAGACTCGGTGCACGGGCACGCACTAGTTAGTTCGGCTCCAACGGTCAGATGAGAGTCGAACATGTCTGCGGGACGACGATATGCGGTAAGGATTAATCCTATCACGTCTAGTTATTTAAATAGTACTAGTGTTCGGGCGTCTAAAATTTACCCGGTTATCAGAATCGGATAAAACTAGAGTTCTCGATTCTCGAAAAACTTCACTCATTTTTAAGGCCGATATTTAAATCATAATTTCTATGTGATTTATACGGATTTTGCAACCAACAACTGCAGCTAAAATTGCAACGGGACTAATTATCTAAAAATCGCATTATTCGGCTAAAGTCCAGATTTATCGGCTATATCAAACAATATCCAAAATTCATGAAATTCAAAGCACAACATCCACAACATACACATGGTTCGTGGTGAACATATCACATCCCCATTCGGGGTTAATGGACCCGTTCGGTAAGGACGGCGTGAGGGCACCACGACGTACGGACGGTGCGCGCCAGTGCTTGTTGGAACTGGGGCGTATAAGCTGCGACTAGGCTGGAACCGGCGTGAAGGCTAGTGGTCGAGTGAGCAGCGGCTGGTTCAGTCATGTGAGGGAGCTCGGACCGAGGTGGTGCGATGCTCGGGTGGCCGTGGGTAGCTGGTCGACGGCGGTTCGCCAGAAAATGGAGAGAAAGGTGGAAGATGATGGTGGATCTTGAAAATGGAGATGTGGGCTAGGGTATGTGTGGTGGAAATGGAATGAAGATGGAATGGTGTTCTATATATATATATATAGGAGATGAGCTAGGGTTTTATTGTGCTATTGGGTCGGGCTTTTAAAATTGACTGTGAAATCGAGCCTCGACTAATCGAACATTGACTTAGGAACATTAAATGCTCAGTAAGAAAATAATCGAACTTGGAATAAATTAGTCGACCAATTTAGATAATAATGGGCCAAGATTTGACATTGGCTCGATTTTTAATTAAAATCGAACATGGGCTCGATTTACTAAAATGGGCCGAAATTAAAATAAATTGGGCTGGCTAGAATAATTGGACTCGCTCGAAAATGATTTGGGTCGAGGCTCGACTCATTCGGGCTTCGACCCGATTTAATAAAAATTCCGATTATTTCAAGGCTTGTTTTACCTTAAAAATAAAATCGATACTTGGCTAAATAAATTTGATTTTAATAATTAAAAATCGAATAAATTCTCCATGGGTTTTGTTGCTCACAAAACGATTAAGAGAGAAGACAGATATTTTCCTTTACTGATTTTTTTTTAGTCGAAGATGATTTGAAGTGTTAGACTTATTACCAATTATTCGATTTAATGCAAATAATATTAATTAAATGCATCAAATAAGGAAGCTGGTTATTTATGGAAATAAAGTCGAGCTCCATAAATAATAAAAATATTCGGGGCCTTACATTAAGTGCTAATTATTTTGGGAATAAATTAATATTGACCAACGTAAGAAGATTTTTCATTCATTATTCTATCATTTTTAATATAAAATAAGGTTATACTATGTAACAAGCCAAAAAGAAAATGAGAGAGAGAAAAAAAAAGAAGCTTGTAGAATGAAATTAAACAGTGACAGTACATAGTTATGATATTTCACTCAGCATTTTAGATCTCTAAATTCTTGAAATCCATAGATGCATCGATTTGATGTGGGCCCCCCCAGCCATTCATTCCATTGAATAGGCAATTAATGCCTTTTTTAAGTATTTAATCTATATATCTATATAATAAAAATAATCATTTACTAAAAATAGTAGCAAAAAAATCTTGGAGCATTAAATGTATACCTTATTTGGAAACTTTCAAAATATATGCATTAACTGTTTCCATATAAAAAATTTCAAATCAAATCAAATCAAATGAGACATGATAAAAAAGATTTTTTTTTTCTTTAATAGTTTTATGCAATAATTTCATTAATATACATTATAATAAACTACAAATTTAATTTTTCGTGATTTATATTGATTATTTTATTGTTATGACAGACATGAAAACATGTTAGTATTTGATCTTGTGCATTTGCACAGATATAAAACACGTTTGTGTTTGTATTTATTAATTAGACATGTACTTCTATCATATAAAATTATTACTTTTTTCTTAAGTTATTTTTATCATTCAAAATTAATTGAGATTTAAATTTTATTTTAACCATGCAACGTTTACATTAGTAACATGAATAAAATAATTTATATATTTGTGGCATATATTAAGAAAATTAACATAAATAAAAAAAATTATTGGTGTTTCTGATTTTTAGAAAAAAAAAATATGTGCTTCTTCCAACAATGCAACCAAATATAGCGGTTACAGCTCTGAATGTGCTAATCAAGTTTAAGTTCCAACATTAGCCGTTACACATTTGAATATTTTGCTACCAAATTTAGAATTAATTTAGTAACTGATCCAAATATATATATATATATATATATATATATATATTAAGGTATAACGATTTTAGCAGATTAATGAGTAATTAATTAAAAAAATGTAACTCCTTTTGGAGAGAAATGAAAAAAGATTTTATTAAATATTTTATTAAATGCATCAGCTAGTAATTATATATATAGATATTAAATTATAAGCATATTGTTTTCTTCACAAATATTGACTTTTCATCCTAAAATATTTATGGAAAATGGTAACATGTTAAGTAATTTTTCTTGATCTTTATTTCATTATATATATCAAAAGAAAATAAATTATTCTTCAAATTAATATAATTTACCATTTAGGAGATAATTAATAGATACATTAACTAATTTACAAATTGCCAGATATTGAAATTGAAATGTATTAACTCTTCTTTATAATTTCAACAAGTGATTTATTTGTATATTATTATTAACTATGATTATTCTTTTATCATTTTTTTATTTGATCTCTCTCTCCATAGTGATTTTCTTTTTAAAAAAATATATTGCATAGTATGCTGAATAAACTCTAAAGTCTTATAATGCAAATTAAAAAATATAAAAGATGTTTAATAATTAATAAAAAAATAAATTTTAAAAAATATTAGTGCATATTTTGTAAAATATTTGTATACAATGTTTTATTTTAAATTTATTTAGATAACTTAAATTAATTACATTAATAAACAATGTCGTACATTAAATATTTTCATTACATAAAATAAAATGAAGAAGAAGACTACATCTATAATTTATATAAATAATGATAATGACACTATATTATAACAAGTTTTACAGTAAAATAATAATTGGGTTGTTCGCCTATGTTTTTAAAGCTCGACCGCAAGTGTACGGCTTCGCTTTTAGTATGTGGCAAGCAATGTCGTATCCCGAAAGACCAAATAATTAATATATCAAGTACAAGATTATGATAGTGTCAACTTTATTTAGACGATCGAATAGAAGATGTATTAACTAAACTAAGAAAATATAATCGACATATAATAAATCAAAAACAAGGAACTAGCTAGAAAAACACGTAAGAAAATATATGGGAATGATAGATTCTAAGACTGTGGCTTCAATTAACAGTTGAGTTCCTTCAGAAATATCACAACTAAATGTTCCTTTATCTACCCTATAAGATGATCACAAATTTAGATTATCGTCTCGAGATCGATAAAACCGTAGATTAAATCACATATATTAGCTCTCCACTCAACACATACAAATCAACTCCAAATAGATTAAAAGATCTAATATCTTCACACGACCTACTAACCTCTCGATTCAAGCAAGTAAATTATGTCAAATATTAAAGACCTAATATTGAACTCATCTCTCGAATTATGAACAATATTGTCAAACATGTAAAAACATTGGCCGAGTGCTAAACATGAAATAAGAACAAAATATTTGAATAGGGTTCAAAAGAAAATAATCAATTATAAATAAATCATCCAAAATCTCAATATATTAATCTACTACCAAGTCCTAGAACCAAATAAACTAGCCACTCATGTTCGAATTCAAATACATAGACATATTAGAAATCAACATGATCAATAAAAGTTCAAAAGGAAAGAAGGAATAAAAACTAGGAATCTCGTCGATCTTTTAATCTTCTTGATTCCTTCGTAATTGATCTTCTTTTTGCTTCTCAATTGCTTCTCTTGTGTGTTATAGGGCACCTCTATTGTCTATCCACGTTTTTCTCTTTCAAAGTAGGTTAAATATGCCTTTCTTTGTGTCCAAATGCCTTCTCCTTTTCAAAATAGGTAAAATATAAAAAATAGTCTGCGCGCGCGACACGGCCAGTCTGCCCATGTCACCGTCCGTGTCGCAGCCCGGTCAGGTCCCTGGTCTTCGAAATCTCTCTGTTGAGGTGACACGGCCTTGAACACATGCATCATGCCCGTGTCAGCACTGCACACTCCTTTTCTTGCTTGTTTCATTCGTTTCTTCTATTTGTTTCATCCGTGCATCAATCTTTCATCATCCCGGGAGTCTTATGTACTCACCATGCGCTTTCAATAGTCACAAGCTCTACAAATATGTGAAAATATCTACAAAACAAGCACGTGTAATACCTTTCCAACAAGATATAGAAATATGGCACAATAATGCAATTTATACACCAATAATGCAACGAATAAGCTCTAGATACTATATAAATATGGTGTAAAATCACACATGAACAAGCTCCCAAACTTAAACCATTGATAGTCCCGATCAATGCATCAAACTTCTACTAACACAAGGAAAAACAATCACACCTCTCAAAGTAAACATGCACATTCTCAATAGGCATCGGGCAAATAACATAACCAAGTTCCGAAATTTTTAAACAATAAGAATGCTTCATCAAAATCATGGTCAATACTTTAATACACAAATCTCACCGGATAAGTGTATACTCCCACTCTCATAAGTGTATAGGGAAATAATCGCTCAAGTCAATTCAATGTTGAAAAATTACCATAAGCATACAAATCGTCTACTATCTCCACCACTTATTGTGCATGCAATTTATGAATCAATAAGGACATTTCATTTGGTTGTAATGTAGGCTCTTTGGTTAGGGTAGGAAAAATATGGATAAAGTGGGGAAAACTCGAGCATCTAGAACTACAAAACATGAACTTCACAACGTCACCACCCATTAATCAAGCTCAAGCTCAAAGCAACTTATCCTATACCCCATTTCAATCAATACTCATAAGCCATATAAGAAATTCAAGAAATCCAACCAAACCGCCTTTATTTGAGTCAAGGCTAAAATATAAGCAACTATATATACGATTTTTTTTTTCTTTTTTTTTTTATTTTTTTTTTATTTTTAAACAACTCTTTCAACCTCATTCAACTTCCTCCATCAACTTACACTCCCATTGACGTCTTCCCTTTATCCACACCACAAACAATACTCTCATCCTCTTTACATGATATAATTCTAAATGCTCAAGCAGGGACAAGAAAAAATATAGATGTAACTCAATATGTGACATTCAAATAAAATAGGCAAAAGCTCAAAAGGGTTAATTAGGGAATAAAAATATCATTTGGTAAGCTAAAAAGGTCGAAAAGGCTCAAACAAAAATACGCCTTACATTTTTGGGCCTTGGTGCAGAATAGTTCCTTATTTAACTCATCACAAACTTTCTACTCTTCTTTTTCGCCTTGGTGCTGAATTTTGCTTTTCTCGATCAACCCAATCTCCTTCTCTAACATATTTAGGCCTTCAGACTCCTTTTCACTTCTTAGATAAATGGCATGACATTTCTCTTTCGGGTTCAACTCGGTATTGCTAGGAAATTGACCCCTTTGGTGCTGGCTTCCCACGGCCTTGGCCAGTTGGCCAATTTGTATCTCCAAGTTTTTCATTTGAGCCTCCATTGTCGTAGCCAATTGTGTCACATGATTCTCAATCTTGTCCAACTTCTCTTCATCTCTGTTGAAACGATTTCTCGTCTCATTCGTGAAAGCTGCCAGAATATTTTCCATGTTCGACTTCTTCTCTTCGACTATCTCGCCATTCACCTCCTTGAACCCCGGTGGTGGTTGGAGCACATTCTTTGTATTTCCATAGGAAAAATTTTCATGATTCCTATTATTCGGGTGATAAAAACCCGGCACCGGATTAGGGCGATAGTTCTTGAAGTTCCGCGTATTGATAAAATTAGCCTCTCCTAAAGGATCCGGTGGTAGCACGTTGCCTTGTACTCCACTCATGTGATCAGCTCCTTTCGCCAAAAAATTCAATTTCATCGTCAACGACGACATTTGAGCCGCTAACTCCTTAATTGGATCAGAAGAGGTCACCTCCGCCACTCGTCTAATATTCGATCGGAAGGCCACTAATAACTGTTCATAGCTATCTCTTCTAACAAATTGGACGCTTCCTCCGGTGTTTTAGAGCTCCTCCAGCAGCCGCATCTACAAAGGCTCTCGTTTGGCTCAAAAACCCATTATAGTTGAAGCAAAGTTGTTGATCCTCCGGAAAACCATGTTGAGGGCATCTTCTCAATAATTCTCTAAATCGATCCCACGCCTCGTATAAAGGCTCCGAGTCTTGTTGTCTAAATTGCATAATATCGCTTTTGAGTTGCATCGACTTGCTTGGAGGAATATATTTAAGCAAGAACTTCTGGTTCAACTCCTCCCAAGTATTAATGCTCCATCAGAAATCATCGACAACCAACTCCGAGCTTTATCCCTTAGAGAAAAAGGAAATAGACGCAGTCGTATGGCATCCTCGGAGACACCATTGTACTTGACCAAATCACGATTTGCAAAAACTGGGTCAAGTGTTGATTCGGATCCTGGGTCGGGTGTCCACCAAATTGGTTGTTTTGAACCATCGAGATATAAGAGGGCCTTAACACAAAATTATTCGAGTTGACGGGTATATGCGCAATCCCACCAAAATTCTTATTAAATTGAGGCCGAAAGTGGTCACGAATCGCTTGCCTCGGTTGTTCTTGCTCGTTCATTGTGCACTTTGAATTGCCCCTTCTTTTTCTAGTTATTGCACTATTGCGTCTAATGAATGCTTCAACTTCGCCAATCAAGGGTGGTAGTTGTGCACCTTTAAAGCGAGTTAACATGCACGTCCTGAAATCACGAATATGAGAGATTACTTCACCAAAAATAAAAAAAATTTATCTAAGTTAAAATTTCCACTATCTATTGTAATATTGATATGAATAATTATATTAGTCCCCTGCAACGGCGCCAAAAACTTGTTCGCCTATATTTTTAAAGCTCGACCGCAAGTGTACGGCTTCGCTCGTAGTATGTGGCAAGCAATGTCGTATCCCAATAGACCAAATAATTAATATATCAAGTATAAGATTATGATATTGTCAACTTTATTTAGACGATCAAATAGGAGATGGATTAACTAATCTAAGAAAATATCATCGAAAAATAATAAATCAAAAACAAGGAACTAGCTAGAAAAACACATAAGAAAATAAATGGGAATGATAGATTCTAACACTGTGGCTTCAATTAACAGTTAAGTTCTGTAGCGCCCCGTTTATTTATGGATTATTTAGAATTATTTATTATTATTATTATTATTGATGTTATTTATTGTTGTTCCTATTATTAATATAATAATAATTATTATTATTTAATAAATGCCTAATTGTGAATTAAATGTTTAAATGCCTATTATTTATATTATTATTAAATGTTGTGTGTATTAAATATATATCCGATTTTATTTTTAGTTGTCAAGCGATCGAGAACCGAGCCGTAAAATCGAGCCCGAGAACCTAGAATCGAGCCTTATTATTTTCAGCCCATAAAAGCTAATTACTCCGACCTTTTTGTCCAAGTATTATCGGCCCGCTAAAAAGTGCACGACCCAAACCTTCGGCCCGGTGACCCACGTGCCGAAGAGATAAATCCTTTAGGTCATGTATCTCGATCGCGATCGCTGAGAAGAGATAAATCTCATCATTCCGTCACAATCTTCCTTATTTTACGTCGCCCTCACTTCACCATCCTTCCCGTCAACATCCCCGATCACCATCGCTGCGCCTGCAACCCCTCCTTCGCCGCGATCTGCAAGCCTCCGCGCAAGTCGCCGCCGCGACCAGTCCACCTCCGACGACTCTCTCCTCAGCGAACGATGAGCACACGACCAGCGACTCCCCTCCGACAATCTCCTCGCGACGCTGCTCCTCCGGCAATCTCTGTTCGCGCGCAGCAACCTCTGACGCCGCTACCTGCAATCACAGGCGAGCTCTTGAGCTCTGCCATCAACGGGCCGCGTGTGGCGAAGATCAGATTCCGGTGAGCCCCTGTCCACGCACAGAAGCCGCCGGTGAGTTTTTCCCCCTCGCTGCACAATCATCAGCAGCACCTCTGGCGGGCCAGTCTCCTCTGCGCGCCACCGTGAAACAGCAGACCATCACGAGCCACTGTCCCAGCAACCCAACGACCCTGCTGCTCCTCTGCAGCACCTCTGCTTCCGTCGACCACTAGCCGCCGTTCTTCTCTCACGAGCCGCGCGTTGCCGTTCGCGTCTCCCCTCCCGTTTTTTGAACGATTCCCGAGAACGGTACAAGGCTCGAACCCCGTCTCGTTAAATCGTATATATCGTTTATGTTATGCGTTTATTTGGTGTATTGAACGTGATTCGCGAATATACATATATAAGCCTCATGATTTTATGTGTTCGGTTTGTTCAATATGTTGATTATTATGTGTAGACGAGCTCTTCGATTTGAGAAGTCAAGTGAGACCTCATAATTCGTGATTAGGGTACTGTGGACTGGAACATAAAGAGTCCGTGGCCTTATGGTGAAGGCCTCGGACGAGAATCATGTGATATGTGTCGTGTATAAATTGTTGCTCTCTTATAAATCACTGTTTTGATATTAAATTTATTATAAATTGTATACTGCTTGGATTGGCATGAAATTTTATGTGTTATGTCCTCTGTTGAATGTACAACTCGTGTAAAAATTTCATAATTTTTCATGGTCTGTAGCTAATTAAATTAATTAAATCGATTTCCGGGCAGAAACGTGTTAATTGCATAATAAATTGATGTGCTCCAAAATTAATGAAGTTCGAGTATGTTGTGTCTCATTCTGATTTGGATGTTGTGCAAAATTTTCATAATTTTTGGACTCAGGTTGCTTAGGGAAATGATTTATTTTGTGAATCTGCCGAAAATTGTTTTAGTTATGATAAATTGATCTGATGCTGTAAAATTCTGATTTTTGGTTGAAGTACTTGTTTTTTGGAATTTTTGGAGGTCATTTTGGTTCGGTTTTACTAAAACAATGAAATCTGCTGAATGCTGTTACAATTTTATTAATTCGCATGTTAAGTGTTTAAAGCTGAGATTTTTACATGCTGAGGTTCCTTGGATAAAAATTTCAAAAGCTGAATCGTTCATTATATCAGGTGTTTAATTTATACTTGTTTTGCCATAAACTTATCTGATTTTTATAAAATAGTATACTTTGAGGATGGGGCTGAAACTTGGTAGTTTATTTAAGTACAGTAAGGTGGATTTTTGGTTAAAATTTCAGAGTCTAACTCATTCGGTAGACTGAACAACTTGATTATGTGAATTACCTGCTTTATTTCGAAAATATAGTCTTTGAGTTAAAAAAATGTAAACCGACTCACATACTATTTCTTTGCCTGTTTGACTTGGTAAGTTTTTGATTGAGATTATGTGAACTCCCATGCGTATTTGGTTGAGTCTTAGTGTCGAGTCTAAGTGTTCCATAGGACTTCACGAACAACTTAGTCGAATCGAGTTCGACTAAGTATGATTGTGTTTTCCATTTTAGGTCAAGATAGATGTTGATTGTAGCATCTTGAGTTAATGTAAGTGCTTGATGAGCCGAGCTCGCAGCCTATACATTCTTTTGTGATATCTCCTACTCGCGACCAGGTGGGTTTTATTTAAAAATTGTCTATGCCACAAATTATTTACATTTGTTGAATGGCGTGATTAATGCATGCGTGTGAACCCTGTAACCCTCGTTGTGAGCTGCATGTCTTTCGAGCAGTTGTCCCCGTCGTTGTGAGCTGTATGTCCTTTGACGGTGCCTATTGATAGGCAGTCTCCCTAGCCTAATGATAGGCAAGGCCGATGTGAGCTGTATGTCCTTCGGTATTTTACTCCCATTGTTGTGAGCTGTATGTCCTTCAATGGCTAATGACAGATGTGCACATGAGTAAAAATGTATGATTAGGAGATGTGATAATTGATTGATTCGTGTTCATGCTGCAACCATGCCTAACTGTTATTGTATATGATTTATTGCATAGTGGTGAGCCCTACGATTTCCAACTGTGCTCATCCCCACCTAAAATTAACGTTTCAGGTTAAGCAACGCGGGTACGACAGTAGGATGGAGAGTGGATGGTCATAATTATGTTTAAATTTGCTTCCGCTTTATTATGAATAAGTTGACCCGAATTTATGAACTTGAATTGTTTGGGTTATGAACATGTTACTTCTGTTTAGACTATGACGTTTAAAAATGTTGGAAACTGGGTTTGTTATTTGGTTGGTATTGATGAACTATGTTTGGATATTCATGATGCTATGTTATTTTGAATATCATGAGAAATTTTATCTTTTGGGGACAATGAGGTCCATGTAAAAACCGGGTAATGAGTTCTCGTGAGGTTTCAATTATGACTTGAAACAAGATAATGCCCTGTTAATGATAATTTCGAGAGATGAATTTCGAAAATGAAATGTGATTTTTGAATAAGCCATGGATTATTTGTTAAATAAAAGTGGGGTGTTACAGTTTGGTATCAGAGCCAGTCTGCGTTTCTGTAGACTGGTATGTGTGAATTATGTGAAATACTTACATAATATGTATATGACCACTCGCTTCCGTCGTGCCGCGCCAACTCAGGTATGAGTTTCATAAGTGAATTTAAAATTGCTTAAGTGTTGCCTGATAATTAAGATAAAATTATATGATGTGATTTGGGGGCTTAGGATCTATCCACCTTGGTTTTAATTTGAACTCTAGTGATATAGAGTTAAGTTCGGACTCTAGAAGTCCCTCTTTGAGAGTTTCAGTATGTTGTTATCGAGATAAGTTATGCCCATAGCAGTTTTCCTTGCTATATAATTCTCTTAAATGTCTTCAAGTAAGGACTCAGTCAATTAGAACCGGGAATGTGTTTCGCCCTCTTCGGACCTTTGCCAGGTTTCGAAAATTATGAGATGAGTCGATGTTTTATAGGTTGCCAGAATTATGGATGTTTATGTCCTCTGTTCAACCTCTAGTATTGTATGTTTGATGTCTCTTGCGTCTTAGCAAGAGTGAATTCATGTTAGCTCGAAGCATGATGTTAAATGCTGTTTTGGGTATAACATGCGAAATTGCTACCTCTGTTGTGTTCTATTTTTGTCGACCAAGAAGCTGTTTCTAGGACAAGTGCTCTTCTTGAGTTTTGTAGTGCTCTGAGTTAGGTTTCAGTGATTTTTAGAATGTTGTGATTTGAAATTGAAATTGATTTTATATGAATTTTCAAAGTTAGACAAGCATGCAGTTTTTATAAATTCGGGCAGAAACTTTGACCTTAGTTCATGACTATTTTTGATGATCTTAACGTACCTGTATGAAAATGCATTCTTCATGACAAATGTAGTATATGATTCAAGCTTCCTGTAGGAATTGAATTATGCAATTTGGAGTTCCAGTTGATTTTATATGATTTTTCAAAGTGGGATGTACACCCAGTTTTTATGAAAACAGGTTTGTGTTTAAATGTTGAATGTGTGCTCTGTTTTGATGACCTAAACTTGATTATATGCAAAAATGCTCTTAATGCAATTTTTATATTACCATGTTTAGATTCTGTAGGTTTTGAGTTTGTATGAATTAGAATTGTGCAGCTTGAGTTGTTGCCAGTTTACTAAGGTACTGTATTTTTGAAAAATTGTTCTCTGGCTGTTTTTGCAAACTAAATGTTTTATATTCAAACTCATTGATAATGTTATAATTTGCCAATGGGGTCCTAAGATAATTTGTAGATAATTGAGTTAGCTACCTTGAGTTTTTTGAATTTCAGTAATATCATGTCTGTAGCTTCGGTTATTTTGCATACACTAAGAACCTGTCAAGCTGTATATCTTCATTTATCCACTGTACCTATGTTTTAGATGTTTTCTGTATTATGTGCCTTTAAATGACTTTATCTGCCTGAGTGTTCTTGATGAAAGTGATAGAGGCATGAGTTAGAGATATTTTCCACGTGGTTTCATCATGATATGATTTGTATACTGAAAGATACATGCATTTCAAATTCAACACGCATGCTGAAAATTGGTGCAAGTTCATTATTAGGTTTCCAAAATGAGTTGTAAATTTAAAAAATTAGCTTTTCGTCAATTTTCATGTGTATGTGCCCTATGTGACTTAATCTGATTAGTATTATAATGTTGGCTAGAAAACACTTGCGAGAGAAGCTTTACGCTAAGATCTCGAAGTGTGGAAGTTATAAGCTGTATATGTGGTCGATCTCGTTTAGGACCGCCGGCACGATTAGCTACCTGAGTAAAAGCCGTCGTGACGGCCGACATTGTTAGTCGGAAGGGTCAAGCGAGCTAACCATTCTAATGTTTGGCGATGACCGCCGAGTTAGGATTTTTCCGGGCAGTGATGCCAATGTTCGATTCCTATGAAAAGTTTTGTAGGGAAACCTTCTATCATCTGAGTATCTAGGAATCTATGGACCCCAAAATTGAAATTTTTGGTATGTGCCTTAAAGTGAACGCCGAACCTGGATGGGTGTAGCCACGCGAAGTGGTGGCCGAGCCCGCACGCCCGTGCTGAGAGACGTGAGGCCAACTGCAGTGGCCGACCGTTGACTCGCACGAGATCTGCCGCTGCCATCACCGAACGCAGGAACTCCCCAGGCCAGTTTGTACGGCTAAACCTTGACCTTGCAGCTGGTCTCCGTACAGGTGCACGCACGCGTCCCAGTGCCCCGCTTATGCTAGTGTGTGTGTCATCTCTCGGGTGACAGTGCTTTAAACTTCAAACCGACTATGTTCTTTTGGGTCGGTAAACCAGTATTCTTTGTCATGAGTGTTGACCTTTGTAACCGTTGTATGAATTCCCTAATCAACAACTCTCGATATGTGAGGCTTGTCGATTAGTTTCCTTTGCCATATGCAAGATTCTCTCGAGATGGCGAGATATAGGTCCCGCATCATTTTGGGCAGTGTCTCGAGTCTCGATTGGAGACTATGTATACTTTGTATGGGTCAAGACCTACGAAGAGTGAGAGGGAAACTGAAATTCGGAGGAGGTACCGAAATTTCATGTATTGATGTTGCCTCCTCTTATTTCTCGTTAGTATCTTGACGTTGTTTGTTTTTCGAATTCCGAGGACGGAATTCTTTGTAAGGTGGGTAGACTGTAGCGCCCCGTTTATTTATGGGTTATTAATTATTATTATTGATATTATTTATTGTTGTTCCTATTATTAATATAATAATTATTATTATTTAATGAATGCCTTGTTGTGAATTAAATGTTTAAATGCCTATTAGTAATATTATTATTAAATGTTGTGTGTATTAAATATATATCCGATTTTATTTTTAATCGTTAAACGATGGAGAACCGAGCCTTAAAATCAAGCCCGAGTACCCAGAATCGAGCCTTATTATTTTTATCCCATAAAAACTAATTACTCCGGCCTTTTTGTCCAAGTATTATCGGCCCGTTAAAAACCGCACGACCCGAACCTTTGGCCCGGTGACCCGCGTGCACGACCCATGAATCGGCTGACCCGCCCGGTTTTCTTCCATTGTGCGTGTGTGTGTGTGTTCTTGTGTGGCAAGACTAGTAACCCTAGTCTTATATTTTCTCTCGCTCGTTCATAAGCAGAGAAACACGCCCACAACCATCAATCTGCTTTCTTCCCTCTCCCATCTCGATCGCGATCGCTGAGAAGAGATAAATCTCATCATCCCGTCATCATCTTCCTTATTTCCCGTCGCCCTCACTTCACCCTCATTCCTGTCACCATCCCCGATCAACATCACCGCGCCTGCAACCCCTGTCCACGCACAGACGCTGGTGAGTTTTTCCCCCTCGCTGCACGATCATCAGCAGTACCTCCGGCGGGCCCGTCTCCTCTGCGCGCCACCGTGAAACAGAAGACCATCAAGAGCCACCGTCTTAGCAACCCGACAACCCTGCAGCACCTCTTCTTCCGCCGACCACGAGCCGTCGTTCTTCCCTCACGAGTCGCGCATTGCCCTTCGCGTCTCCCGTCCCGTTTTTCGAACGATTCCCGAGAACGGTACAAGGCTTGAACCCCGTCTCGTTAAATCGTATATATCGTTTATGTTATGCATTTATTTGGTGTATTAAACTTGATTCGTGAATATAGATATATAAGCATCATGATTTTATGTGTTCGGTTGGTTCAATATGTTGATTATTATGTGCAGACGAGCTCTTTGATTTTGAGAAATCTAGTGAGACCTTGTAATTCGTGATTAGGGTACTGTGGACTGGAACATAAAGAGTCCGTGGCCTTATGGTAAAGGCCTCAGACGAGAATCGTGTGATATGTGTCGTGTATAAATTGTTGAACTCGTATAAATCACTGTTTTGATATTAAATTCATTATAAATTGTATATCGCTCGGATTGGCATGAAATTTTATGTGCTATGTTCTCTGCTGAAAGTACAGCTCGTGTAATAATTTCATAATTTTTCATGGCCTGTAGCTAATTTAATTAATTAAATCAATTTCTAGGCAGAAACGTTTTGATTGTATAATAAATTAAGCTGTGATCCAAAATTGATGAAATTCGAGTATGTTGTGTGTCTGTCAGATTTAAATGTTGTGTAAAATTTTCAGAATTTTTTGACCCATGTTTCTTAGGGAAATAATTTATTTTGTGGATCTACTGAAAATTGTTTTAATTATGATAAACTGATATGATGCTGTAAAATTTTGACTTTTAGTTGAAGTGCTTGTTTTTGATGGGTTTCATGCTGTAAAAATATCGGAATTTTTGGAGATCATTCTAGTTCGGTTTTACTGAAACAAATAAATCTGCTGAATGTTGTTACAATTTTATTAATTTCTATGTTAAGTGTTTAAAGCTGAGATTTTTACATGCTGTTATTCACATGCTGAGCTTCCTTGGATAAAAAATTCAAAAGCTGAATCGTTCATTATATCAGGTGTCTAATTTATACTCCTTTTTGCCATAAACGTATCTGAATTTTATAAAATAGTATACTTTGAGTATGGGGTTGAAACTTGGTGGTTTATTTCAGTTCAGTAAGTTGGATTTTTGGTTAAAATTTCAGAGTCTAACTCAGTCAGTAGACTGACCAACTTGATTATGTGAATTACCTGCTTTATTTCGAAAATATAGTCTTTGAGTTAAAAACTGTAAACCGACTCGCATACTATTTCTTTGTCTGTTTGACTTGGTAAGTCTTTGATTGAGATTATGTGAACTCTCATGCGTATTTGGTTGAGTCTTAGTGTCGAGTCTAAGTGTTCCAACGTCCACAGGACTTCACGAACAACTTAGTCGAATCGAGTTCGACTAAGTATGATTGTGTTTTTCTTTTTAGGTCAAGATAGATGTTGATTGTAGCATCTTGACTTAATGTAGGTGCTTGACGAGCCGAGCTCGCAGCCTATACGTGCTTTTGTGATATCTCCTACTCGCGACCAGGTGAGTTTTATTTAAAAATTGTTTATGCCATAAATTATTTACATTTGTCGAATGGCGTGATTAATGCATGCGTGTGAGCCATGTAACTCTCGTTGTGAGCTGCATGTCGTTCGAGCGGTTGTCCCCGTCGTTGTGAGCTGTATGTCCTTCGACGGTGCCTATTGATAGAAAGTCTCCTTAGCCTAATGATTGGCAAGGCCGATGTGAGCTGTATGTCCTTCGGTATTTTACTCCCATTGTTGTGAGCTGTATGTCCTTCAATGGCTAATGATAGATGTGCACATGAGTAAAAATGTATGATTAGGAGATGTGATAATTGATTGATTCGTGTTCATGCTGCAACCATGCCTAACTGTTATTGTATATGATTTATTGCATAGTGGTGAGCACTACGATTTCCAACTGTGCTCATCCCCACCTGAAATTAACGTTTCAGGTTAAGCAGGGCGGGTACGACAGCAGGATGGCGAGTGGATGGTCATAATTGTGCTTAAATTTGCTTCCGCTTTATTATGAATAAGTTGACCCGAATTTATGAACTTGAATTGTTTGGGTTATGAACATGTTACTTCTTTTTAGACTATGACGTTTAAAAATGTTGGAAACTGGGTTTGTTATTTGGTTGGTATTGATGAACTATGTTTGGATATTCATGATGCTATGTTATTTCGAATATCATGTGAAATTTTATGTTTTGGGGACAATGAGGTCTATGTGAAACCGGGTAATGAATTCCCGTGAGGTTTCAATTATGACTTGAAACAAGATAATGCCCTGTTAATGATAATTTCAAGAGGTGAATTTCGAAAATGAAACATGATTTTTGAAAAAGCCATGGATTATTTCTTAAATCAAAGTGGGGTGTTACAGGTTCCTTCAGAAATATCACAACTAAATGTTCCTTTATCTATCCTATAAGATGATCATAAATTAGCTTATCGTCCCTCTTGAGATCGATAAAACCGTAGATTAAATCACATATATTAGCGTCTCCACTCAACACATGTAATTCAACTCCAAATAGATTAAAAGATCTAATATCCTCACACGACCTATTAATCTCTCGATTCAAGCAAGTATATTGTGTCAAATATTAAAGACCTAATATTGAACTCATCTCTCGAATTATGAACAATATTCTCAAACATGTAAGAACATTGGTCAAGTGCTAAACATAAAATAAGAACAAAATATTTGAATAGGGTTCAAAAGAAAACAATCAATTATAAATAAATCATCCAAAATCCCAACATATTAATCTACTACCAAGTCCTAGAACCAAATAAACTAGCTACTCATGTTCGAATTCAGATACATAGACATATTAGAAATCAACATGATCAATAAAAGTTCAAAAGGAAAAAAGAAATAAAAACTAGGAATCTCGTCGATCTTTCAATCTTCTTGATTCCTTCGTAGTTGATCTTCTTTTTGCTTCCCAAGTGCTTCTATTGTGTGTTCTAGGACTCCTTTATTGTCTATCCATGTTCTTCTCCTTCAAAATAGGTTAAATATGCCTTTCTTTGTGTCCAAAAGCCTTCTCCTTTTCAAAATAGGTAAAATATAAAAAACAGCCTGCGCGCGCGACACGACCAGTCTGCCCATGTCACCGTCTGTAACGCCCCTCTTTTATTTGTCGAAAATCAGAATAAGTTTTTTGAATTAATTTCGAAGCACCTGAGGCGTTACCCCTTTTTAAATCGAACTTCAACACTAACCAATTTTTCGATACTCGATCATTCGTCAAACTCAATCATCAATCATCATCAATAATACTAACTCCCAAAAACGGGTTTTCTAAAATTTCATAAATCATCACCCAAACCGGGTTCCAACAATATTCATAAATTCTAAGGAGCATCTCCTTAACATTATTCGATCATAAAATATGAAATTCATTAATCCAATAATACCTCAAGTTCATAATCATAAAACCAGTTCATAAATGCGGAAGCATAACAAATAATTAGGCCAGTCTTATAGACCGACCACCACTCGCTCTACTCCGCCGTCGTACCTGCCTCGCTTAACCTGAAACGTGAATTTCAGGTGGGGATGAGCACAGTTGGAAAAAGTAGTGCTCACCACTATGCAGTAAACATTATTCGTAATAATGAAACAATAATCAATAATCAAGAAGGTATGGTCTCAGCATGTATACGAATTAATTAATTATCCCAATCTCCTATCAATCATATCAATAATAGACTCATGTGCACACCTATAGCAATAGACTACTGCCGAACTATATACCGAACGCCTAATCTAAGGCCTTACAACGAGTGTCCGGCCAGTAGGAGTATCCCGCCGGCCAAGGCCTCACCTTGGTCTTACCAACGGGATTGTCCAGCACAGGGACCTTTAACCCAGGTCTTACGGCTTAAAATGTGTCCAGCACAGGGACCTTTAACCCAGGTGTTACGGATCAAAATGTGTCCAGCACAGGGACCTTTAACCCAGGTCTTACGGCTCAAAATGTGTCCAGCACAGGGACCTTTAACCCAGGTCTTACGGCTCACAATAATAAGGAGACTACCCAATGGGTACGTTCTATAGATACGGGGATAACCGTTCGACGGCCAGTACAGCTCACATCGAAGGCTACATGTTCCCCATGCATACTTGATCATACCAAAAATTTAAAACAGTAATAACATTTACAGCATAGACAATTTTACATTAAACCCACCTGGATATAGCATGAGGTTTAGCCAAGCACAGAGTTGAAAGAATTATGGCACAAGTTCAGCTCGAAGAACCTACAACAATTATAATAGCCTTTCACTGACTATTCAATATAAAAATACCACACAAGGCACATACACTTAGTCGAAATCATATCGACTAAGCGACTCGTGGATTCCTTGACCGAGTTAAGTATTATGGAGTGACTACTAGACCTGGACACAACTCATATACCTCAAACATTTCACATAAAACATGCAAACATTAAATAAATCCTATCCAAACCTAACCAACCGATAACCAAACTTTAAGACTCCAAAATAAACAAAATTCAGAATCAGGAGTTAGGCTCGGTCATTCAACCTGAAACTTTACCACATTATAAAACATGCAAAAACACATAACCTCACCAAGTGTCAGCCCTAAATTCATCCGGGAACATTTTTAAACGATTTAAGCAAAAACAACACCAGAATCTGCATTTAATAGTTCACAAAGCTACACTTCGAATTTTAATTTGAAATTTTTACACAACCTAAACCATCATAAAATAACAGGTTCCTGAAAGTTTCAGCTCCAAACTCCAAGTGTACTATTTTTAATGATTTTTACAAGTTTCTGCTCAGAAACCGTTTTAACCATTTGTACTCCAAAAACTCAGAAATAAAATCAGGGGCTTGGCACACATATTCCACATACTCAGAGGCACAACATATCAAAAATGTAGCTCAAACGGATAACAACTAGATTTATGGTGAATTTATTACGGTTCAGCAGCATGCTCGGTTTAGAAAAATCGTATCTCTCAAATTATAGCTCGAAACGACCTCAAACCAAAACCAAAGAATCAAGGACAACTCCAAGTACCTATAACTCTAGAATTTTCACGAAATAAACCACATTATATTCAGTTCGACAATAATTTAAAGTGACGGCAATCACTTTGATATCCAATTTGCAATTAAATAATAAAATCCTCACAATTACTCAACTAAGGCACGTATTTAACTTCACGAAGTACGTTCAACATCCATTTCATACAATCAAACATATTAAATAACATAAAGAATTAAACGAGACGAGTCGAGCCTTGTACCGTTCTCGGGATTCGATCGAAAATGGGAACGAAGGGTCGAACGGCTATCTCGCGGAGTGGACAGCTCGTCCGTTTGCGCCTGACGGAGCTCGCTGAAGGTCGAGGGGTGAGAGTGACGTCCCGCGGAGGAGCAGGTCGTGATTTCGGGTCGCTGTGTTCGGGAATCGCCGGAAACGGGCTGGCTGCGCGTGGCTCGGGTGCCTCGACGGCGATGCGCGTCTCGTTCGTGTATGGGTGATGGACGGGCAACCCTCGAACGGAGTGTTGGGCATCTTCAGAGTTACGTGAACAGCCAAAGGAAGGGTTTGCGTGTAGAAACTGGTCTGTTGGTGTTCTCGTGGGCTTACGTGCACGCACGGGAAGAAGAGGACTCGCCGCCGGGGTTGGAACGATGGGACGAGAGAAGGGAGATACTTGGGGCGATGGATTTGAGAGTTCTTATCTGTGGTTTTTAACGTGAATGAAGGAGTTGGAATTTACAGAAAATATAGATGAGGGAAAAAATTGGGTTGCGTGAGGAATGTAAGGGCAAAAGAGAAGGAAAAATCATTCCAAATAAAAAAAGGGATTAAGGACCATTCACTTGCCAATAAAAGAGGATTTTTAGCATCAAATAAGGGTGTTGGGCGTGTGAATCTCGGGCAAGGAGAATGGGTCAATTATTCCCAATAATATGCCTCATTTATTTGAAATTTGAGTGAAAAGTGAAAACAAATTCAACAAAGGCTAAATGGCGGTTCATACGCGAGATTGGCCTGGGTTTTCTCGGTTAAGCACTTAACGATATTTACGGTTCGGTTCGATCGCACGATAATAAAACTGGAATATATATATATATATATATATATATACATATATATATATGTATATATATATATATATATATATATATATATATATATATATATATGATACACACATTATTTAATTATTAATAATAATAAGCAATTTGACAAATAATGACAATTTGACATTTAATAATAATAATAATAATAATAATATTAATAATAATATTAACAGACAATAAATAATAATAATAATAATAAACAATCTTAAAAAAATTCCATATTTCAACGAGGCATTACAATCTATCCTCCTTAAAACATTTCCGTCCTCGGAAATGCGAAAGAACACACATCTAAAAGGAACGCCAGACTCGAACGGGAATTTTCAATCACGAGGTCCGGCATCACTCTCTAGAACTCGATTCTGTTCCCATGAGTCCTATCGCCTTATACTCGAAAGGCATGTACTCACATACAGGAACCAATCCGACTCGCCCATGCTCATATGTTTACCTTCTTGCTTGGGAGGGTGATCAGTCCTGCCCGAGCTCAGGTGTACATCTTCTTGCAAGGGACCCAGTTCGGTTTAGCCTATACTCATGAGTATCAACGACTTGCTTCGTACCTAACAACACACAAGACCTCAACAGGTCGTTCGGTGTATTGTCAGCATACTCCGACTATCCCACCATCAAGGTGGTCACGTGACGCCAAGTTTCAGTCTCGTGACCGAGTCACACTGATAACTTGCTCACGATTTCATCACAGACCGTGCGTCTCCATCTGAGACCACCACACGGTACCACATACATAAAACATGACACCATCAAGCTCACATTCTCATGATATCGACTCCACGAGTCGAACACAACCTTTATGCATAAACATAAGGTTTGACCCAAAGCAACACAACATTCCCAATTTGCCGACTCGAGAAGCTCTCAAGTAAAGCATAGGGACTTATCGACTACTCTCCTTAATCAAAAATCATCGATTAAGGATTTACACACATTTAGTGGGACTTGGAGCTCTCGGTTCAAAGTTCGAACGAAAGAGGGTTCAAAAAGGATAAACAAGTATTTCACCATGAAACGGTTTCAACAGTTCAGTAAAACATCGATGGCTGGCCGTATACGCTGGTTTGGAGAGTTCGTGCGTACGGTGATGGCAGTTGCAGTTCGCATGCGAGTCAACGGTCAGCCGCGCGCAAGCCTCCCGTCTCTTAGCATGGTCGTGCATGCTCGGCCACTACTTCGCGTGGCTACACCCAGCCAGGGTCGGGGTTTGGTCCAGGTTTCCACAAGAAATTACAACTCAAGGCTACCAAAAAGGAATGGTTTTACCGAATTTCGAAAATTTTGGGATCAACAAAACAATTTATGTATCAGGTATTTCACAAATTTCTAAGTCTCAAAAGGTCTCAAAAATAACAAGGTGAAAGCTCGAGTTCCAAGTCCACCAACTTCCTAAAACAACAAAACGCAATATGCCACAGATCTAACGATACGCGAAATTTCAAAAGAACTCTCATGGCGATTTTCTCTAAGTCAGTGGAATAGATAGCTCGCTTCAGCTCTTCCGACTAACAACGTCGGCCGGCACGTCAGCTCTTCCTCGGGTAGCCAATCGGGCCAGCAGTCCTAAACGAGCGCAACTCACTTCCCAATCTTCACACTTTGGAATTTGAATGCGAAGTTCCTCTCGGAATTTCGAAAGGAGGAAAAGAACAACAAATTTTCACGATGAACAAAATTCAGAATAAGGATGGGTCCGCACTACACGATGTGCTTGCTCCAGGCTCGTCTATCCTCCTTAAAAGATTTCTGCATAATCTTTTAAGGTGAAAGAACACTCCATCTCGATAACAGCATGAGATAACACAAAAGCACAAATAGGCGGCGAGCTCGGCTCATCAAGCACACTCATTAAGTCCAGATGCTATAATCAACATCTACTTTGACTTAAACGGAATTCACAATTATACTCAGCCGAACTTAATTCCACTAAGGTGTTCGTGAAGTCCTGTGGATGTTGGAACCCTTAAACTCGACATTAAGACTCAACCAAATACACATGGGAGTTCACATAATCTAAAACAAACATTGACCAAGTCAACCCCTTAAAGAAACAGAAAACGAGTCTATTCGTTGTTTTAATTGCAAAAGCCATATATTTAAAATACTAGATGTAAATCACAAAAATGAGTTGATCAGGTTATCATACGAATTTAAGTCTGAAATTTTAACCAAAATTTCACCTCCCCGATTTAAGCAAAATCACCAATTTTTAGCCCCAAACTCAAAGCATGTTATTTTATAAAAATCGAGCAAGTTTATGGCAGAAACGAGCATATAACTGCAACCAGATCAAATGAATGAATTTAGTCATGAAAATTTTACACAAGTAGTAACAAATTAGAACAACAACATATAAAATTTTCAGCAATTAACATCAAGTATCCAAATTTTAGAAAATTAAAACTAGTTTCTGCTGATTTCGAATTTTCAATAATACCGAACCAAAATGAGTCCAAATAAATCCCATCTTTTGCATGCTGAAACTCATCACACAATGGACCTAGCCATAATTTATCAGCAATTTAGCTCAATAGATCAATTTATTAAAATTAAATTACGAATCTGCAAAAATCATCAAATAATTTTTAAATATAGCAAATGATATCCAAAAATTCTAAAAATGTTACACCACATATAAAACATACAGGAAGACAACATACTCAAATTTTAAAATATTTGGAACACAACTCCATTTAATAGGCATTTAACAAGATTCGCTCAGAATTTCATACAATTATTAAAAATAGCTATACTTATCATTTTATTCCAAAATTTTTACACAACATGTATCTCCAACAGAGGGACGAGCACACAAAATTTCACAGCAATAAGAGCATCATATAATTTATCATAATTTATATACTAAAACAACGACTAGACAATATCATTAATTCATAACCGACTCATTTTACTACGAATCTGTCCGAAGTATTCGCAATAAGACTAAGGACAATACGAGTTCCAACCCACAGCGACTCTATCACGATTCAACGAGGTCTCATTCGTTTTCTCAAAATCGAAGAGATCGTCTACATATATACAACATATATATTTAAACCAATTTCAAACTCATAAATACGAAATTAACATAGGCATATTCACATCTGATGGTCTTAATAATCATGGTTACAGACCTCCGAATATCCCACACTTGAGACTTCTTCGGTTGTCTGCTCCCTTCGTTTAAGCCTTCTTCTTTCGAGATAGCTCGCGAATGGTGTTAGTGTTATATACTGAAAGCTTGGCTTTGCATGTTATTACACATTTACCCTTTATGAAAGAGAATCATGTTAGATTAAACAAGTTCTACGTTCTGTTGTTCTGCACTTAGATAGGGTGGGTCGTCATCGGGCGAACCGAAGATCACTCTGTCAGTTACTTGCGAACAAGAATAGTTGTTCACAACCTAGATGGACATGAACACCCCATCCGAACGGTTGTAGTGTCAACTGTACAGTTTGTCTTGACTGATTAGTTGCACTAGTACATTTATGTATTGAACAGGATCCCAGAGAGGA
>BKCP01007181.1:3520429-3557824 GCA_008636005.1 Striga asiatica | reverse complement strand
TGGATTATTTTATAGTCCCGAGGATCAGAAGGTGATCGTTTCGACGAACGCTAGATTCTTGGAAGAAGACTATATTATGAATCATAAGCCCGCGAGTAGACTAGTCTTAGAGGAGTTAAGGGGTGAGATCGATGGTTCCCCACCGAGTGCGCAAGTAGATACATCACATAATACTGCAACACGACACGCTGAGAGTGTACCAGTGCAGATAGTGCCTCGTCGCAGTGGGAGGGTTTCTCATTTACCCGACCGATGGATAGGTCTTGGAGAGTCGTCAGACTCAGTTTCAGGAGGCCTAGAATCGGACCCAAGAACTTACGATGAGGCACTCCAAGATAAAGATGCAGATTCATGGAATGTTGCAATGAAAGCTGAAATGGGGTCATGGACTCTAATCAGGTCTGGGATCTTGTAGAACCACCCGATGGGGTACGACTCATTGGATGTAAGTGGATCTATAAGGGAAAGAGAGGATTGGATGGGAAGGTGCAAACCTTTAAAGCTAGGCTTGTTGCGAAAGGTTATACCCAGATCGAGAGTATTGATTATGATGAGACCTTTTCGCCAGTAGCTATGCTTAAGTCCATTCGGATTCTCTTGGCTGTAGCTACTCATATGGACTATGAGGTCTGGCAGATGGATGTCGAGACAGCTTTCCTTAATGGGAACCTACAGGAAGACATCTATATGCAGCAACCAGAGGGATTCATTGCTGAAGGTCGTGAGCATCTAGTGTGTAAGCTTAATCGGTCTATTTATGGACTGAAGCAAGCTTCGAGATCTTGGAACATCCGTTTTGATGAGGTGATCCAGTCGTACGGGTTCACTCAATGTCCGGATGAGCACTGTGTTTACAAGAAAATCAGTGGGAGCGTGGTGGTGTTTCTTGTGCTTTACGTATATGACATACTGCTTATTGGAAACAGTAAGAAGGAGTTGTCAGACGTAGAGGTGTGGTTGTCTAAGCAGTTTGATATGAAGGACTTAGGTGAAGCAGGACACATTCTTGGTATTAGGCTCATTAGAAATCGTAAGAAGAGAATGTTGTGATTATCCCAGTCTTCATACATAGATACTGTCTTGGCCAGATTCAGCATGCAGGATTCCAAGAAAGGTATGTTACCTTTCAGACATGGAATACCTCTATCTCAGGAGATGTCTCCTAAGACGTCTAAGGAGATAGAGGAGATGAAGACGGTTTCTTATGCTTCGGCAGTAGGAAGTCTCATGTATGCAATGCTATGCACAAGGCCGGATATTAGCTACGCCGTTGGCATGGTAGCTAGATATCAAAGTAATCCAGGATGGAAGCATTGGTCATGCGGTGAAGCATATACTCAAGTACCTGAGAAGGACTAAGGAGTACATGTTAGTTTACCGTGCAGACAGCTTGTTACCTCTGGGTTACAGTGATTCCGATTTTCAGTCAAATAAGGATGAAAGTAAGTCAACCTCAGGTTATATGTTTACCGTGGGAAGTGGAGCCATTTCATGGAGGAGTGCTAAGCAGAAATGCGTGGCAGACTCCACCATGGAAGCCGAGTACATAGCAGCCTCAGAGGCAGTATGGCTCAGGAACTTCTTAGTGGACCTAGAGGTTATACCGAGTTTGCCACGTGGTATCACCGTGTACTGTGATAACAGTGGAGCAGTAGCGAACTCAAAAGAACCTCGAGCCCACAGGGCAAGCAAACACATAGAGCGCAAATACCATCTGATTCGGGATATCGTTGGTAGAGGAGACGTTGATGTTACCAAGATTGCGTCAGAGGACAACCTAGCTGATCCTTTCACGAAGAGTTTGCCGGGGAAGGTCTTCGTCAAACACGTAGAAGGAATGGGAGTCATGAGCATGGCAATAGGATCGACATAGGTCTTTTGGAATAACGGATTGATAGGACTATACTGTAAAAGCAAAAGCTTTAAGTATAAGTGGGAGATTGTTAGTGTTATATACTGAAAGCTTGGCTTTGCATGTTATTACACATTTACCCTTTATGAAAGAGAATCCTGTTAGATTAAACGAGTTCTACGTTCTGTTGTTCTGCACTTAGATAGGGTGGGTCGTCATCGGGCGAACCGAAGATCACTCTGTCAGTTACTTGCGAACAAGAATAGTTGTTCACAACCTAGATGGACATGAACACCCCATCCGAACGGTTGTAGTGTCAACTGTACAGTTTGTCTTGACTGATTAGTTGCACTAGTACATTTATGTATTGAACAGGATCCCAGAGAGGAGAAGTTCATTTTATACTGATCGTCGTGAATGAACTAGGCCTCGGTTAATTACTGCGTTCTCTTAACCCGTAAGATATTAAATAGGCAGATATATATATATATTACTTTGATTCACATGGGTGAGGTTCAGTTCGCTGGATTAATATTCCTACTGTTTTGGGTAATATTATTATATATAGGATGTGCTGTTAGGATATTTACGGTCACCATGTGAGTTAGTTTGATGATGTCCCCGGGGTGAGTTCATGAGATTATTATGCTAAACCCTGCAGGTGGATTCAATTCCGGCATAATAAGAATGTGATGAACGAGCGCTAGTTTCGGTGAAATAATAATAAATTAATTAATTCTTGAATGTCAGTAATCGAATTAATTAATGGACATTATATCTTAAACGTGGGGAGGTAAATCGAGTAATTATTATTGGAGTCTCAAATGTAATTTGGGCTAGGAAAAGGGAGTGCAATAATATAATGTTGGTGGCCCATTAATATTATTTAATTAATTAGAGGAGTGGGCTTGGCCCACAGTTAGTCTAATTAATTAAGGAGCCCTTTTCCTAATCTCCTTAGGGTCCCTACTGTAGCTCTATATATACATCATTAAGCTCATGAGAAGTAATGAGAATTCACATCTCACGTGAAACACGCCTCACACGCCTCTCTCTCTCTAGATCTCATTCGAGCTTTATCTTCTTCTTGTTGCTCCACTGGTACAAGTTGAATAAGGGGGTATTGAGTAATACAGTAGAAGATCTGTAGGTAAACCGAGACGAAATATATTTTGACCTACAGAACTAACCGGAAGTCCGATTGAGACGTACAGTATACCCAGACGACCGTCTCGACGAGAGCTTTCCATCGCCGCCGACGTCGCCAGAATACGACGCTGCACGCGCCCCCGCGCGCCGCCGGAAGGTGCCAGGCAGCAAAATTTCGTTTTGATCTGTTTGCATCCGTTTGATCCAGCTTTGATCTGATCTTGTTCGCGCAACCTAAGACGTGATTTGCGGTCAATCAATTGCGGTCAACCATTCATGGTCAACCAGATCTACATAAATTTTAAGCCGTAAGTTCTCTACGTCAAACCTTTAGATCCGCTGCGCATAGGTTTACGTTTGCTATTGAATTCGTGATTTGTACATAACGAGATCCTCACAGATCCCAACAAATGGTCCCCTTCCGAAGACACCAAAATACGTCGAGAGGACTGTTATACACAGGACTCAACTCGATAACATTATATCGAATTTCTAAACAAACAAAACCTCAAGTTAGAACTTAACTCTATATCGCTAGAGTTTAAATTCATACAACTAAGGTTCGCCACTCATCTAGAGTTCCAGAACGTTTAAAAGTAGGAGGATAAATTCCTAAGCCCCGATTTACATCTCATAGTATCATAATACTTCACATGCACACTTTAACATTACCCAAGTATTCATACCTGAGTTAGCGCGGCACGACGGAAGCGAGTGGTCACAACTTACATCAAAATACTCAGATAACTTCACAGAGTTCACATAAATCACATAGAGCAGTCTACAGAAACGTAGACCCGCTCTGATATCAAACTGTAACGCCCCACTTTTATTTGTCGAAAATCAGAATAAATTTTTTGAATTAATTTCGAAGCACCTGAGGCGTTACCTCTTTTTAAATCGAATTTCAACACTAACCAATTTTTCGATACTCGATCATTCGTCAAACTCAATCATCAATCGTCATCAATAATACTAACTCCCAAAAACGGGTTTTCCAAAATTTCATAAATCATCACCCAAACTTGGTTCTAACAATATTCATAAATTCTAAGGAGCATCTCCTTAACATTATTCGATCATAAAATATGAAATTCATTAATCCAATAATACCCCAAGTTCATAATCATAAAACCAGTTGATAAATGCGGAAGCATAACAAATAATTAGGCCAGTCTTATAGACCGACCACCACTCGCTCTACTCTGCCGTCGTACCTGCCTCGCTTAACCTGAAACGTGAATTTCAGGTGGGGATGAGCACAGTTGGAAAAAGTAGTGCTCACCACTATGCAATAAACATTATTCGTAATAATGAAACAGTAATCAATAATCAAGAAGGTATGGTCTCAACATGTATACGAATCAATTAATTATCCCAATCTCCTATCAATCATATCAATAATAGACTCATGTGCACACCTATAGCAATACACTACTGCCGAACTATATACCGAACGCCTTATCTAAGGCCTTACAACGAGTGTCCGGCCAGTAGGAGTATCCCGCCGGCCAAGGCCTCACCTTGGTCTTACCAACGGGGTTGTCCAGCACAGGGACCTTTAACCCAGGTCTTACGGCTCAAAATGTGTCCAGCACAGGGACCTTTCACCCAGGTCTTACGGCTCAAAATGTGTCCAGCACAGGGACCTTTAACCCAGGTCTTACGGCTCAAAATGTGTCCAGCACAGGGACCTTTAACCTAGGTCTTACGGCTCACAATAATAAGGAGACTACCCAACGGGTACGTTCTATAGATACGGGGATAACCGTTCGACGGCCAGTACAGCTCACATCGAAGGCTACATGTTCCACATGCATACTTGATTATACCAAAAATTTAAAACAGTAATAACATTTACAGCATAGACAATTTTACATTAAACCCACCTGGATATAGCATGAGGTTTAGCCAAGCACAGAGTTGAAAGAATTATGGCACAAGTTCAACTCGAAGAACCTACAACAATTATAATAGCCTTTCACTGACTATTCAATATAAAAATACCACACAAGGCACATATACTTAGTCGAAATCATATCGACTAAGCGACTCGTGGATTCCTTGACCGAGTTAAGTACTATGGAGTGACTACTAGACCTGGACACAACTCATATACCTCAAACATTTCACATAAAACATGCAAACATTAAATAAATCCTATCCAAACCTAACCAACCGATAACCAAACTTTAAGACTCCAAAATAAACAAAATTCAGAATCAGGAATTAGGCTCGGCCATTCAACCTGAAACTTTACCACTTTATAAAACATGCAAAACCACATAACCTCACCAAGTGTCAGCCCTAAATTCATCCGGGAACATTTTTAAACGATTTAAGCAAAAACAACACCAAAATCTGCATTTAATAGTTCACAAAGCTACACTTCGAATTTTCATTTGAAATTTTTACACAACCTAAACCATCATAAAATAACAGGTTCCTGAAAGTTTAAGCTCCAAACTCCAAGTGTACTATTTTTAATGATTTTTACAAGTTTCTGCTCAGAAACCGTTTTAACCATTTGTACTCCAAAAGCTCATAAATAAAATCAGGGGCTTGGCACACATATTCCACATACTCAGAGGCACAACATAAAATTCATCTCAAACGGATGACAACTAGATTTATGGTGAATTTATTACGGTTCAGCAGCATGCTCGGTTTAGAAAAATCGTATCTCTCAAATTATAGCTCGAAACGACCTCAAACCAAAACCAAAGAATCAAGGACAACTCCAAGTACCTATAACTCCAGGATTTCCACGAAATAAACCACATTATATTCAGTTCGACAATATTTCAAAGTGACGGCAATCACTTTGGTATCCAATTTGCAATTAAATAATAAAATCCTCACAATTACTCAACTAAGGCACGTATTTAACTTCACGAAGTACGTTCAACATCCATTTCATATAATCGAACATATTAAATAATACAAAGAATTAAACGAGACGAGTCGAGCCTTGTACCGTTCTCGGGATTCGATCGAAAATGGGAACGAAGGGTCGAATGGCTATCTCGCGGAGTGGACAGCTCGTCCGTTTGCGCTTGACGGAGCTCGCTGAAGGTCGAGGGGTGAGAGTGACGTACCGCGGAGGAGCAGGTCGTGATTTCGAGTCGCTGTGTTCGGGAATCGCCGGAAACGGGCTGGCTGCGCGTGGCTCGGGTGCCTCGACGGCGATGCGCGTCTCGTTCGTGTATGGGTGATGGACGGGCAGCCCTCGAACGGAGTGTTGGGCATCTTCAGAGTTACGTGAACAGCCAAAGAAAGGGTTTGCGTGTAGAAACTGGTCCGTTGGTGTTCTCGTGGGCTTACGTGCACACACGGGAAGAAGAGGACTCGCCGGCGGGGTTGCAACGATGGGACGAGAGAAGGGAGATACTTGGGGCGATGGATTTGAGAGTTCTTATCTGTGGTTTTTAACGTGAATGGAGGAGTTGGAATTTACAGAAAATATAGATGAGGGAAAAAATTGGGTTGCGTGAGGAATGTAAGGGCAAAAGAGAAGGAAAAATCATTCCAAATAAAAAAAGGGATTAAGGATCATTCACTTGCCAATAAAAGAGGATTTTTAGCATCAAATACGGGTGTTGGGCGTGTGAATCTAGGGCAAGGAGAATGGGTCAATTATTACCAATAATATGCCTCATTTATTTGAAATTTGAGTGAAAAGTGAAAACAAATTCAACAAAGGCTAAATGGCGGTTCATACGCGAGATTGGCCTGGGTTTTCTCGGTTAAGCATTTAACGATATTTATGGTTCGGTTCGATCGCACGATAATAAACCTGATACACACATTATTTAATTATTAATAATAATAAGCAATTTGACAAATAATGACAATTTGACATTTAATAATAATAATAATAATAATAATAATAATAATAATAATAATAATAATATTAACAGACAATAAATAATAATAATAATAATAAATAATCTTAAAAAAATTCAATATTTCAACGAGGCATTACACCGTCCGTGTCGCAGCCTGTGTCAGGTCCCTGGGCTTCGAAATCTCTCTGTTGAGGTGACACGGCCTCGGACACGGGCATCATGCCTGTGTCAGCTCTGCACACTCATTTTCTTGCTTGTTTCACTCGTTTCTTCTATTTTTTTCATCTGTGCATCAATCTTTCATCATCCCGGGAGTCTTAGGTACTCACCATGCGCCTCCAATAGCCACAAGCTCTACAAATATGTGAAATTATCTACAAAACAAACACGTGTAATACCTTTTCAACAAGATATAGAAAAATATAGCACAATAATGCAATTTATACACCAATAATGCAATGAATAAGCTCTAGATATTATATAAATATGGTGTAAAATCACACATGAACAAACCCCCAAATTTAAACCATTGATAGTCCCGATCAATGCATCAAACTCCTACTAACACAAGGAAAAACAATCACACCTATAGGGAAATAATCGCTCAAGTCAATTCAATGTTGAAAAATTACCATAAGTATGCAAATCGTCTACTATCTCCACCACTTATTGTGCATGCAATTTATAAATCAATAAGGACTTTTCATTTGGTTGTAATGTAGGCTCTTTGGTTAGGGCAGGAAAAATATGGATAAAGTGGCGAAAACTTGAGCATCTAGAACTACAAAATATGAACTTCACAACGTCACCACCCATTAATCAAGCTCAAGCTCTAAACAACTTATCCTATACACCATTTCAATCAATACTCATAAGCCATATAAGAAATTCAAGAAATCCAACCAAACCGCCTTTATTTGAGTCAAGGCTAAAGTATAAGCAACTATACATACGATTTTTCTTTCTTTTTTTCATTTTTTTCTTTTTTTTTTCTTTTTTTTTAAACAACTCTTTCAACCTCATTCAACTTCGCCCATCAACTTACACTCCCATTCACGTCTTCCTTTTATCCACACCACAAACAATACTCTCATCCTCTTTACATGATATAATCCTAAATGCTCAAGTAGGGACAAGAAAAAATATAGATGTAGCTCAATATGTGGCATTCAAATAAAATAGGCAAAGCTCAAAAGGGTAATTAGGGAATTGAAATATCACTTAGTAAGCTAAAAAGGTTGAAAAGGCTCAAACAAAAATATATCTTAGATCATTTTTACAAAAAGCACACTCCATTTGGTCTCGATAAAGATACCAATGCAAGTTCTAGAATTCAATCAACAATGAGCGATATACTGAACAACGAAAATAAGACTCGAAAACTCACAAAGGATCATACGTTCATGAATTAAAAGCATCAACCAATCATTCAAATTCACAATTCCATCAGTTCTCAAATACCATCACTTAGCACATTATGCCCGAATTATATATCAAATATGCACAAGAAACTCATCAAGGTGGATCAAAGTCGATCAACTACAACTACTCAAATCCTAAGAAAGCAATAAACATGCTAAAGCGATAAAACCTAACATGCAACTACATGATATGCAGAGATAATGCGAGATATCGTGTTACCTTCTCTCTAAATTTCTTAAATCAAAAATCTCATTTCCCCCCAAACTTGAATGAAATTATATGACGCACAAAAGGAATAATAGAATTTCAATAAAAGTAAAATAAAGATGACTGACAAAACATTGTTGGAGAGGCGACAACTTTTGGTATAGATCTCGAAGCATGTCCTTCGTCATGTAAATCTCTCCATGTAATGTTCTGCAAGGAAGAAAAACAAAATACCAAACAAACGAAAAAATGAAACAAATAAAGAAGTAAACATTGGGTTGCCTCCCAACGAGCGCTAAGTTTAACGTCTTCAGCCAGACGCCTATTAAGTTCGATCAAGAGTCCTTCAAATCAATGTAGGACTGTCCATGGACTGAACAAGTCGCTTTCTGTTGTGCAATCAACTCCACCAGTGTCGGTGGCCACACCTTCTTGATCACGAACGGCCTAAAAAATCTTGGCTTTAACCTTTGAAGAAATAGATTTGATCCTCACATATGTTCCTTTTTGTAAAACTTCTCTCCATGCCACTTCTTCTTCTGTTTCTTGTAAGTTCTCGAACTCTCATTGCAAACATCTCGCCCGTCCAACTCATTAAACTTGAAAAGCTTCACTTGGCTCACCAAAGATATAAGAGTACCACCCACATATTCATATTCCTTAGGGTCTAGCAGACTTTTTAGATCCAGAACGAGTGGTTTGAACTTTAGAAAACTCAATTGGGATGAAATAAACATTGGCAGAACATCTGACACGGCCACTGACATGGGCCGTGTTGAAAAATCGTGACCGTGTTGCATATTTTACTCTAAAATTCGTGCCTGCTTGTCTGACACGGGCACCTGACACGGGCCGTGTCGCAGGCCGTGTTGCATCCCAAGAATTTGATGTTCTCCCAGGCCTCTGACACGGCCACCTGACATGGGCATAATGCTCGTGTCACTGCCCGTGTCAGCTCTGCGTGACTTATCTTCAACTCCGATTTTTACCGTTTCGCTCTCTGACTTCATGATATCTCCCGACTTGATCACATCACCTATTAATAGTGTCGATAATGTTATTATGCACATTATTATCATGAAGTATAGGCTTATGTATTGAAAATAACACATGATCATCATTAACACGTAAAGTAAGCTCTCCCTTTTTGACATCAATCAACGCATCTCCCGTTGCTAAAAATGGACGCCCTAGAATCAATGGCACGTCACTATCTTCCTCCATGTCCAATACAACAAAATCAACAGGAAAAATGAAATTGTCAATCTTGACATGCACATCCTCAACAATTCCCTTTGAATACGTTATCGAATGATCCGTCAATTTCAAGGTCATCGTAGATGGCTTCACTTCTCCCAATCCGAGCTTCCTGAAAATTGACAAAGGCATGAGATTAATACTAGCACCAAGATCACATAAAGCAGTGCTAAAGAACAATATTCCCAATAGTGCAAGGAATCGTAAAGATCCCGGGGTCCTTAAGCTTCTGAGGAATCGTGCGTTGGAGGATCGCACTACACTCTTCCGTTAAGGTCACCGTCTCATGTTCATCAATCTCCCTCTTCTTCGCAAGTCATTGAGGAAACGGTAAAAGGATAGAAAGTTTAGAAGAGCCAAAGTTAGAATTAAATGTTCCTTCTTTAACTCATCACAAACTTTCTCCTCTTCTTTTTTGCCTTGGTGCTGAATTTTGCTTTTCTCGATCAACCCAATCTCCTTCTTTAACATATTTGGGCCTTCATACTCCTTTTCACTTCATAGATAAACGACATGACATTGCTCTTTCGGGTTCAACTCGGTATTGCTAGGAAATTGACACCTTTGGTGTTGGCTTCCCACGGCCTTGGCCAGTTGGCCAATTTGCATCTCCAAGTTTTTTCATTTGAGCCTGCATTGTCGTAGCCAATTGTGTCACATGATTCTCAATCTTGTCCAACTTCTCTTCATCTCTGTTGAAACGATTTCTCGTCTCATTCATGAAAGCTGCCAGAATATTTTCCATGTTCGTCTTCTTCTCTTCGACTATCTCGCCATTCACCACCTTGAGCCCCGGTGGTGGTTGGAGCACATTCTTCGTATTTCCATAGAAAAAATTTTCATGATTTCTATTATTCGGGTGATAAAAACCCGATACTAGATTAGGGCGATAGTTGTTGAAGTTCCGAGTATTGATAAAATTAGCCTCTCCTATGGTAACACGTTGCCTTGTACTCCACTCATCTGATCAGCCCCTTTCGCCAAAAAATTCAATTTCATCGTCAACAATGACATTTGAGCCACTAACTCTGTAATTGGATCAGAAGACGTCACCTCCGCTACTCGTCTAATGTTCGACCTCTTGAAAGGCCACTAATAACTGTTCATAGCCATCTCTTCTAACAAATTGGACGCTTCCTCCGGTGTTTTAGCCAATAGAGCTCCTCCAATATCCGCATCTACAAAGGCTCTTGTTTGGCTCAACAACCCATTATAGTACAAGCAAATTTGTTGATCCTCCGGAAAACCATGTCGAGGGCATCTTCTAATTCTCTAAATCGATCCCACGCCTCGTATAAAGGCTTCGAGTCTTGCTGTCTAAATTGCATAATCTCGCTTTTGAGTTGCATCGACTTGCTTGGAGAAAAATATTTAAGCAAGAACTTCTGGTTCAACTTCTCCCAAGTATTAATGCTCCCATCAGAAATCATCAACAACCAACTTCGAGCTTTATCCCTTAGAGAAAAAAGAATAGACGCAGCCGTATGGCATCCTCAGAGACACCATTACACTTAACCAAATCACAGATTTGCAAAAACTGGGTCAAGTGTTGATTCGGATCCTTGGTCGGGTGTCCACCAAATTGGTTGTTTTGAACCATCGAGATATAAGAGGGCTTTAACTCAAAATTATTCGCGTTGACGGGTATATGCGTAATCCCGCCAAAATTCTTATTAAATTGAGGCCGAAAGTGGTCATGAATCGCTTGCCTCGGTTGTTCTTGCTCTTCCATTGTGCACTTTGAATTCCCCCTTCTTTTTCTAATTATTAGACTATTGCGTCTAGCGAATGCTTCAACTTCGTCAATCGAGGGTGGTAGTTGTGCACCTTTAGAGCGAGTTAACATGCACGTCTTGAAATCACGAATATGAGAGATTATGTCACCAAAAATAAAAAAAATATCTAAATTAAAATTTCCACTATATATCATAATATTGATATGAATAATTATATTAGTCCCCGGCTACTGTGCCAAAAACCTGTTCGCCTAAATTTTTAAAGTTCGACCGCAAGTGTAAGGCTTCGCTCGCAGTATGTAGCAAACAAGGTCGTATCCCAGGAGACCAAATAATTAATATATCAAGTACAAGATTATGATAGTGTCGATCGAATAGGAGATGGATCAACTAAACTAAGAAAATATAATTGAAATATAATAAATCAAAAACAAGGAACTAGCTAGAAAACCTCGTAAGAAAATATATGGGAATGATAGATTCTAAGACTGTGGCTTCAATTAACAGTTGGGTTCCTTCAGAAATATCACAACTAAATGTTTCTTTATCTACCATATAAGATGATCACAAATTTAGCTTATTGTCCCTCTCGAGATCGATAAAACCGTAGATTAAATCACATATATTAGCGTCTCCACTCAACACATGTAATTCAACTCCAAATAGATTAAAAGATCTAATATCCTCACACGACCTACTAACCTCTCGATTGAAGCAAGTAAATTGTGTCAAATATTAAAGACCTAATATTGAAATCATTTCTCGAATTATGAACAATATTATCAAACATATAAAAACATTGGTCAAGTGCTAAACATGAAATAAGAACAAAATATTTGAACAGGGTTCAAAAGAAAACAATCAATTATAAATAAATAATCCAAAATCCAACATATTAATCTACTACTAAGTCCTAGAACCAAATAAACTAGCCACTCATGTTCGAATTAAAATACATAGACGTGTTAGAAATCAACATGATCAATAAAAGTTCAAAAGGAAAGAAGAAATAAAAACTAGGAATCTCGTCGATCTTTCAAACTTCTTGATTCCTTCGTAGTTGATCTTCTTTTTGCTTCCCAATTGCTTCTCTTGTGTGTTCTAGGGCTACTCTACTGTCTATCCACGTTCTTCTCCTTCAAAGTAGGTTACATATGCCTTTTTTGGTGTCCAAAAGTCTTCTCCTTTTCAAAATAGGTAAAATATAAACAACAGCCTGCGCGCGCGCGACACGGCCAGTCTGCCCATGTCACTGTCCGTGTCGCAGCCCGTGTCAGGTCCCTGGGCTTCAAAATCTCTCTGTTGAGGTGATACAGCCTCTGACACGGGCATTATGCCCGTGTCGCTGCCCGTGTCAGCTCTGCACACTTCTTTTCATGCTTGTTTCACTCGTTTCTTCTATTTTTTTCAATCGTGCATAAATCTTTCATCATCCTGAGAGTCTTAGGTACTCACCATGCGCCTCCAATAGCCACAAGCTCTACAAATATGTGAAAATATCTACAAAACAATCATGTGTAATACCTTTCCAACAAGATATAGAAATATTGCACAATAATGCAATTTATACACCAATAATGCAATGAATAAGCTCTAGATACTATATAAATATGGTGTAAAATCACACATGAACATGGATATTATACGAGGAACAAGAATAAGTAAAATTGTCATTTTTCTTATATCAAAGAATAAATATATATACTAAAATCAAATTTATATTACTATGAACGTGTTAGCAAGATAATATATTAATTACTTTGTGGGTTAGAGCTAACAGTTTCAAGTTTAACATCTCAATAGAAAAATGACGCTGATGAAAAGAGGTGGAAAATAGATGATCGAACTTTATTATTTTTTAGGCCTTAACGAACCAGTCCTATGGAAATGACTCATTTAATATCACTGTCACGTGCATTGCACGGGCTATTTAATGGATAAACTCTATGAAAATAATTCATTTAATGTCTCTATCCCGTGCATCGCACGAGCTATGTACTAGTTCAATATTTAAATGGTGTGGATATGAACGGGCAATTGTTGCAGTTGCATCCATTTTATTAATATTTGATGTGGGCCGCCCACCCATTCGTCGGATGTGCTTCTTTGTTAAAATTAGTTACTCCAATTTTATTATTAATAATAGAAAATAAAAATAATATTGAATGAATGGATAAATGTGTCTCATATATTTATATTTAAATGATCGAGTAAATGTTGAAGAGTGTTTAACTAGAATGATGGTTAGTGGAAAGATGATGTCGACATGATGTGAATGAGACATAGTATAAATTGTGATTAAATGAATAGGAATGAATGCGAATGCCCTTAGTCGACAAGCACGTGTTCTTTTTTATTTTCCCTAAAACACGTACTCAACTAATGCTATTCTGCATAAATGCAACCCATCATGAGCAATTACACAAAACAACTCAATTTTTTTACTTCCACTGAACAAGTTGAGGTCGGTTGGGCCAGCAAACTTTGGTAGATATGCATAAAAAATAAGTAGTGAAAACAACACTTGGTTTCTTAATTAGACCAAGAACAATATCATAAAGCAAATTAGCACAGGATCGTCTGTTATGATCTCCCTGCACTTCTCACACTCTAATTTATCATCATACGTTAGTGTTAGTAACCAAACATTCCATAAGAGAAGTAAATCATATTTGTGACAGGCATATGCAATAAACCCCAGTGCCATCTTTAGAATTCCATCAAAACTAAAGGACTTTTTTCACATTGAGAAGTTGGGCAAAATAGGCATCAACAGTCCAACAATCTATAGCATTTGCCACATGCATTTCAAGAATAAAAATAAGTGCAAGCAAGAAATGACAAATTTTGTATCAACATCGCTGTGCAACTGGAAAACCTTGGACAATAGTCTGAAATACGAGCAAGAATATATATATATATATATATATATATATATATATATATATATGTCATATAACAAATAGTCATGTTTTGATGATCTTTTCTCCACCTAGTGGTGATAGAAAGAAGCTTTACCATGGGAGTATAGATACGCAATAAGATTCCTTTCCGTAACAATTTTAAATTGAGTGTTGTATCAGTCCACACAACATGTTCCCGGTACCTGTTGCAGGAAATACAAGATTGTCCAGAAAATGAGACAATAAATGAACTTAATTGTCAATATTCAAGCGTTCTTCCATCAAAATAAATAGGTTCCAGAAGAAATTTACCCAACTATAAAAATAAAGGGGGCAATTTAGGGCGTGCTTGCTTACAAATAAATTCGCACAAAATGACTTTTTTGGTTCACCATGATTAATTTTGAAAAATGTGGTATGATTAGTAATTAGTGGGATTTTAAGTTTATATGAAAATAATATTCAAAATAAATAATTAAAGTTGATTTAATGTAAAAGTAGGAGAGAGATAATGAAGTGACAGTCAGTTAAAATTATATAAGTGGATGAATAGTGAATTAAAGGTGATGTGATGTGTAAGAATGATTGATTTGTATTATTTAATTATATTTGATAATATTAAGGATAGTGGTATAGAGTTAAAATTGAGTTAGATTTTGAATATGAATTGAATGAGAATTAAATAATTTATAAACAAGCATGCCCAGAACTACAGTATTACCAGTTTAGCATCTCTTCCTCCGTCGCAGTTGAAGCAATTATAAATGCCTGCAACCAGGTTGAAGTGAGTGTCGTAATAGAATTTAAGCGCTAATTATATTACCAAGAAAATACACTTATCATCATCACAACACTTACATCTCTATCAAATTCCAACATAAAGCATCGTTTCACATCCTTCTTTGTGGGCTTGCAGCCACATCGGTCCCGTCTAGAAGTCATGTCAGAAAATTTGGCGTATGTGTAATGTAAGACTGCACCCTCCTCCACTTTCCGTTCACTGTTTAGAAGAAATAAGAAGCTAGGATATGAATCTTATTGGTAAACAAAGATGTAGGTTATAAAACAGAAGTCATACGTTGGAGTTTTCATGTAATTACGCCATCTATGTGCACCATTAGGGCGAAGATGATCTTGTATCCGAGCAGCAGATTTTCCGTTAGCATATGTCATAAAGTAGTTTGGGTTGCCACGGACTGAATCTTCATACATGCCATAATAAGTAGCTTTTGTCAAATGGTCATAGTTTTTCTTGAACATGGATACCTATATAAATCGATAATTGAATCATGGCATAGAAAATGTTCTTAATTATTTCAACTTTCCCTCATCAAATAAGTGGGTAAACGAAAGAAAACTGATATTGAATTACCTCGGCGAAAGGATCTTGGATATCATCTCGTTCAACACTGCTTTCCTAAAAGAAACAAATGGTATGGTATGGTATATTATGTTTTGAAGAAAATCAAAGTTATGAAACGTCTTCCTCTTCAAGTTGAGAAAATCAAAACGTGTGCTTACATAGCTTGGGAAAACAACCGTGTCCACATTTTCAGGCATTTCGCTCAACAGTTGCCTCAGAGAATATTCTCGAGCACCAGCTGGATGCATCAATTCATCAGTATCCAGATGAAGAATCCACTCCACACCTGCCTCCTGGGATTATATTTGCAAATACTGAATTCACTAAATCTTCATGTTTTCTATTCTTGTGTACAATACAGACTATGATTCATACCCTTGCCATAACTATCGCCATCTCCATGTTTAAGTTTTGCCTCACAAACAGCTCATAGTTGCAAGGCTTGTAAAAGAAAATCGACAACCAGCTTTCATTCCAAGCTCGACTGAACCAGCAATACAAAAGGTTTGTTAGTGAATGATAAACATCACAAGAGTAAATGGTCAACTGCACAGAGTAAGGAAAAAAGGGTGTCCACACTGGTCTTCTCCTTTATCTTCATTTGTCCATAGAAGCAGGGGCGGAGCCACATGGACTAGGGTGGGCTCCAACCCATGTCCATATAAAAAAAAATTGTTAACTTTAATTTGTAAGAAATTTAATAAATAACCCTATGTAATTTTTCATATACCCCATCTAATTTCGGACTGGATACCTCAATATTCATGTCAAATTTGTTCATCTGAAAATAATGGTGGATAAGTGATGATCGTAGTGAGAGGAAATAAGACAATCTATTATTGTCAAATGACAATTATGCCCAATAAGATTTTTATCAATTGAGTTTATAATAATTCCTAACATTCTCTTGTCTTTTAAATTCTTAATGGGCACTCTCTTGCCTTATAAATTCTTAATGGGTTGACCTAAAAAGTACCAAATGAGCTGAATAACTAAGCTTCACACACACTTTTCATACGGGCTATTTAATTAGGCTTGTTTCATTGCACAATCTGTTAACCATTTTCTTTTGGTTATTGTTGAGTCCGCCTCCAATAATTAATTTGGCTTTCCTAGACAAAGAAAAAACTTGTACAAAAATTTGATTGCAAATATGTTCGACTCTATTTGTTTGATTGACAAGTCCGATTAGCTATTTGAGTCTGGCTTGTTTAAATATATAAATGAGTCGAGATTGAGTTTTCGCAATTTGAACTGAAATATGTTAACGGACAATTCGGTTCTAGTAATATCCAAAACCAGTGTGTGGGTTGACACCTCCGATCTCGTGCTGAGGGTTGGAGGGCCCTGAACAAACCCAAACATATACACGGGCTGGTGTTGAACTGTCGGTTCTTGGCCCCCCGATTCATTAGAAAAATAAAAAATAATATTCTTAAAAAAAAATGTCGAACCTCCGGTTCTGATTACAGTTCCTAACCAAAACCGTTGCTTCGAAATGTATAAACTATAATGTATTGAACATGAATCGGATTGGTCAAAATCAAGGGTCGGTTCAAGACCCATGGTCATTAGGCCGTTTCGTTCTTGGGCCGAACCGGCGGTCCAGGTCGACCCATGACCATGTTTACTCGATTTCACTAATAGCTACCATAATATGCAGCCCCGAGTTGAATTTTTTTTTTTTTTTTGCTACGCCCCTGGATAGAAGACACTCTAAGCAACCAGTGTTGAAGCATTCACATGTTTGATGGAATTTACCTCTTAGCTTGTTGCTCCTCCACTTCTTTGGTTCTGTATATCACTTTAACTCCCTGAAACATTAAAAACATAGTCCAACCTCATTAACTCAACCACATAATTATGGCATTTTAGATAACTAAACAAATTATTACTCCTTCTATTTATTGTCAAGTGTGCATTTTTTGTTTCTAATTATTTATTATTTTTTACTATTTTACTAGTTATATAGTATAAGAAATCTTAAACAATGGAAACAAAATAATCCAAGTATAACAAATAGAAAAAACAATATAAGTATGGAATGAAAGAGAACCATTAATAGTAAACTAAAATATTAATATCTAATCTAAGGAATTTAATAGAGAACCACATAGACAAAATGAATTGTTAGATTTCCCCAACCCATAAAGTCACAAAGAGAATCACCATTCCACTCTCTCGCGAAAAAAAATTCGAAACCCAAGCGCCTCTCTCTACTGAATCGCGTCGCTTTCCTCGGTGGCGGTGCGGCGCCGGCCGTTGGTCGCGTTCCACCGCCATCCCTCCTCTGCTATCCCAAACCTCTGGTGTTGCCGTTATGTGCTTGCGTTTGTTGGTCTGCCAAACCCTAGTTCGCTGTAGTTGCAGCGATTGGAGGAGGCGAGCTCTTAGGTCGTCAATTGGATTGCTATTGACACTTCCAGATCTCGATTGGAGGTGAGTCTCCCTCCAATTTATGCCTCTGTTCCTGTCTCTGTATATACGTGCGAATGGAGGGCCCGTTTCGGCTAGTGGTGTTAGACGGCGAGGTTCTGGTGTTCCTTAGCTCGGCTAGGGGTGTTAGGCAGGCTCGGGCAGTGCTTGAGTGGGTGCGGGTTCGATGTTCCTCCGATTGAGGCGGGTTGTTTCGGAGTTTGGTCTGTGTTCGAGTTCGACTTCTTGTATCGGTCTTATGGCTGTTCCGGGAGTCGTCCCCTGGACTTGGATTAATCTTTGATATCGATTGTTCTCCGCTGGTTAGGGCCGGCTGATTTGCTGCGAAAGGACCTTATATGATTTTTCTTTGTCTTGTTATGTGGTAGGTTTGTATTTTGGTTTAGGCGTTTTGCCTGTGTGTCCATGTCCTGATTTTTTTTGTTTGGGCCGTTGGCCCCTGTGCGCCCGAGTGTCAACTTATTATCTTGTTGGGATCGGACACTCGGGGTATATCCTGTTCGGATCGTTTAGTAGTTTTCGTTGTAGTTTATGTTGTTGCTTTGTGTAGTTGCGAGTTTTTTTATTCCAGCTTTGCTAGGTTAGACTCTAGGCGATCCTTTGGATCTGCCTCCCAGTTTCATCAGTCTTTGGTTGTACTATTCAGCCTTTGGCTGCTTTTTCCGCACTTTGTGCGGTTTATTTATATACTACATCTATCGTTTTGAAAAAAGAAAAGATTTCCCAACACCCCTCCCCCCTAAACGACACTTATATGGAAACGGAGGGAGTAGCACATAAGTAATCAGCCATTTTGGTCAAGCTTCCATGTTTAAAGGTAGTTCTTCCTTTAACGTCTTTTTTTTTTTCAACAACAAACGATAAATATTTATATCACTCATAATATAATTACAAGGATAGTCAAATGACTATAAGTTACTTGAGCATACAAAATACACACAAGTAACATGGGAGAGGTTAAACCCAACCCTTAAACGCTACTAAGCCTCAAAACAACAAAACAGATACTGCTAGGAGGAACAAAATTTCACTCAAATAAAAGCAACACATGTAACACATGTTCTTTATACAACTATTGCCATAGAGATTAAAAAAATTATAAAAAAATAACAAAGCCAAAACAATTTGCAAAATAACTCTTATTAGTATATACTAGTACTCTTTTTATATGTACATATGTACGGACGAGTTCAATTTAATTATATTAAGCACTATATAAAGTTTAAATTCAATAATATAAATAAAATTAAAATAAAATATTATTTATTATCAAAATTTAGTTGTACATAACATTATATTATACTACGCATCAAATAAAATTTAAATTCAATATTGTTTATTATGAAAATATAGATGTACCTAACGTTATATATATGTCGATCGATCATCTCTATACAAAAATATTATAGTTTTTTTGATTAGTTATTTTTTAAATTATTAGTACTGATTATGATCGAAAATTTTAGTTACCAATAAATTACATATTAAACTAAAACATTATGGTGACACACAACATAATAAAATAATTTACAACAAAATGCTAAAGTTACATTTAAAAAATAACTTTTGTACATATCACTACTATTATATGTAATATCTTTATCTGATTTTTTTTTTTCAGTTAATATTTTCAAGATTTTGAATTGTTTTCATAAAAAATTTGAAAAATGCATTCAGTCAAAGGCATATGTGATATTTGCATTTTTACTTTTATTTTTATAATCATTTAACAAAAACATAAGGGTTGCCATCCAATAAAAATGTTGACATGGTATATTGGGACCATATTGCATTATTGGAATGGGAAACCCATTCAACAAATGTTGACATTGGCGGGAGGAGCTTGGAGGCTGATACCTACATCATTGACATGAGGGATTTCGACGTAATTCTCGGCATGGATTGGCTCACCCGATACCGTGCCGACGCCCGATGCCTCGAATGAGAAGTGACCTTGCACCCGGACAACGGCTAGCCGATCATCTTCTTTGGAGCAAAGACGAGAACTGTGCCCCGAGTCATCTCTTCCTTGAAGGCGATGAGGAGTTTATCGAAGGGTAGCTGTCAAGGCTATCTGGTGAGCATGGTTAGCGAGGACAAGAAGGAGTTGTATCCGGAGAGTGTGTCCATCGTATGCAAGTACATGGATGTATTTCCGGATGAGTTGCCTGGAGGACCGCCGAACAAACAGGTTGAGTTCACGATTGACTTAGTTCCCGGAGCCGGCCCAGTCTCGAAAGCACCTTACAGAATGGCACCGAAGGAGCTGCAGGAGCTCAGGACGCAAATCCAGGAACTTCTAGACCTTGGCTTCATCCGACCGAGTGTTTCGCCCTGGGGAGCGCCCGTGCTGTTTGTCAAGAAAAAGGATGGGTCGATGCGGATGTGCATTGACTATAGAGATCTGAATAACCTAACCGTGAAGAACAAATACCCTTTGCCCCGGATTGAGGATCTATTTAACCAGTTGAGGGGTGCCAGTGTGTTCTCGAAGATCGATCTGAGATCTGGCTACCATCAACTGAAGATTCGGGATTCCGACATTTCCAAGACGGCCTTTCGGACAAGGTATGGGCACTACGAATTCATGTTAATGCCATTCGGGTTGAGCAACGCACCGGCAGTATTCATGGACTTGATGAACCGAGTCTTCCACCCCTACCTAGACCAATTTGTCATTGTCTTCATCGATGATATCTTGGTCTATTCGAAAGATGTCGAGCAGCATAAGGTCCATCTGAGGCTTCTACTAGAGACGCTTCCCAAGGAGAGGTTGTACGCGAAGTTCTCGAAGTACGAGTTCTGGCTCTCGATCGTGTGACTTTTCTCGGCGACATCGTGACGGCTGGAGGCATAGAAGTGGATCCGAGCAAGATTGAGGCAGTGAAGAGTTGGTGTACGCTGAAGAACGCCAGCGACATCCGTAGTTTCTTGAGCCTAGCAAGATACTACCGTCGATTCATTGAGGGCTTTTCGAAGATAGCCCAACCGATGACCCAGTTGACGAAGAAAGCTATGAAGTTTGAGTGGAGTCCCAAGTGCGAGGCTAGTTTCTAGGAGTTGAAGCGGAGACTAACCACAGCACCTGTGTTGACCATTCCGGATCCGACTTTGGAGTTCACCATTTATAGTGATGCTTCGAAGTTGGGTTTGGGTTGCGTGTTGATGCAGCAGGGTAGAGTCGTGGAATTCACGTCGAGGCAGTTGAAGCCGCATGAGATGAACTACCCCACTCACGACTTGGAGTTAGCCGCGGTGGTCCATGCCTTGAAGATTTGGCGGCACTACCTTTATGGAGGCAAGTGCGAGTTCTTTACCGACCACAAGAGCTTGAAGTACATTTTCACCCAGAAGGAGCTCAACATGCGGCAGCGGAGATGGTTAGAGATCGTAAAGGACTACGACTGCACGATTAGCTACCATCCCGGGAAAGCTAACGTGATCGCCGAAGCGTTGAGTCGGAGGAGTCATAGCAGGCTGTCTAGTATGCTTACTCGGCAGGAGGCATTGTGTCGGGAGTTTGAGCAAATGGAGATAGAGACGATGGAGTCGACCCTGTTGACTAGTTGCATGTTGACGGCACTAGTTGTGACATCGACTCTTCGTGGGAGAATAGTCGCCGAGCAACCGAACGATCGTTTTCTGCGCCGGATGAGAGAGTTAATGGAGGCCTACTAAGTTGGAGGTTTCGCAGTTGCATCTGACGGGGCTTTAGTCTTTGAAGGTAGACTTTGTGTCCCGAAGGTGTGGGAGCTGTGGAAGGAGATCTTGAGAGAGGCACATAGTGCCCCGTACCCTGTGTTAGTGTTATATACTGAAAGCTTGGCTTTGCATGATATTATACATTTACCCTTTATGAATGAGAATCATGTTAGATTAAACAAGTTCTACGTTCTGTTGTTCTGCACTTAGATAGTGTGGGTCGTCATCGGGCGAACCGAAGATCACTCTATCAGTTACTTGCGAACAAGAATAGTTGTTCACAACCTAGATGGACATGAACACCCCATCCGAACGGTTGTAGTGTCAACTGTACAGTTTGTCTTGACTGATTAGTTGCACTAGTACATTTATGTACTGAACAGGATCCCAGCGAGGAGAAGTTCATTTTATAATGATCGTCGTAAATGAACTAGGCCTCGGTTAATTACTGCGTTCTCTTAACCCGTAAGATATTAAACAGGCAGATATATATAATATATATTACTTTGATTCACATGGGTGAGGTTCAGTTCGCTGGATTAATATTCCTACTGTTTTGGGTAATATTATTATATATAGGATGTGCTGTTAGGATATTTACGGTCACCATGTGCGTTAGTTTGATGATGTCCCCAGAGTGAGTTCATAAAGGATTGTTATGCTAAACCCTGCAGGTGGATTAAATTCCGGCATAATAAGAATGTGATGAACGAGCGCTAGCTTCGGTGAAATAATAATAAATTAATTAATTCTTGATTGTCAGTAATCGAATTAATTAATGGACATTATATCTTAAACGTGGGGAGGTAAATCGAGTAATTATTATTGGAGTCTCAAATGTAATTTGGGCTAGGGAAAGGGAGTGCAATAATATAATGTTGGTGGCCCATTAATATTATTTAATTAATTAGAGGAGTGGGTTTGGCCCACAGTTAGTCTAATTAATTAAGGAGCCCTTTTCCTAATCTCCTTAGGGTCCCTACTGTAGCTCTATATATACATCATTAAGCTCATGAGAAGAGAATAGAATTCATTCTCACGTGAAACACGCCTCTCTCTCTAGATCTCATTCGAGCTTTATCTTCTTCTTGTTGCTCCACTGGTACAAGTTGAAGAAGGGTGTATTGAGTAATACAGTAGAAGATCTGTAGGTAAACCGAGACGAAATTGATTTTGACCTACAGAACTAACCGGAAGTCCGATTGAGACGTACAGTATACCCAGACGACCGTCTCGACGAGAGCTTTCCATCGCCGCCGACGTCGCCGGAATCCGACGCCGCACGCGCCCTCACGCGCCGCCGGAAGGTGTCTGGCAGCAAAATTTCGTTTTGATCTGTTTGCATCCGTTTGATCCAGTTTTGATCTGATCTTGTTCGTGCAACCCAAGACGCGTGTTGCGGTCAATCAATTGCGGTCAACCGTTCGTGGTCAACCAGATCTACATAAATTTTAAGCCGTAAGTTCTCTACGTCAAACCTTTAGATCCGCTGCGCATAGGTTTACGTTTGCTATTGAATTCGTGATTTGTACATAACGAGATCCTCACAGATCCCAACAAGTGGTATCAGAGCACTTGGTTAATTCGTTTTGTACAAAGTTCGAATTTTTACGGCTTTATTTGACAAGATGTGTTCAAACGCAGCCATATATTGGATTATATTTGCATAACTCGGTTTTGCAGGAAAATAGTTAATCCACTATTATGGCCGATTATGTGTTTGATGAATGTTGTTGAATGTGATGTATGGTTTTAAATTTGTTTTTAAAGCCTCGGGCATGTCGAGGAATTTATGGATGAATGTTTGTAATAATTATTCGCCCGGGGGTTGACCGGATAGATTTAATTATTTGTTTAGAAAACATGTACATCCATTCGTTGGATCTAGGATCGAATTATGTAATTTTGTAAATTATATTTTTCGTGTTGTGATCGTGTGTTGATAACCGGGAGATCACAAGAGATCAACGAGCCTCGAAGAATAAAAAAAAAAAAAGGGAAACGGCGCGTTTTTCCGACCACTGGCGGCGGCGGCCGGCGGCCGGGCGGCAGCCAGGCGGCAGTCGGCGGTTGGCTGCAGGAGGTGGAGAGGTTTTGCCTTCTTGTCCAAGCAGTACAAGATCAACCAGGATTCTACTGCTTAAAGGAGTTCCAGTTGAACAGGGAAAAGAACTGTCACAGTTTCCTTGTTTAAGGAGACTCAATATTTAATGGCCATAATAGTGGATTTATTTATTTATTTAATTAAATTTATTATGCCATTAAATTATTATTTATGCATGTTAATTAATTATGTTCTTGCATGGGATTAATTTAGTATTGCTAGATTAATTATGCATGTTAATTAATTATGTAATGCATAGAATTAATTTAGAATTGTGTCAATAAATTATGCATGTAATTAATTATTGCACTGGCATGGATTAATTTAGAATTGCATAAATTATTGAACATGTTAATTAATTATTGCATTGACATAGATTAATTTAGAATTGCATGAATTAATATGCATGTTAATTAATTATTGCATTAACATAGATTAATTTGGAATTGTATAAATAGTTAAAAATCCTCATTAAATTATACTAAGTTTGAGAAGGGATTTTAAATTAAAGTTAATTGTAAAATTCCTAAGGCCTCCATTTCTAATTTGTCGGTAAATCAATTAATTGCGGTTATGGGCTCCCCCTCGGGTGACATTGCTAAAATTAATTGTAGGAAATTACCAGGACAAATTTCTAAAAGTAGACGGTTAGAGGAAATCTTATGAGAGCGTACGGGCTTCCCCTCGGATGACGTATAATCAAATTTGACGACCTTAGGACCGAGAAATGGGATTCACTTAGAATGCGATTAAATTTATTAACCCCCCTCGGGGTCCCTGAATTCTATTGCATGGCCAAATGGAGACCGACTATTAATTTCGTTCGTCATGAATTTGGTTTTGACTTATGGAAATTAATGGGCCTTAGAAAAGCCCTTCTCTTACAAAATGCGAGTTTGTAGGGCGACCCTCGTAGCATGCATTCTCACAAGGTGTAATAGATGTCGGTGGATTTAAGTTAATGTTGTTTTGAGGATATCAATATTAACAGTTAAATTCAAAAGTGTTTAATCTGTAAAATTTATTTGCATGATTCTCAGGATATTCATCATGTCGTTCAATCCGTTGTCTGTCATTCTAAAAGAAAATCAGCTTACTGGTCCTAATTACATTGATTGGAAGAGGAACTTAGACATAGTGTTGACTGCTGAGGGTTATAAGTTTGCTATCACTGATGCTTGCCCGGCGGTGCCGGCGGCTGATGCTCCTGAGCAGGAGAAAGAGGAGTATGCTCGGTGGAAGAAGGCTGATGAGATGGCGAAGTGTTACATTCTGGCTTCTATGTCGAATGTTCTTCAACATCAGCATCAGTCTAAGGACACTGCAGCAGATATACTTCTCAATCTCAGGGATCTGTTCGGACATCAGTCTAGGGCTGCTAGGCAAGAGGCTTTGAGTGCTCTGATGAGTACGCGCATGGCCGAGGGCACACCCGTAAGGGAGCACGCTCTCAGGGTTATGGCGCAGCTCAATGAGCTTGAGGTTATGGGAGGTTATATTGACGGGGAAACCCAGGTTGATATTATACTCTAATCTCTGCCGAAGAGCTTTGATCAGTTCCGGTTGAACTACAACATGCACAAGATGCATATGGCTCTTCCAGAACTGCTTGCAGAGCTACAGTCGGCGGAGGCCTTATTCACTCAAGCACCTCAGGTGCTAGTCGCCGAGCAGGCTGGACCTTCTAGGCCTCACAAGGGCAGAAAGAGAAAGAAGTCTGCAGGAAAGGCGAAGGCACAGGATGCTCCGGTTTACCCACGACCGACTCCTCAGGCTGTGGCAAAGAAACCGAAAGGAAGATGCCACAAGTGCAATAAGTCAGGACACTGGAAGGTCGATTGCCCTCTCCTCAAGAAAGGTAACTCTCTCGTTAATGTCGTAGAAACATGTTTAGCGGTTGTATCTACCAGAACCTGGTGTGTAGATACTGGAGCCACTGATCATGTCTGCAATTCTTTGCAGGGGTTCCAGGAAACCAAGCGACTTAGGGAGGGAGAGATCACCGTCTACATGGGCAATGCTAAGAAAGTGGCGGCTGTTGCAGTGGGAGACTTTACTTTATCCTTTGATAGTAGTAGTTTGGTTTTGAGAAATTGCCTTTATGTTCCTAGCTTTAGAAAGAACCTTGTTTCAGTTTCTAAACTCATTATGGATGATTTTTCAGTTTCGTTTGATGACATGGTTATTATTCGTTTTGAAAATCGTTTCATATGTTGTGGTTCATTAGTTGGCAATTTATATGTTCTCAAACCGAACTCTCCCACAGTGCAACATAGTGAATTGAATAATGTCATAACTACATCTAATAAGAGGAAGGAGTCTTCGCAGATGAATCAAGCATATCTGTGGCACCTTAGACTTGGGCACATCAACCTTAGGAGGATTCAAAAGTTAGTGGCCAGTGGACATCTCGGTCCATTGGAAGAGCACTATCCAACTTGCGAATCATGCCTAGAAGGTAAGATGGCCAAGAGGCCGTTTACGGCAAAGAGGTATAGGAGCCAAGAAGTGCTAGGATTGATTCATTCTGATTTGTGTGGTCCTATGTCGATCCACGCTAGAGGAGGTTTCGAGTACTATGTGTCTTTCATAGATGATTACTCGAGATATGGGTACGTTTATCTGTTGCACCGCAAGTCCGAATGCTTTGAGAAATTCAAGGAGTATCGGGCAGTTGTGGGGAAGCTTCATGGTAAATGTATCAAGTCACTTCGTTCTGATCGAGGTGGCGAATATCTTTTTAGAGAGTTCAGGACATACTTATCGGAAGCTGGGATTGAATCCCAACTGACTGCACCCGGCACGCCCCAGCAGAATGGGGTTGCAGAGCGAAGAAATAGGACTCTTATGGAGATGGTTAGGTCTATGATGAGTTATTCGAGGTTATTAGATTCGTTCTGGGTTTGGCATTGGAAACGGCATCGTATATTCTGAACATGGTTCCGTTGAAGTCAGTGGACACTACCCCTTATGAGATGTGGAAAGGGCGCAACCTCAGTTTCTCGCAGTTTCGAGTTTGGGGTAGTCCTGCACACGTGTTAGTGCAGGAACCTGGCAAGTTGGAGAAACGTTCGGAAGCACGAGTTTTCGTAGGCTATCCCAAGGGAACGAAAGGTGGATTATTTTATAGTCCTGAGGATCAGAAGGTGATCGTTTCGACGAACGCTAGATTCTTGGAAGAAGACTATATTATGAATCATAAGCCCGCGAGTAGATTAGTCTTAGAGGAGTTAAGGGGTGATATCGATGGTTCTCCACCGAGTGCGCAAGTAGATACATCACATAATACTGCAACACGACACACTGAGAGTGTACTAGTGCAGACAGTGCCTCGTGGCAGTGGGAGGGTTTCTTATTTACCCGGTCGATGGATAGGTCTTGGAGAGTCATCGGACTCAGTTCCAGGAGGCCTAGAATCGGACCCAAGAACTTACGATGAGGCACTCCAAGATAAAGATGCAGATTCATGGAATGTTGCAATAAAAGCTGAAATGGGGTCAATGGACTCCAATTAGGTCTGGGATCTTGTAGAGCCACCCGATGGGGTACGACCCATTGGATGTAAGTGGATCTATAAGAGAAAGAGAGGATTGGATGGGAAGGTGCAAACCTTTAAGGCTAGGCTTGTTGCGAAAGGTTATACCCAGATCGAGGGTATTGATTATGATGAGACCTTTTCGCCAGTAGCTATGCTTAAGTCCATTCGGATTCTCTTGGCTGTAGCCGCTCATATGGACTATGAGGTCTGGCAGATGGATGTCAAGACAGCTTTCCTTAATGGGAACCTGCAAGAAGACATCTATATGCAGCAACCAGAGGGATTCATTGCTGAAGGTCGTGAGCATCTAGTGTGTAAGCTTAATCGGTCTATTTATGGACTGAAGCAAGCTTCGAGATCTTGGAACATCCGTTTTGATGAGGTGATCCAGTCGTACGGGTTCACTCAATGTCCGGATGAGCATTGTGTTTACAAGAAAATCAGTGGGAGCGTGGTGGTGTTTCTTGTGCTTTACGTAGATGACATACTGCTTATTGGAAACAGTAAGAAGGAGTTATCAGACGTAAAGGTGTGGTTGTCTAAGCAGTTTGATATGAAGGACTTAGGTGAAGCAGGACACATTCTTGGTATTAGGCTCATTAGAGATCGTAAGAAGAGAATGTTGTGCTTATCCCAGTCTTCATACATAGATACTGTCTTGGCCAGATTCAGCATGCAGGATTCCAAGAAAGGTATGTTACCTTTCAGACATGGAATACCTCTATCTAAGGAGATGTCTCCTAAGACGTCTAAGGAGATAGAGGAGATGAAGACAGTTCCTTATGCTTCGGCAGTAGGAAGTCTCATGTATGCAATGCTATGCACAAGGCCAGATATTAGCTACGCCGTTGGCATGGTAGCTAGATATCAAAGTAATCCGGGATGGGAACATTGGTCTGCGGTGAAGCATATACTCAAGTACCTGAGAAACACTAAAGAGTACATGTTGGTTTACCGTGCAGGCAGCTTGTTACCTCTGGGTTACAGTGATACTGATTTCCAGTCAGATAGGGATGAAAGTAAGTCAACCTCAGGTTATGTGTTTACCTTGGGAAGTGGAGCCATTTCATGGAGGACTGCTAAGCAGAAATGCGTGGCAGACTCCACCATGGAAGCCGAGTACATAGCAGCCTCAGATCCCAACACCCTGTTCACCCCGGGAGTACGAAGATGTACCAGGACTTGAAGAAGACCTTCTGGTGGAGAGGTATGAAGCGGCAGGTGGCAAGATTTGTTCAGAACTGTTTGGTGTGTCAGCGAGTGAAGGCTGAGCACCAACGGCCATCCGGTTTGCTTCATCCGCTGGATATTCCACAGTGGAAGTGGGAGAAAATCACGATGGATTTCGTAGTTGACTTACCGAGGTCGAGGTCCGGGAAGGATGCTATTTGGGTGATTGTGGACCGACTGACTAAGTTGGTACACTTCTTTCCTGGTGACCATGACAATGATTATGGAGCAGTACTCGAAGCTGTACATTGATGAGATCATTCGACTCCACGGTGTGCCTGTGGAGATTGTACCCGACCGAGACCCCCGTTTTACCGGGGAATTTTGGAAGAGTTTGCACCATGCCATGGGGACGAACTTGTTACATAGTACCGCTTTCAACCCCGAGACCGACGGGCAGTCCGAGCGCATCATCGGGTATCTGGAGGATATGTTGAGGCTAGTGATTCTCGATAGGGGTGTGACCTGGGAGGAATCGCTGAAGTTGGTCGAGTTGGCCTATAACAATAGTTATCAGGCATCGATCAGAATGGCGCCATACGAGGCATTGTGTGGGCACAAGGTTAGGACTCCTTTATATTGGGATGAGGTCGGGGAGAGACGGATTCTGGGTCCGGAGATGATCCAGAAGATGGTGGCACAAGTTGAGTTGATCCAGAAGAGGATCAAGACCGCCCAGGACCGACATAAATCCTACGCCAAGAAGCATAGGAAGCCTTTGGAGTTAGAGGTAGGGGATCATGTCTTCTTGAAGGTCTCGCCGATGAAAGGCGTGTTTCACTTCGGGATGAGGGGGAAACTTAAGCCTCGTTTTATCGGGCCGTTTCAGATTCTCCAGCGAGTCGGCGATTTAGCCTACTGGCTGGCTTTACCACCCAACTTGTCTGGGGTGCACGATGTATTCCATTCTTCGATGTTGCGGAGATACATGCGTGACCCCGAGCATGTGGTGGACTTTGGCGAGTTGCAGGTCGATCGAGACCTTACCTATGAGGAGGTACCGATTGCCGTACTGGACCGGAAGGTTCATCAATCGGGCTATTGATATCGTAAAGGTGCAGTGGAGCCCGCATGGCGAGGATGAGACTATGAGAAGAGGGGGGCCGATATTCAGAGTGTTCTGAGTGGGTTTCCCTTGTATTTTGGTTGTACCATGATTTTTTTCTAGTTTGGTTTGTTTTCTTTTTATTTCCGGGGATGGAAATCTTTTAAGGAGGATAGAATGTAACGCCCCGTTCGTTCATTTGAATTATTTTAAATATTATATAATTATTTATTTGCCTTGTCTTATTATTATCTGTTTATTATTGAATTGCTATGTGACTTTATTTATATGTGATCATCATGCGTTTAATTGTTATTTATATGTATCAGAATATTTAGGATTTGTTAGATATATTTTAATTCGTTCGCCGTGTTTTCGGTTACGTCGTGTAGATTAATTTTCGAGCCTTTTTCATTTTTCCTCGAGCCTTAGTCGTGACCCATGGTTGGCATATTATTTTCCAGCCCAATTCTCTTATTAGTTAAATTGTATTGGCCCTTTTTCCTATTATTTAGTTTTGGCCCAAATGAAATTATGTGGCCCAAATTGAGAGTACAAGCCCTTTCTTCTCTTTCTTCTTCGCGTGAGACCGAGTCTCTCCACTTGAAAACCAGTTGCGATCTTCTTGCGAATCTTCCTCGCACGTCCTCATCCACCTGCTCTTATATCTCGGCCAGAGAGTTCCTTTTTCTCCTCACAACCGTTCAAGATATCCTCATTTCAAACTCTATTCTCATCTTCCCCGCAGCTGATTTAAAAAAAATAATAATAATAATAATAATTTTTCATCGCCTGAAATTCTGTTCGCGCGTCCACTTCCGGCGAGCCATCTCCGAGAAGCCTTGCAAACGTCGACCCTCATCGCCAATAACTCTATTCTCATCATTCCGTTCGTTCGACTCGTTTTTCAGAAAACTCATAAAATCCCGACGACGGGTAATCTTTTCCGAACCTTTCTCGTTATTTTGTTCGTGCTCGTATATCATGTTGTTAGGTATATTGTGCTTGTTCTGTCGATACTCGTTGATCTTCGGATTTGATTCGTCATGTTCGATTTGTTTTGTCCGTTTGTTTCGTCCGTTGAAATTATGAAATTTCCGTGGATTTTTAGAACTCTCTCGTATAGAGAATTGAATTTGTAGTTGTGTAACATTGTCGTATTAATTCGAGGTCTCGACATGGTTTTCCGAGTCGTCGTTATATTGTTCGTTCGGTTTTGAGCCGTACGATTTCGTTTCGTTTTTTTTTTCGAGTCAGTTAGACCCGTTTTTATTAAATTTTCGAAACTCTGGAAATTTAAGTTATTTTTGAATTTTTCTGGTAAGTTTCGAACTCTGAATAATAGAACTTTGAGTCATGAAAATATTTCTGTCGAACTCAGTTCTCGAGTTCCAGTCGTTTCTGTTCACCAGATTTTGTTAAAAACTGAAATTGCATTTCTGTTCAATTTTTTTCCTCGCAGCCATGTTGACAAAAAGGTGGGCCATCCTCTTTGTTTAAAGATCAGCATGCCCAGTATTATTCAAACCCGCAGTCCAATTGTTTTTTTATATAAAAACCCATTCCAGAGGCCCAATTAACCAAATCCCAGCCCAAATTTCACAGCCAACAGGTGGGAAGGGCGCGCGGGCCGTCTGGTCCATCTCAGCCCGCGTCCTGCCCGTGCATAGCCTGCGCTGCCTCCAGCATTCCAGCCAGGTTCCGTGTGTTAGGCCCAAGTGATTTCGGTACAATTCGTACGCGCCAGGCCCTAATTTCGCGGAAATTTCCTCAGTGCGGCCCAAACTGCGAGTTCTTTGTGTCTAGTTCAATTATGTTATGTACCGGGGCTCGTTTTTTGTACCAATTTCAATTTTAAAAATTATTTTCAAATGAGAAAATTTTTGGAACAATTATTTTAAGTCCCGAGACTACATTTTTCATTCTCCAAGTCTTATTTTTCAAAAATCCTAAAGTTCCAAGTCTATGAAAAATTAAATTAAAACCCTTAATTCTTAATTTTGATTAAGTGTGGGTTTTAAATTATTTTCGAGTAGTGAGATAGATTACTGATATATTATCTCATTAAAATGTAGGTATTTGAGGAGTCGAGCCTCAGCCTACTACCTGCTAATTATTGTAATCTCGCCTAATTCGTTTGATCAGGTGGGTGTTGATAAACTTACCATGTACGTTAATTTCTATAAATGCTTGGCTTGATGATCTATGTATACATGTGAACCGGTAGTCTATGAGGCCTAACTCTAGCCTTTAGAGAGCTTAGTCAGTGATGTTTCATGTGCGGTTGCTCTCGTCCTTTTCGTGGGGATGGCTCTCGTCCTTTTCTTGGGGACGACTTGTTTCCTATCTTTTTTCGGGATTGAAAGGTTAGGTGTGATCACATCAGCATGGCTGTGTTTAGGGAGGGTAGACTAGCCGATCTGCTTACATACTGCGACCATGATTTTAAGTCTTTATATTGATTATACTGCATGGTATTCCCACGGTGATCTAGTTGTTTGCTCACTCCTACTATTAACCATCTTTCAGGTTGAGCTGGTGGCCGTGGCGAAAGACAAGCGAGGCGGGGTCATTATTTGTGTTGAACTGCTATTTACCTACTTCCGCTTGATTATTATCATTTGATTATCTCGTGTTAGACTTATTATTTTCGTTTGGAGACTGAACTTGCTATTTGGGATTTTTAATGCTTGTTTGGGATTTTCAGAACTGGATTGTTATTTGGATTACTATTATAACTCTTGAGTTTGGATATTTTGATCGTGTTGAATTGGATTAAGTATTTCACATGATTGAATAAATGGTGATTTTTGGCATGAGATATGTATGTTCAGGATGGTTGTTATGTGATTATTCGAGTAACGCCCGTTAGATAAATCTTTAAACTGATTTTTGAAAAATTAACTCTGATTTTTGAAAAATAAAATATTATTATTCACTTAAAAATAACGAGGCATTACACCATTAATTTTTTAAGAGAAAAAAGTTGTAGAGACAAATACCATATGATTATGTTTAAAAAAATCGCTATGAAACCCCATTTGTAGCATTATTTTCTTCACACAAAGCCATTGAACATGATCAAAGGCTTTCATTAAATCTAACTTGAGCGCCATAAAGAAATTAGCACCTGAGGAGTGTCTGTTTAAAAAATGAAAGGCTTCCTGGGCAATGATAATATTGTCTATTAGTTGCCTTCCCTCAACAAATGCAGATTGATAATCACTTATTCAACAGCTTAAACATGCCTTTAAAATCTGTGCCAAAACTTTATATATGATTTTGTAAACCACAGTGAGGCTTATAGGCCTAAAATGTCCCAAAGTGTCTGGATTAGAGCATTTAGGTATCAAAGAAATAACAATGTGGTTCCAGTATTTCATAATCATACATGACTGGAAGAAACTAATAATAGCTACCATAAGATCTAGCTTGATGAGTTCCCAAAAATGCTGGTAAAAAGTTGCACTCATCCCGTCCTCTCCAGGTGATTTTTCTGTTTGCAAATTGAATAAGGCTGCTTTAACTTCTTCCTCAATTACTGGCTTCAGTAAAGCATCATTCATGTCAGTAGTCATGGATGGGGGAATTAGATGAAGAATAGAGTCTCCACCCCAAGTACCTTCTGAAGTAAGGAGATTGGAATAGAAGTCTGCAATGTGTTTCTCAGTGTCCTTTTGATTACTCAGTATCCTTCCTTGAGCAGAGAGAAGCCTTGTAATTGCATTTTGCCTTCTCCTTTGAAGAGGGAAGGCATGAAAGAATCTGGTATTAGCATCTCCTTCTTTTATCCATTTCAATATAGCCTTCTGTTTCCGTAAAGCTTCTCCTGCAAATGAGCCTTGTTCGATTCTCTCTTTGTGGATTTCTAGCAGTCCCAAGTAGTCCCTGACTTATCCCTGCTCAGAATTTCCATCTTTTGGGTAGCTCTGTAATGAAAGCCTGGTTTTAAGATTGGAAATAAGAGCTCCAGATGAGCAGAGCAATCCTAATGTTCTTGATTTTGTACTTTATATGAAAAAAGGGCTACAAGAGACTGGAGTGTGCCAAGCTTTCTTACCACTTCTTCAAAACCATCTCTACCAATCCATCTCTTATCAAAGTGGATCTAGCATTTTTTCTTTCTCTTGGTAATCCCATGTCAAAGAGCAGAGCTGAATGATCTGTAGAGCTTCTCAGGACATTTAAAACTGATGCATTAAGATGAGCCTTGATCCAATCAAAAGAGTCAAAAGCTCTGTCTAGCTGCTCTTCCACTAAATCGGCATATGCGCTATTATTACACCATGTATAGGGATAGCCATCCATTCTGATCCCTTCCATCTCCATACTGTCAATAAAGGTGTTGAAACCTTGAAAGTTGGCAGGAGTTCTATGGATGCCACCTGATTTCTCTGAATTAGCACAAATGTAATTCCAGTCCGCAATGGAAAACCAATTATTGCCCCAGGTTTGTTTATCAAGAAGAATCTCTTGAGCTGCTCTAGTAAGTCTGCAAGGGCTTAGATAAACAAAAATTCCCCACTGAGAGTTGTGGGAGGGGAGTTGAACTCCACAGCTATATAGAATTCTTTGCAAATAATGTGTTGGCTTACAATGTGAGAATCACAAAATAATGCTAAACCACCACTAAGTCCCATGAAGTCTACCACTGCAACTCTGTCATCATATCCCAGTTTCTTGCTAACTGATTTTACAAAAGCTTTTTGTTTCTTAGTTTCAGAAAGAAAAAGAAATGTGGGTGGTGAGTTTTACTTAACTCTAGCATTTGGGAAATTGTAGAGGGCCCACCAAGCCATCTACAATTCCACACAAGAACTAACATTGATCATTGTGGTGCCATTCGAGGCTGGCAACCCCACCTTTACAGAGTTTAATTTCAATTTTTTGCTATCAACCTGATCCAAGACTTGATCTTGCTGATGGTCTACTTGGTACTCACCTGCTTCTCTTGGTCTTTTCCCACCAATCTTTGACTATGACTACAGGAGTAACTGGCTCTCTTTGTAGCCTACCTTATTTGCTTCTATTTCTTCTTCAGGTTTTTATTTAATTAGTTAATAGATTCTTTTGTTTAATAGTACATGAATAAAGATGTAGATTTATGGGGGTGTCTCCTCAATAACAATATATAGTTTGTTTGAAAAATGTGATGTGAATTTAAATAATTGTTAAATTAAAAAAAACATATTATTTTTTAGTATTTAAATATAGATCAAATCGGTAAGAGCCTAACAAATTTTACACTATTTCAAACTTTAGCTTTCAGTAGTTATTTCTATGTTGAAAATTAATTAATTTACGATATATTTTTATTGGACAAAAAAATTACTAAAAACACTAATCTTAGTAGATTACAGAAAGTTCAACATTTTGACTTGTCAAAATACGAGAGATTTGATGTGATCTAATAACAATAACTAACGTTTTTTTTTTTACTATTTTTTATTGTTAACCAATAAAAATATTAAAATCATTAGTATGGTTTTGAACAAATTTTTAAGATTTACGCAGGAGAGGAAAAATGTAAATTTTGATTCGTAGATTTTATTATTTATGAATTAATTTTATTTGGCGAAACAATTACTAAAGATTGGAATAGTATGTAAGATTTGAATATGGTAAAAATATACTTGTAAATTACCATATTATATGAACTACGTTTATTATTTGGAAAAAAATTACTATAAAATAAAATAATAAAAGTGGGAAAATTTCAATAGATTTATTTATAGAGAAATTTCTCTTTAATAATATATAGATTTCTTTTCACAATTCTGTCAAATAATTAAGATCATTTACTATTGACCATATTGGTCACGTAAACTACAGAAAAAAAATAAGAGAAAGAGAAGAATGAAAAATAAAAAAAAAAATAAAAAACTTCAGAAAAAAAAAACATTATTAGTGGAACAAAAGAAAAGAAAAGAAAAAAAAAAGAAAAAGTAAAAGTAGGTGCATATAGAGTTACCGGAATGGATTGAAGAACTCTGGATACTTCAGGTGATGCGGCCTTCCCTTCAACAAAAAGGAAGAAAGTTGAAACGCCAATAACCTTATGATAATATATCCAGGGCAAAATCTGCTCCAAGCTTGCAGATGTAGTAGTTGTAATACATATCTGCGCATATATTGAATCACAAACTACTAATAAGTAACTAACATTCTCGCAACCTTGTTGATAGAAAATGAAAATTTGCCAAGATTGTGGGTATAAAAAGTGGAATGCCACAACCAAGTTCAATTTCAATTACTATCACCTTCAACTCCTATATCTAATTATATTTTATATCAAATATGGAGACTGTCAAATGGGGCAAAACGAGTGCGGTCTCACACAGGTGAAACGGACTATAAGAGGGTTAGCCCAAATGAACCCCAAATTAAGTTTCATCCCAAAACCAATTGGTGATGGGAGTAGTAGACCACTAAACTTATAAACTAGGTTCATTAACCCTATCAAATCAATGTAGGACAACTCATAAGTGTATATTCTAATAGAGAGTTTATAGACCAAATGGCATCAAACCATTTGATGCTCAACTCATCTAAACAAATATTGTCAAGATTTGGATTAAATATTGTTTACTGCATCTCAAAATGTTCACCATAAACTGGAAAGTTAAAATATTTGTCTTCTCAAGAGATTCTCCCAAATAATGTGCTTCATACCAAGAAATAAGGAAACTTTCAGTAGCAACTCTGCATTAAATATAGAAACGCAGACAAAATAACTGATTAACGTACGTTTTTAATGGGGAAAAAAAAGAAATGAAGTAAATAATAATACCAATCCGGATTCAGATAACCAATTCAAAATAACCGAATCACAGGTACAATTCCTTACTCCATTTCATTGCATTCCATAAAACAATATTTCACATGGATATAGAAACCAGAAAGTGGCGCATTTTCTCAAAAAATCACATAACCGCAACAGAAAGAAACCTTAATAACCATTACGTCAAAGTCAATTCAAAACCCCAATAGCCGATCTCACTGACATCAAAACCCCAGAGCAGATCAGTAAAAAAAAAAGAAAAAAAGAAAAAAAAAAGAACCTTGGGCTTAAGATCGGCATCGAAATTGAACTTCCAATCTCGGAAATACGGAAACGACGCCGTATTGGAGTCTCTCAGAAGCGTGGAACAATGAGAAGAAGAGTGTGGAAGCGTGGGCAGGGGAGAAGAATCCTTTCCCGGGAACTTCCATTGCAAGAGGAAGGCAAAGACGGCAAGAGAGAGGGAGAGAAGGGTGAGGAGAAGCAAGAGCTTAGCGGTGCAGGAATGGTGGTTGGTATTATAATGAGTGTTAAATTGATATTTTAATTAATATTCTTCCTAATATTCCTATTCTTCTTCCTAATATGCTAACCACTATATGCCATCAACTACAAATTTTTAATGGTTAGTCAACCATTTTCCAACCACACACTAATCAATTTCTAACCACTTGATACCATTTTGATATCATTTGTGTATATATATATCACATTTGTTGTAAAGAGAAAGTGCACAATTTAGAGAAAAGATACGGTAGAAGAAAGGAAAAGAGAAGGAAAGAAAGAGAGAGGAAAGAAGAAAAAAAAAAAAAAAAAAAAAAA
>BKCP01007181.1:3502576-3518226 GCA_008636005.1 Striga asiatica | reverse complement strand
GTGTAAATACTAAATAGTATATGGAATAGTGAGAGTTGCAAGATAGTGAGAGGTTGTGTAACAGAGTCCACTGGTGGTGTGATGAAATAAGTGGGGGAATGGTTGTAAGTTTATTCTTGGTACAATATTGTTTATCCATTTTGATAAATTGATATATACAAATATAAATATAAATATATATCAAATAAGGAAAATTCAATTCTACTGCCATCAGTGGCTTTACCACCGTACGATCCACACACCTGCAGAGTGTGTGTGATCGTGTGGTGATAAATTATTGCCTATCCACACACCTGCAGAGTGTGTGTAATCGTTTGGTGATAAAGCTTTAGTCGGATTTTCTTTAAATACGTTCCCATGAGGAATCTCTATTTTATTAGTGATGGCTCATATAAAAATACAACACAAAAAAAAACATGTTTTAAAGAGTGCTTATATAAGTCTCTCCCTCTCTCTCATGAGTAGACGGCGGACGACGGACTTGAGGTCATCGTCGAAGAGGTTGGTGGAGGGTTCGGGGTCAAGGTAGTCAATCCGGTGGAAGTAGGACTTCAGTTGGTCCATTGGGTAGAAATTGGCGATGACGGGTGGATAAATGTTATATAAATCAAAACGTATTGAATATAAAAACATCATATATTGAAATTCTTCTAATGCATGTCTTGCACAAAAATTTGACACTCGTCGTTAAGTCTTGACCTTTTTTCTTCTTATAATTGCCGAGCTGGTCAATTTTGTCACTCATTTTTCTTATAAATGTGGTTGGATAAATGTTTTATGAAAATAAAAATGCAACATAAATACTGAAATTGTACTGACTATAAAGGCAACATATATTGAAATTATTCTAATGACCATCTTGCACAAGATTTTGACGTTCGTTGTTAAATCTTGACCTCTTTTTTCTTATAATTGCCGACCTGGTCGGTTTTGTCATTTATTTTTTTCTTTTTTTTTTTCTTTTTTTTTACATCCTAAAGGTCACTTATAAAGTGTTTTACATATAAATATTGTGATCGTCGGTATAAAATTAATTAGAAAATATAAAAAAAAAATTCAAACATCACAAATGCGGTTAGATAAATGGCATGTGAATAAAAATGCAACATATACTGCAAAATATAAAGTCTATAAATGCAACTTACACTGAAAATTATTTTGATGCCCTTCTTACACAAGATTTGACGCTCATCGTGAGTCCTTGACCTTTTTTTCTTATAATTGTCGACCTGGTCGGCTTTGTCATTCATTTTTTTTTTGTGTCAGATGGGTTATCACTTTCAATGACATCTTCGCCAATTTTCATCTCGTCCATGACGCAGCGGGCCACGGTTGAAAGCGCTGGAAGGGGAAGACGCCTCAATCACGATGTCGTTGGGATCGTCTTCGATAAATAGGAGACAGAGCCATCGGGTCGCTGAAGTGCACGTAGGGCGCAACATGCTGCTGGCCGTCTCTTCTGCCGTCGAGTGAGCACCTGACCGCTTGTGCTTGGCCTTCTTTGTCGCTGGGAAAATTGGAGTTGTGGCGGCGTTGGCGGCGGACGAGTAGGCGGTGGAATAATAGGATAGTCAGTTGAGTCAAGAGAGAGAGAAAGAGAGAGAGAGAGAATTTATGCAATCCCATTAAGTCCGTCCATATATAATTCAATTACCGATAATTATCGGTCCTAATATTTATGCAAATAAAAGTCATTTTTGCAAGTTTTGCTAATAAGTATATATGTATTGTATGTATGTGATAAAAAATGTATTGGGTTGGTTGACCAGGTAATTTTCTCTTCTAAATATTGTCGTATTATATGAGACGTGCTCAGACCACCAAAGCTGTATGATTGGGCCAGCACTGATATTTTCTCGAGGACCATATATATGGCTCATGATTGGACTGATGAGCCCATTTATAGTGTTTTAATGTTGAGATTACCCTCAGCCCAATACAAATGAGAAGATGACTCCCACTTAATTAATATCTCAATTAAATGTTCATTTGCATCTTATTGACTAATCACATGTTTTACTAATTAATTTTTAAATTGGTCACTATTTTTGACCGAATATCTCATCAGTTTTCTTGAAATGTTCTTCGTCCTGGAAGGCTGTAACTTAATGCATGAAACTATTAACACGTATAATCATAAATTCATAATCATATAACTTAATGCATTAAACTATTAATTAACACGTATTATCATAATCATAATTAATCTTTCCACGTGACTTGCAACTTGTAATCTGACTTACATTTTTTTAAAACACAACCTAAGAGAACAATATTTGTTAAATTACTTGATCAATGACTTCCAGAAATTTTTCGAATTTCATTTTGTTGAATGAATGTGTACGTGTTTATACACGTATTATTCATTCAATAAATTCTTAAATAATATTTATCAAATAAAAATATAGAGTTCATATTTAACACAATTGACTTACATTAATTTGTTCAAAATAGTACATAAAATTTAACTCGTGCAAAAATACATAAAAATGTGTTAACCTAAAATATTAAAAGCATCTAAAATGTTAAACATGTGTAAAGAACTAAAATGTTCTATAATTATTAAATGACGTCTGAAATCACCTAAGAAAAAATAAACTGTTATTAAAAACACTAGTAATTAATCTGTGCATTTACACAGAGACGAATACTTTAAAAACATAAAAATATAACAAAAATAAAAATAAATCATAATTTAATTCATAAAAAAATATGAATTAAGAAAATAATTCTCAAAATTGATTTTGATCAAGTAATTGCTATGGAAGAGCCGTTACAACCACTTTCTTTATGCTAATACACCCAACCATTTTCATGAGTGTGTGAGACTTAAAATTTGAGTACAATTTTGTAACTCCCTTGATTGGTTTATGCTCATAATTTATGGCATTCAAGCAAGTTATTTTGTAACTTAAAAATGAAATTGAATTATGAAAATTTTGAAGGGAGAATAAAATTTAATGTATGAGAATAAAATTTAATGCATGGTAATAAAATTAAATGATGTGTTGCTCCTCTTTATATATATATACTAGTAATCAACCTGTGCATTTGCACAGACAAGAATACTTTAAAAAGATAACAATATAAAAAAAAAAATCATAATTTGATTCATGAAGAAAAAAATATGAATTAAGAAAATAATTCTTAAAATTGATTTTGATCAAGTAATTGCTACGGAAGAACCGTTACAACCATTTTCTTTATGCTAATACACCCGGCCATTTTCATGAGTGGGTGTGACTTAAAATTTGAGTACAATTTTGTAACTCCCTTGATTGGTTTATGCTCATAATTTATGACATTCAAGTAAGTTATTTTGTAACTTAAAAATAAAATTGAATGCTGAAAATTTTGGAGTGAGAATAAAATTTAATGCGTTGTTGCTCTTCTTTATATATATATAGATAAATGTTCTAAAACACCTAAATTGTTCTATGCGATTGAAATTTTGAATTTTTATTTTCTGTAAATAAAGGCCGAAATTGATAAGATTTGTTTTTAAAAGATAATTAAGAAATAAAATTTGTCATTCTTTTAAAGTTTTAATTCGATGCAATTAAGCACGAGATTAATAAGGAAACAATTTCAAATTCATATTTATTGAAAAAAAAAATCTGCAAATGACGAAAAAGGGATTTATTTATTATTTTTAATGTTTTTTTTAAAGTAATTTTTAGATATTTTCTTGATTAGTAAGAGAAACATTTTAAACAAAAAATCAACTTACTATTTTCAAATTTATAACATCAAAGTGAAGAGATTCAATTGGGATTTAGAGCGACATTTTAAGACCTTTTAAGATTTGAGATTTGTTAAGATTTCCAGATTTTGGAGAAATTCCGTGAAATCTTAAGTCTGGGATTTCAACTAGGATCGTATAAGGTTTTTTTGTTTAGAAATCCCACCAAATCTTAAAAAGTCATAACAAATTCTAGTGTCAAATAAATTAAATACCTCAGAATTTTGTAAGACTTTTTAAAATCCCAATTGAATACCCCAAGATTTTTAAAAGTCTTAACAAATCTAAATTGAATACACCAGAATTTCTAAAGTCTTTAAAAATCCTTAGAAATCCTAATTGAATACATCCTCTAAAAACGAATAACCATGCATATGAATGCTTTACCTGTCACTAATCTATACCTTAGTCTAAAGTATTGGAGTAAAAAAAAAGTAAACAAGAAAATTTCCAAAAAAAAAAAACTATTGAAGCAGCAAAAATTAATTATAACGTCATTTTCGTGTCTCATACTTTATTTTATCACTATGAAGCTGCCAAGAAAGTATAAACTTTCCACTTTCAAGGAACTTTATTTTGAAAAGTCCACGCGGAGTCGCGGACGCCACAAATCTTGTAATTCCACATTTCAGATTCTCACTNAAAAAAAAATAATAATATAATAATCATTATATAAAAAGAATAACCTTTTTACAAATTTAGAAACTTTTTCCCGCCAAAATCATTAAATATATCCTATATATAGTAATTATTGGACAAATCTGAATAAGTAAAAAAATCTGCTCATTAATTGTGTAAAGATTTGTTTCTCTTTTTCCTGTTTCTTAGTTTATCGTTTTAACAATAAATATTTGTTTTTCTTTTTCCTATTTTTAGTATAAATCTACACGAGCTTATCTCTTCTGTTACAAAATCTCATTGCATACGATCTTAGATGTTTAAAAAATCTCATCTCTTATCTATACAGATTTGAAAAAATAAAATAAAATAGAAATCAATTCATAATTACTACTAGAAATTCATTATCTACTTTAAGAAGCTAATTTTCATCGGTCTAATTACTAATATTTTTACAAATATTCTAAGCTAACCATACAAAAAAGTATAATAATAATTTTGAAATAGTGTGTAATCAAATTTTTTATATTCTCTTATACAAAATCATTTTACATTGTTTGACCTCGAAGCTTTAATTTATAATTATTAAGTATTGTTTATCCTCCTCTTTTATTTATAATTATTTTTTTTTCTTCCTCTTTTTAAATCCGATCAATAGTAGTTTTCACTTCCGCCATTGACTCAAACTCGAGGTCTATTTATAATATTGTAAATTTAATATTATTCCCGTGCATCGCACGGGGTACACACTAGTAATAATAATAACAGTTCACATTTAAGTACCACAACTATCTAATTCTTTCTCAAAAATTCATGCCAAAGCGAAATTTCCTCCAAATTTCCCACTACCTATCTTTCACCTAATTAATATTATTTAATTTTCTCCATTTTCTCCCCATCACTACGTAACATACATAACTCGCAACACACAAGCAACTTCCTAAATTCAAAGCTAAAATTTCCCCGTGACCTTATAATTCCACATTCCAAATACCATATATAAAGTTCCAATTCCAAATCACACCCATCAAAAGTACAACAAACTCCTCTTAAGAAAACACTATCAAACTTTCTATATTCAATTGAATGTGAAGAAAAAGAAAAAAGAAAAAAAATCATAGCAATGTCTCTAAGCAATCTAAGCAAGCTCCAAATCCTCGATATCTTATCGGTAAATTCGAGCTTCATCCAAGTGTTCGTCTTAGTCGTGTGCTTGATTGAATTCCTCGTTTTTTTCGACAAGAAGAAGTTCGCCGGATTTTTCTTGGGGTTCTATTCTCTGCTTCTCACCCCAGTTCAAGATTCCGTTTTATCGAGTCGAGGAGGAAAGACAAACCCCGTGCAGGAAGAGAAATGCCACGTCAGCAGGGGAGATTTGTCGGTTGTCTTGACGAGCTTACGTCTTTCTTGCGAGGATATTCCGGCCAGGCTGGACGTGGACGGCATTTTCGAGATGTTTGAGGGCAAAAGCGTCTTTTCGGGTGAGGTAAAGGAGGCTTTCGATGTGTTTGATGAGAATGGAGATGGGTTTATTGATGCAGGGGAGTTGGGGAAGGTTTTGTGTGCTTTGGGGTTTGGGGAGGGATTGGATGTGGAGAGGTGTAGGAGAATGATTGGCGCCTTTGATGAGAATGGAGATGGGATGATAGATTTTGGTGAATTTGTGAAACTCATGGGATAGATGTAGCTTTTTAGGAAGAGTAATTGTGTTTATTTATTGATTTTTTTATTTTATTTTATTTATTTATTTATTTTGCAAGAGAAACATAGAGAAACTTGTATCTATGTTGAAATTCATCTTGTTTTGNGAACAAAAATAGATATTGAGTCGTTTATTTTACCCTACTTTGGTTTTATTTTAATTTTTAATTTTTTTTTCCAAAACGATAGATAATATTATAGCACGAAATGTATATGAATACAACCCGAGTGTCAATTGACTCTAATAGAGAGACATCCACAACCGAGTGCTCTAGAACCAGACCTACCACAACACATACACTAAACATTCCCAAAGGGAGAATAGACGACAAAAACTCTCAACAGGAGAATAAACAAACAAAGACTGTCAGCGAGAGAGAAAGAAGGAAAAATGCACTCTCAACAGTAGAGAAAAAAGGAAAAACGCAGCCTACACACATAGAAAACCTAGAACACAAAAGAAAAAACACAACAACATTATCCTTCCCATAGCAGACAACCACACACCAATTCATCCCACGACAACGCCACCGAACATGCATCCATACAGACTGGGCTACGACCTAGGAGCTCAAACCAGAAACTGCCAACTAAACGCCTAAATGGTCCAGAACACCAACAAACCCAACTCACGCCCAGACGGATACCCGAGACCCGGAAACCCACGCCACCAACTACCCACAACCGACTAGCAAGATCAAGCCCAAATCCCCAATCCCAGCCCTCAGCCTGAGCTCACCGACGATCACCCCTGTCCAACACCAGAGACGGAAGGGACAAGGTGAGTAGAAGCAGAGCCCTTCGTCCCAGATCTCTCAGACAGACGAGACCTGAGCCCGGAGACCCACACCACTGACACCCATGACAAACCAGCAAGATCAAGCCTAGACCCCGAAACCCCGACCTCAGCCCAACCTCGCAGGCGGTCACCCCTACCCAACACCAGAGACGGAAGAGACGATGCTGCGGACGAAACCCTCCACCCCTGCTCGCTCAGAAAGAGAGACGAGGCGCGGCCCATCCCAGACTCCCAGTGAAGCGCCAGAGGCTCGCCCAAGCTGCGAAAACACCGGCGAAGAACGGCGGCCCTCCTCGCCGTCGGCGAAACCTTAGGCCGGAGTTGGACCTCGTCATTGCCGGTGGAAATCCCTCCTCCAAAACGGCGATTCACCGAGCATCAGGCCGCGAGGGAAGCGGTTGGCTTTAATTCTTTCAAATATTCATTTTTTTTTCATTTCAATTTTTTATTTTTTGTATTGGAAAGTTAATATCAATTTTTTATTTAGTCCTGCAATGTAGTAATTGTCACTGCATTGAATAGTTCTCTTTCTTCGTTTGCATATTTGGTTATCTATATATTGTTGAACAGAAACAGTCAACTATCACTTGGATTTCCAGATTTAATTTGATAACGTCCTACTTTTTTGTAAATGAAGCAAAATAAACTATTAAAAAATGGAAATAAAATAAAAATGAAACATGGTCAGTTTTGGGGAAACAAACTCAATCACATATACACCAAACTGCTCAAACATCATATAACATGTTATTCAGAAAAACAATAATTCTTCTCTTGCTCCATTTGGTCATATATTCCAATAAAAATCATCGAACAGTGCTCCAAGAAAAACCTCTTAATGAACATACTGTGTTTTCATCGAGAAAGGTCAAATTTCACAAGAGCTAAGGTAAATCTCACGAGCCAACAAAACCTCTTAATGACCTTTCATACCTTGTTTTCATCGAGAAAAGGTCAAATTTCACAAGAGCTGAAGTAAATCTCACGAGCCAATAAAAACCTCTTAATGAACTTTCACACTGTGTTTTCATCGAGAAAAGGTCAAATTTCACAAGAGCTGTAGTGAATCTTATGAGCTGTAATACGGAGGTCCCAAGTGCCGAGGAGCAGCTGCATAAGAGGGATTTGCAGCTGAAGGGTACGCCTGACCGTAAAATGTGCTAGAAGCCGACACAAAAGCGGGCCCCACAGCTGGGGCAGATGTGTCATTAGCATAGCCAACCCCAGGAGCTGCTGCTGCTACAGTTTGTTGCATCGCGAGTGATAAAGGGACCGTGTAATCTCGGCTCTTGTCACTGTAAGCCTATATTATTTAACATCCGTACAAAAATATAATTAGTTCCGCAGATGAAAAGAGGCATTGGATGAAATAAAGGACATGAGTCGAGAAGCATACACCAAAGTGAGCAAAGTCCTTTTTATTCAGGGTCAACTAGAATTTGGCTCGGACAACAATCAGTCTTTTGGTTTCGTTATTTTATTGCACAATTATTATTTTTTTAAGTTAAAATAGCATTATTTTTATACCTTGACATTGAGATCAGTATGACGAGAGTATGATAGATGAAGCTTACAATAGCCACCATCATATATGCAATGTCCCTCGAGAGCTTCCTTAGCAATGGCAGCTGTTGAAATATCTGCAAAGGCAAGGGTATGAATGTTATATTTTATTTTATTAATTTTTTTTAAAGAAAAGGCAGCAGCATATCTATGCAGAGACACTTAAACTGTAAAGAATTTGGTTGCTCAACTTTTGCCTGCTTTTCCTTTATATTTCCATCCTTTTGCAATAATAGTGTATTAGAGTCAATAGATTATAATGTAAAAAATGAATAGCAACGTAGCCCGAGAAATAAGAAACATAAACTATTACAGAGTAAAAACCACTATTCAAATAAATAACATATCTAAAGAGGGATGCGTTTTCATGTGATGGTTCATCTTTTCCATTACTCACACAGAAGTTCAGTGCTTTTTTCTTGGAGCACGGTCCTATTTCATATGCCTTCATGTATGTAATTATTTCATAATACAAGTAATTTACCTGGATACTGAATTAGTGCCTGAGTTCCACCATTCTTCTCAAATATTGCAATCTTTTGAACATTTCCAAACGCAGAAAATACCTGATTGAAAGCCACACCTAATGCGTTAATTCTATTCTCCAAATATATCGTGCGTAGGAGAATAATAATCACAAAGATCATTACCGTGTGAAGAACATCTACGGTGACGGCATATTGCATATTCTCAATAGAAGCAAGCAACACATTACTCTCTAATTCCATTTTCTTCCCATCAGGACCTAAAGCAGGCTGGATGAAGCGAACATGTTATTGTTTGCCCAATTTAAAGAACTGAAAAATGTTTACATTGAATTAACATGCCTGAACAAAACCCTCCATTGCAGTGGTATTAACCGGAAGATAAGGGTTTGTATAATCTCTGCAGGATTATGAAATGATAAAAAGCATGTATCAGAAGATCGTCAAGAGTATATATAAGATGGCATCCTGTTACTCCTAGCCAATCACACATTACTGCTCCAAGATACAACTGCCAACACTCAAAGGAAAAGTTGAAAATGATTTTCAGAAGAGATTACAGTTTGCCCAATTGTTGATCCATATGAAGTTCCCAAGGCCAAAAAGGAAAACTTGTGAGTATGCTGAACTTTTAACATTAAACTCCAAAGTAAAAGTATAATCATTCCAACACTGGACGAAAATTAAAAGATCAAAGAAGCCGTGTAAAACAATTTTTAGACACTTCGAGGTGATCCAAAACCAAGATCATAGGATCAGTTTCTAAATATGAGAATGTAAAAAGGTGTACCTCATACACATAGCATTCTAAGAAATATTAAAAAGGGAAAACAAAAATTATAAGATAGAGAACATACTAGGAGCCTAGGAGGCCACGAAAACACAGAATTGTGTTAAGCTACTGAGCTTTTAACTAAACCCTAAATGATAAAAACCATAATTAGAGAGATCACATTTTGCTGAAAAGTTCTATGCATACAAGTAACTTGACGAATAACCAACATTCAGTGGCATCAAGAAAAATGATAGAAACAATGAATCATCAAGAACTGAATAATTAGGTTTGTCATTACCTGCTCCGATGTGACTGAAACTTAATATTCAAATCTGTGTGGGCAGAGTAGGCAATGCGTAAGTAACACTCGTTTACATGACTTGGAAGAAGGTATCTGAAAATTAAACAGGTTAAACATAAATTCACCTGATAGAAAAGTCCATTTAACAAAAAAACCAATCAAGTGTGGATATATTAGTCATAAATAAAATAGATACGGATATTCAAGCTCTGTCCAATGTATATAGACCTAATTACATACTTGGGTATGCTTCTACCATCTAGAGAATCCTTTGCTGTGGATGCAGTCTGAACATCACTATACTGAATCAAAGCCTGTCAAATTAACCATCATAAGAAAATTGCGGTCAGAAAGTAATGCTATAAAAACAGTTTTAATTCTCCAAGACAAATTACCTGAAAACCGGCAGACTTCTCAAATGTAGCAATCTTGTGGACAAAACCAAATGCTGAGAATACCTAAGATAGAGAAACTCCATTTTGTGCATATCAAATAGAACTGGAAAATGAAAAGACACCGGAAGAAGCAACATATCCTCAATATAATAATATGAGGTGAATAGCAACCGAAAGATATAAGTAGAGAAAAACACCTGTACAACTGCGAGAAGATAGACCTTAAAAGCAGTCACATGACAATATATCCAGACTGTCTCCAACAAAAGACTATGAAAAGACCATCTGTTATTTAATATTGTCTCATTAAAGGTGACAGCATATGCAAGTTACTTTAAGGAAAATAAAACTAGCTAAAAGTTTCCATGCTGACCCAATCCTGGAAATCACAAGCATGTGATACCAAACAATCAACATTACATCAGAACTGTACATACTGAAGTTATAACCATGGCGAGCATGAAACAGAGAAGAAATGGAATTTCCTAATCCAACTATTTTAATTTTAAGTATTGAAAAATCACTATTAACTCGATGCTGAAAATATTTCAAGCCAAAAGTTTTATGTAGTTTAAAAGGCATTACCAGGTGAATAACCTCAATGCTGACATCGCCAGCTTCAACACCCTCGATGGTGACAAGTAAAACGTTGCCTGGAACATCTCCGGGACTTTTGTTGTTTACTATTTCATGCCTGTTTGAGTATTGTATATACACAGTCTTTCCACGAATCTGTGCAGGCTCTGGAGAGGAAGCATAATAGGTGACCATGTTAATGGCCTGGTTAAGATCAACCTGCAGGGATGCTCACATATTCATTAATCTAAGTCTTTAACCCGTACAAAACCACAAACTGCCCAGAACAAACTCCTATGTCATAACTCTTAAAGACCCCAAAATTTATCAAGGCTTAAACACAACGATTCAGGCCACACTCTACTATAATTAATTGAATTCAAGCAAAAGATTCATATAATAACCGAGTATGTCCTATGTAATAATAAATGACTGTGATGCAATCCTTACTCTTCCATGAATTCAAAAGTAATACAAAATATATCAAACATAGAAATCCCTCTCGATAATTAGTAGCCTCGTCTAGCATGATGAGCAATTTTTTTGTTTTCCTTGAAAAGAACCATAAGTTCTCAAAGGTCTGACAATGTGAAAGTAGATAGTCACCTTGACCAGGAACTCAGATCAATTTCGTTTTGCTTTATACTGACCACAACATAAATCCTCCTCAATGAACTCAGCGGAATCAATTACTCTACATTTTGACAACGAGGTTCACATAGGAAGTAGATGATTATTGTTCCGGACTTCAATTTCAAATATTTCCAGCAAGATAATTCCATCAACATAAACGGAGAAATCCACCAAAAAAAGAAGAAAAAAAAAAAAAACAATCGAAATGGAAAACAACATACAAATTCGACAAACGCTTGATTTCGGTTAGCCCCAACGTTGCACTTGGTGTTGACGATTTTGCCGAAGGGCTTGCATAGCTCGACGAGCTCCTCCTCGTTGCACTCCCATGGGAGATTCCTCAGGTGCAGTACTTTTGACGGCGTCTGTGTGTAGCGAAACTGCTGGTGCCCGGACGTCGACATTGTTACGCCTCTCCTTAACGGATTCAAACTAGGGCTTCGAGAATTGGGAATTTATGGGGGTCGTGAAGTGAAGCCTAGAAATTAGTGATACGAAGCAAGTGGATTGGTTTTTTAAAAGTTCAGTTAGAAATTTCAAATGAATACGTCTTAAGATTTTATATTATTTCTTCTAAAATCTGAAAATTTTAAGAAATCTTTAAATTTTAAAAAAAAATTAAAATGTCACTTGAAATTACAAACGCACCCGTAACAATGGGCTCGTTTCATTTCACAACTAATTGTGATATTTGCTATTTTAATTTTAATTTATTAGTCTTGTAATAAAGCATCGGTTTATTACTGAAGTTGCGTTTAAACTTAATTAATCGGTGTCAAACTCAAAACCTTACATTTTTATAATCAACAAAAGCTGAGACCTCTCTCTATCTTCGTCCTTTGCTTACATTGTTTGGTATTTGTATTTCACGAGAACATCATCTGCAACTCGACAAGGTAATTGTTCATCCCTTTTTCTTTGTCGCAACCCTTCGATTTTCATTTCACAGGTGCAATTTTTTTCTCCTGCTGTTAAGTGATTCATTGTCGAATTCGTGTTCGTCGTGTATTTGTATTTTGTTTTAATTTCGTCGCTCAGTTCCGTTGTCGTTGTTAGAACTAGATTAAATTGAATTGAAATCGATATTCATCTGACATCAAGGTAAACCCAAATTGGAATCGAGATTCATCAACTGTGTTATGTGCGTTGACTAATTGCTTAGGTTCGATTTGGCAAATTGGAGTTTGGGTTTGGATTCGAGGTATTTTGTGTTTCATGCTTATTTGTGTGCGTGGTGAGCATGGGTCGGTATGGTTCGGAGATGGACAAATCTCCGAAATCGTACCAAAATTCGGATATCACTAAATTCGATCTTACCAAAAAAATCGAGATGGTTCGGTTCGGAGATTTTTATTTTTCGGTTCGGTTCAGTTTAGTATTCGAAACTATCGTTACTATTCGATTCAATTTGGTTTGGTTCGAATCTCCTGTGATTCTTGATTATTTTTTATTTTTTTGAATGACTACCTAGTTATATTTTAATTTTTATATGCTTTAAAAAAATCCAACATTCATGAATAATGTATTATATTAAAGATTTTAAATAATTTTTTTAAAAGAGGATGTCAAACGGTGCAAAACGAGTGCGGTCCCACACAGGTGAAGCGCACTATAAGAGGATTAGCCCAAATGAAGCTCAAGTGAGGTTCCATTCAAAACCAATTGGTGATGGGAGGAGTAGCTCACTAGGCTTAACTAGGCTCATTTACCCTATCAAATCAATGTGGGACAACTCACAAGTGATATTCCATTCCAACAGAGGAAAAATTCAATTGTAAACCAAGTATTACTGAGACACACATTATCCAAGTGTCCACATCCCATAAATCCAAATACAAATCCCATAATTCACAAACCACAATTTTATACGACATATTTTTAATTTAGTTGTGAATTTTTCATCAATACATGTGTAATATCAAAAAGCATTGACGTGTTGTAGTATTATTATTAAATTGATAGATATTATAGTAAAAATATCGATCAATTTATTTTTATTTGAAAATATATCATTTCTAAATATATATTTCTATCCAAATTTTGTGACAGATTTTTTTCATAAAGGCTGGTTTCCAAACTTTCTAAATTTGAATTTGGTTTATAATTAATAATTTTTTTAATAAAATTTGACACGTTGGTTACCAAAATTTGTGATAGGAAAAGTATATAATTTAATTTCTTTTCAATCTAATGCTTCACATGCAGTAAGAAAATAAAATAATTATTATTTCAATCATTTAAATATATTAACATCCAATAGTGGAGGATTTTTGCAATTCAATTTTTAATATAATATATGATATATGATAGTTTATGAACATAGACCTAATGTATATATTTTATTGCAGTTCAACTTTAACTACAAAGATGTACAAAGATGAAAAGAAAGCATAAGATGAAATATTATATTTATATGAATTTTGAATTAAAATTGGTTCTTGTTCGGTTTTCGGTCCGGTATTGTTTTTTTCGGTTTGGTTCGGTTATCGGTTCTCGGTCCGGTATTGTTTATACTTGATGATGTTTTGCTTTTGCATGCTGGATCAGATATTTGATTACAATGCTACCGAGGTGTGGATAGCTTGTTTCAATTGCACAGTGCTCCAATCCATAGCAAGTGCTCCAATTCATGGCTGCAAGGGAGTACCTACACACTATTTATTGATTCTTAAAAAAAAAAAAAAAAATCTAGTATTTCCATCGTATTGCTTTTTATATGTGGTTTTGCATATGCCTTAATCAGGATCGGAATGCAGAGGGAGCGAGAAGGATTTAAAAAACATAATGATAAAAAATAAAAAAATCTGATTTGTAGTCTCAACTTCTTCACGCAACTTTTTAATTTTTCCAAACCTTCTATACCTCCTATTTGTAAATTGTAATTTTCAACTCTACTTATAATATCATTTAATTGAAAAGGTTCTGCAAACACTTGTGCAAACTTCATTGGTGGAAGCAAAATTTAGATTTTTCATTTTTTTTATTTTATTAACTCTTGCTGCATCTACCTTTGCAGGAGAGAGAGGTATTAATCGCTATCGTATTGTAAAGTAATCAATTGGGTATTGGTTTTCATTCTATGCATCGGTTTTATCATAAGTTTCGAAGGTACATATGGAGCAAAGACATGTTCGAATCCCAGGAGTTGCAAGGAACTACTCATGAACAGGGAAAGGACAGCAAGGTTAATATCAGCTATATACCATCTATGAAGAACTTTTGAAATTGAGGTTCTAAATTTAGAAATAATTTCTTCTGACTTGGAATATCTCTATAATTTTTTTTTTTTTTACATGATATTTTCAGAACATCTTTTTAACACAAAAATTATCAAACTGAGTGTGATTTAGCTTCAGATTGTTGATGGAAGCTTTGCTTCTTCATAGTTCACAATCTGTGTTAGTGTATATATTTTATTTCCTTCTGCAGCTTAATCGTACTCAATGACTTTTCCAAAGTGGGTCCTATTTGCTTCTCCAAAGAGAGTAAATTTTGCCCACCTAACTTAGTGTACTTGAAGCCCAAAACATGACCTCTCATGATCTGAGGGCCTTAAATGCCTGTTTGGGTTCAATTTATCCACTGGAAAACACATGAATGCACTATGATATTAAGTTATTAACTCATTGACTCACTTAAAATCATCTATATTTTTTTCTCCTGCTACACTGTTTGAAGGCCTAGACTTTCTGCTCAAAAGCCTGCTCATCATTTATTGATAAAAATAAATGGAAAAAAAAAAAACAACAAATTTATTGCTTTATTGGCCATTAAATAATGGGAGAGACTTCCCATTGCTCGATTTGTAAGTAGATTTTCTCCTCAGCCAATGGGTTACTTCATTTTTTTTCCCCTCTTCTGATTAGGTTTCTTTTTCGGACAAGGCTTATGTTGTTCTTCTCGTTTAGGGAATTTCTTGTTTGTATGGGTTTTGGGGCAGAGTGTTCCTTGTTTCGATTGGTCGAAATTTGGGCATTTTTTTCATCATAATTCTTGCATGAGCCAATTAGGTAGTAAGGTGTAGCCAAGGATGACTTGCCGGTGATATAAAATTTTAAAAAG
>BKCP01007181.1:3483378-3499344 GCA_008636005.1 Striga asiatica | reverse complement strand
CATGAGAGTCAACTGGCTAAAGAAATTTAGCTCATTTAACTAATCTTGAGTACGATTGAATAGCTAATGTTACCCCATCTAACCGTTAGTCAATAAGACTTGCTTACAAAAAATCCATATTGATTCGATAATATGCCATAATTTTGTCTATATAGTATATTTTAAAATATGATATATAAGTATGAAATTATGTAAATAGTGATATAGTACGACTGCCTAACAAAAAATTCAAAGATACTAAAACTAAGATTGATAAACCATGTGTAATTGTTAAGACACCATATTTATTCAATTTATATACACTTGCTGGAATGCAATATTTCAAACAACATAAAAAAAATAAAAATAAAAAAAATAAAAAAAAATAAAAAAAAATCAATCATAATATGAGTTTATATTTACGGTTAGACAGCGTAACAACATCATTCGTGTTCTACTAAAGTAATAATACCATACCAAATTCATTCATAAAAGATTCACATTATTCAATAGATGAGACTAAACTTTAATGGCAAAAGAAATGTGAGATTTAGTTACATTAGATCAGATTAAAGGGGGGATAAGGTGCTGAGGTCAGTAAAAGGAAGACAATAACAAGACATAAACCACATTATTACATCATAAAAGGCCAAACTCATAACAACATGAGTAGAAACAAAACTCAAGCCAGAAAGTTTAATGTCTCCTCCATAAAACAGCTATTTATGGACTTTGTTCCTTAAAAAAAAATCATTCTCAGCTTAAACCCTTTCATATTTCTGCTAAGAGACCTCTTTATCTTTCTCTCTTTCTCAAGAATGAGAGATTTTCCCGATTTCGACGCGAAAAACGAGTCGATTGTGTTGCCTCCCGGTTTTCGATTCCATCCGACAGACGAGGAGCTTATCACTCATTACTTGTCTCGGAAAGTTATCGACAATAGCTTTAGCTCGGTAGCTATAGGTGAGGTGGACCTCAATAAAGTTGAGCCTTGGGATTTGCCTAGTAAGTTTAAAAAGTTAAATGAAATCGTGATTTTACATACATTGTGACCTTGTTTTTGTTTTTCTTGTGAAATTATATGTTATGAGTCTAATTTGTGTTTTGGGGTTTGAAGGTAAGGCGAAAATCGGAGAAAAAGAGTGGTATTTTTTCTGTATTAGGGATAAGAAGTACCCAACCAGTGTAAGAACCAACCGAGCTACCGTTGCCGGATATTGGAAGGCGACCGGCAAAGATAGGGAGATTTTCCGGTCGAATATTTTAGTCGGGATGAAGAAAACCCTTGTTTTTTACGAAGGGCGACCCCTGAAAGGAACAAAAACTAATTGGGTCATGCATGAATTTAGATTGGAGGGCAAGCATTATCTGCATAATGTCCCCAAAAATGATAAAGTAATCAACTTTCTCCTGTATATAATTTTTTCCCTCTGTTTTGTACTCTGTTTTCCCCTGTTTATATTGATTCTTGATTTCCCCTGTTTCTGTACTCTGTTTTACTCTTCCCCTGTTTTTAATTTTCTATTGATTCTTGTTTATCATGATTCAGTTTCTTTCTTTCTTTTTTTTTTTTTTTTTGGCCTTGGATTTTCAGAATAAATGGGTTATATGCAAAGTTTTCAAGAAGGCTTCAGAAGAGAAAACACACAATTTGTCGGGGCTCGTGAGTAATGTGAATTTTGGCGATGATTCACGAACGTTCGATTTACCTCCATTAGTAGATGTGTCATCTTACGAGAATCACACGAGCTCTGTATATCCACCTGAGGAGTCATCACGCGCAACATGCTTCTTCACCAAGCCTACGGTGGACCCTCGAGGCATATTGGTTCATGATATTACTTCTAGCTCGAGAAGTTGTAGTTTTGAATCTCGTCCATTGATTAGTATTCATCAAGTTTCTAACAATTCAGGCTCGGTTTTATCGTCTCGTGAAGTATCTATTGGAGAGAGTACGAAAGATGTGGATTCGGTTTTTATGCAAGATCAGACAGTGTTGCAGCTTTTGCTCGATAATGGTGCCGAATTTGCCGAAGGTTTGTCATTTCAACAAGTCGGGTTAAAGTCTTACGAGGAACGAGAGCTTCGAAATATTTTCGATGCACAGGGAGACCTTGATTGCCTGTGGAATTACTGAAGTTTTTAGACCTTGAAAACAAAAGTTAGAAGGTCTAGTTTGGCTAAAATTTGGTCTAAGTTTAGCTTTGGGGAAGAAGATAGTGCTAAACCTTGTATTTATATTTATATATATATATATATATATATATATTTTTATATTGTTGTGAAATTAGAATCATGTATTACATTTCATTTTGTTGGGCTAGATTAGTTTTTTCATGTGTTATTTAATTGTGACTGGGGAATGGGAGATCACATTTCAAAAGCATGTTTTATCATCTTTCATTCTATTTGATAAAAAACACATATCTTCATAATGATGAGACAATTTACATGGCCATTCAACAAATATAATGTCACAAGAATTACAAAAATGCATAATGATTGTCATTCAAGGTCTTAATGATTGTTTGCCAAACAAAGAGTACAAATAAGGTGAAGTCGCTAGATAATTGGACGAATAGTGTATGAAAAAGATTAATATATTTATCAACTCTTATTTTTATAATTAAAAAATTGATAAATCAGTAAATCAAATTAATCTCCAGAAAGTAATATTAGGAGAAAAAAAACAAACAAACTGAATATAGACAAATATTCGGGCATTACAGGCAGCAGAAATATTAATAAAAATTATAAAAATCTTTACAATTTAAGCTGCAAAGCGGATCCCGACATAGTCAATTTCTGCACTTCAACAATAATTGGATTCTGCAAAATGTTAGAATTTTCGCAGAACCTAAGTACGGTGCAGACACAAGCAGTAGCGATTATACGTATAAATCGTAAATCTACAATTAAAATTCTAAAAATAAAAAATAAAGAATATATGCAAATTTTCTTCTGAGTATGTTAGATTGGGAGATGCAAAATGACAGAGGTGGAGAAGAAAGGAATTGCTGCGATAATATGGTCATGCTCGTGCTTTAACTTAAATATAACCCTATTTTTTGTAAATTCACTTAGTGGGCTTTGCTTATTCTGATAATGGGCCCATGGAATGGGCCAGGAATTTATTTACTTGAGCCCATTAGGAGAGCGGGAGTTGTATTTACCTGTGTTTTAAATTTTTTTTGTTCCAAAGATGGAAGAAGTTATGATTGGGTGTACACTGTTCACAATATTAACTCTATAGTTCATTTGGATGTATGGATAAGCAAATAGTTGAAAAATTGAGTAGAACCATGTAATTCAGTACGCTTCAATTATTCTATAAAAAATTTTAGTTTAATTTTTATGTGTTGCGTTGTGGTTCGATTATTTATTTTTCACAAGTTCGATATTTGATTATTTATTTTTCACAAGTTTTAGTTTCTCTTCATAGAAATGATTTATTAATATTTCCTTGTGAGAGTTTTTAATTGGAGTGCTTGTGTTGTATACTTATATCATTGACTCCCATTTTGTGTGGAGGTTTTTAGACCACTCCGTCTAAATATATCTTACGAGGTTTTATTTATTATTATTATTGTCCTTTAAAAAAATCTTGGTCAGCATGACTTTGGTGAGAATTGATTGATTGGACAATTTTTTTATATTTTTTATTTAATATTCAACTCAAATTAAATCCAACTATTTGTCTACAATATTATCAATATGATTAAATAATATCAATCAATTATTCACAAATATCGAATCAAATTTAATTCACAATTTATCTACTCATATATTTTTAACTATCTATTATTTCCAATAACGATTCTCCTACTTTTACTTCAATTGACTTTAATCATTATATTTAAAATATTATTTAAATATAAACTCAAAATCTCACTCAATTCTTTACTAAATCAACTTTATATAAAAATAACTCATTTTAATTCAAAATCTAATCAGAAGTCATTTTGATTTATATCCAATCAATCCCAAATCCCCCTTCCCCCTTATATATTCAGGACGTGTTGAGTCTAAGTGGCAGGCTCGCATGTTTCGTAATCCTACGTGACAAAATTATATGTATCATTATTTGGCTTCGATAGATTTTAATTTACTTCTAAATCAAAAATAATTAGGTTCGGACTATCTATAAACATTTTGATTATTTATGATCACTTTAGATATACTAATTGCATTTTAATATCACTTCATATTATATCCAATGAATGGTAAATGTATTTTAAAAATTAATAACTGTTGTATTTTTATCAGTTTTACACATATAATATATCAAATTAGTCATCTCTTGATGAGATTCGATTTGACATCGATATGGTATGTATTAAATAAATAAATTATATTTATCTTTATAATAATAATAAAATAATTTATTAATATTAGTTAAAAAATAAAATTATTTATCAAATAATATATTTATATTTAAAGTAATTATATGGTATAAGTTAGAAAAATTATTATAATATAACACATGTAAGTCGCGCAAATAACAACTAATATTCTAAAATATATAATAATATATTTTTTTGTAAAAGATATTTAATTTTATAATTTAAGAATAATTTTTTAATAAACACCCATATTGGCACTTCAATAGACCAGGCATATATGACAAAATAGTATTAATACTTGTCTAGTAACCAATAAACCCTAACGTTGATGGTGACTTTTACCAAACTGTGTAAAACTATAATTTACTGTCCACGTCCCCAATGAAGAAACTAATTCAAACCTAATCCATAATTCAATTGTTCCATAGTATTAGCCTGGTCAGTATCGACAAACAAAGTTCTTTTTGGTTGAATAATTTTTAGTTTTTTACTATTTATTTTGTTTATTGACATAAATTCTTAATATTATTGCTATTATTTTTTTAATTTTATGTTACTTTTTATATTTTTTTTATTTGTAGTTTGATAAATTTGTATTATTTTTTTGATAAATTAAATGAAATAACTAACATCTTCACAGATGGATAAGCCCTTAAAAGATAAGCTCATAAATGGCTGCACTTAACAAATGCGAACAAATGAGTCTGTTTTCTGGTTTTCCACATACATTGAATAACAACTATAACAAAATGCCACAAATAATGCTTTCTTAACTGCTACAAGTAATATTGTATTAATTATATACATGATACATCCTTATTTTCCATCTACTTGCTATATTAGACTTTTTGTTTTTAAGTTATTCGTTGTTTTTATGCTGTTTAATTTTTTTTTTTTTTCGGTACAAGGGAATGAGGCAAAACCTAATTACGACGAGACCAACACGTTTCTGGGATATGACACTCCTATCACATCATGAGCGGGCCCAAGTCTTCGCACCCGAGGGAGGGTCGTCCAAACGCTGAACTCCGCCCGACCCCTGCGCTGCAAGGGAGGTCAAATAATTTGCAACAAAATTTGCTTCGCGATAACCATGCTGCAAAGCCACATGCCATGACTGATGTAGCAGCTCTCGTATCCCTCGTATAATCCCCATGTGGATGCCGCATCCATCATCTCCCTGGACCATCGCAAATTGGCACATACCCACGCCTGCAGGGGAAGTGAGAAGAAAGCAGCCCACCCATCTGGAGATACCAACTTACGCTAAGTTGTCGCAGCTACAGAACAATCCCTCAACACATACAACGTGGACTCATCAGCCGCCATGCAAACCGGACAACAGGATGAAATGGTCAGGTGACGGCGTTGACGCGCCTCGTTAGTCAGAAGACTGTCGCGAAACGCCAGCCACAAGAAATGGCGGATCCGATGTGGACCCACCCACCGCCAAATCAGTCACCAACACCTATTTCGCCTAGGAGCCGACGGAACCGCAAGAGCCGCATAGGCCAACCGCGTCGTGAACCGTCCATCCAGGGAGTGTCCCCAATAGCGAACTTCATCCTCTCCAGCCGGCGGGGGGGGGGGGGGGGGGGGNGCAATTTTACATGTGTCAAATTTGATATTTCAATAAATGATTAAGACTTCATGTTATTAAATTAATTAATTAGTTAAAATGAGAGATAGAACAATCCATTTAACATATTTTAATTGTTGATATGCGAAGTTGTATCAACGTAAAAATACACCCTATTTCTGTGAATAATCGGTGTTTTGGATCGATATGTACTTTTCTTGATTTTTGGAAGATGAAGATTTACCTTTTTTTCTTGGTTTTTGTTGTTTTGTATAAGATGGAGGAACATTGAATAGGTTCCCCCATTTTATCTCTCCTAGCCCCATATACACGTCATTTTCAATAAGTGGATCAATTAAAAAATAGATAAAAAGAGTACACTAGTATTTAATGTGAGATGACATCGTGGGACTCGATCGTGACACTTGACGACTTCGATTGACGTCTACTTTATCGGCAATTATTGTGTTTGCCAGAGACGGATTTTCTCGATATTCGGGTCGGGCTGATGATATTAGTTCTGCTCGGCTCGAACGTGGATCATCTGGGCACTTGGGAACTCGGTCGATATTAAATAATAAGCTCAGAGAACCTGCTATATTTATATTTATTTAATACATATCCACGTGTAGCAATTTTATTAATCGACACCCAGTTGGGTATCAACATTAATTATAAAAAAAATGAATGATAGACTAGAACATTTTAATGCAACAAATACACGGAAGGGGTTTTTGTGCTGATAAAAATTTTATCAAGAGTCTTTTTNNTTTTTTTTTTTTTCTTAATTGCGTAAATTTCTAATTGAAGTGTAAACAAATGAAACATTGGCGACAAAACTTAGCTCGTATATTTGTTAATCGAGCAGAAGTCGACCGAAAACATCAGCTTGTTTGTTAATCAAACGAACATGCGTGCCTACACCAACATTTGACAATGCATGAACAATAATTCAACTTATATTTATTTATATTTTATATACATGTATAATATTATAACAAAATATCAATATATATATATATAATTTTTATTTTTAATATTTTTTAACTTTTGAGCTCAAACTATTTGGTAGAGCGTGAACTCCTGTTAATCAAACAACTTAAAAATCACGATTACTAAATTGTTAGAACACAAACGAGCTCAAACTTTAACGAGCAATTCCACAAACGAGCCTGAACACAAATTTTAGCTCAACTAACAAATGAAAGATCACAAACAATGTTCGAACATAAAAAGCACGAACTTGAAACGCCCAAACTCGACTAATTTTAAGATTGTGTTTTGTAAGCACCATAAGCTGACTTAGAGCTTATTTGTTTAACTTATAAGTTTTATGTACTCAGGATGCCGAGCTACTATTGGTATAGTTTCCAATCTTGGTGCACGTAAGCTTAGAAAAGCAGGACAAAGCCGGCTTGATTTGGTAGGACTAACTTTTTTAAAAAACTCGAGTTTATCTCATAAGCTTACTTGACCAACTTTTCAAATAAGTCCGTTGAAATTTTTATTTAACTAGTTTACCACCTAATTTTCCAAAGACTTTTCTCACATCAGATAACTTTCAGTCATAAGCCATATCAGCTTTATGTTATCGAAATTCAATTATAAGCTATCAACTAACTTATCAAAAATGGGCAGGGCATATTAATTCTCTTCCCATCTGTAACCCACAGGGATCTGCTCCCCTACCCATGGTGGACAAGGAATTAATATGCCCACTGCTTATGTGGCATGTACACATTGGACATATTAATTCTCTCCCACTGCTTATACCCAATGTATATATGCCACATAAGTGGTTGACATATTAATTCCCTGCCGTGGGTAGGGGAGCAGATCCGTTAACCCACATACAATACTTAGTATGATTTATCAATAGGAGATATTNTAAAATGCAACTCACGCTTTCTATCTTGCCGTCCACAAAGGTTCTGCAGATTTTTTGAATCTCTCATATTCTCAGACAATCACCATTTCTATTTTTTCTCAGCTGAATTTCTCATGGCGGTTTCCAGCTTCACCAGGGCATTTCCGTCCTTCGAGTGCCGCTCAGATCCCGATATCTGCCGGCCGGAGGGCCCCACACATGGATCCGGCAGATTCTCCGCGAAGCCGAGGCCTTCGGTCCTCTTCGGCGGCGGAGGGCCGGCGGCGCACGGCTTCTCCTCCTCCCTGATTCTCAGGTTCCCTCCAAACTTCGTCAGGCAGCTCAGCAACAAGGCTCGGAGAAACTGCAGCAACATCGGCGTGGCGCAGGTCGTGGCGGCTTCATGGTCGAACAACCAGGGAGCCTCGGGTCCCACGCCGGCGGCCAAGGCTGTCGATGCAGCCGCGGCCGCCGTGGCGCCGGTCGAGATTGAGGCCGGCGTCGAGCCCGTCGTCCCTGCGGATGGAGATCTGTCCGGCGGTGGCGAAAATGTGCAAATCGGGGATTTGCATAATGTTAAATACAATTCGTTTTTGAATTCCGATGGGAGCATAGCTATTCATGCTGGTAATTGATTGGTAGATCGAAATAATATTAATTCTTCCCTCCTACTTATGGATTTCTTAGCTTCATCTTTTGTGCTTGTTTGTTGTTACCTTTGTTTTTCGAGTGTTTAGTTCCATTTCTGCAGATAATGGTTTAAAAGCTTGTCATAACATGAATGGAGAGGGATTTTTGTGAGATTTGGTGGATTGTATCAGCTTATTGTCCGTGGTCTTAGGACGTTTACCTCATTTATTCATGCTCCATTTACGAAAAGCATTTACTAAGCCATGGCTTGTTGCAAGCTGTTATTGGAAGTTCACCCAGAAATTAGAAATGCTCATACACTTTTCTGAACATTTGCTTCCTAGTATTGGTTCTTCTGTCTTGCTAATTGCTAGTTTTGTACGCCCTTTTCTAATGTTATTTCTTTACCCTGTATGCATTTCTGATTTCATTGACTTGGCCAGGTGAAAGATTGGGTAGAGGCATTGTTACGGATGCTATAACTACTCCAGTAGTTAATACATCTGCGTATTTCTTCAAGAAAACTGCTGACCTCATTGATTTTAAGGTATTTTCAATGATTTTATAGAAAGGGCTTCCAGCTGTGTTTATTTACACTACATAATTGTGGATCTCGGTTAGCTATCAGTTGAAGATGGATAAAAGTCCTTACATCAATGCAAGTAGCAACCATTGTCATATATTTATTCAAGTGCCATATAAATAGCATGCTGAGTAGATTCTGGATTAGAAACTCTTTGTTTTCCTCATTTGCGAGGAAATTTGGGAACAAATCCTGTTAAAATAAACTGCCTGTCCCTGGTTACATGTTAGCCCAAAATCAGGATCTTAATGTTCATTTTTGCAGGAAAAAAGGCGTTCAAGTTTTGAATATGGACGCTATGGGAACTATACTACTGTTGTTGCTGAAGAGAAGATAAGGTTAGTTTGGTGTTACCGATTCATCTTCTTCAGGGATATATATATTTGGGAATCATGAACTAGTTGATGATGTGTAACCCTTTATTTCTCTTGAAATTCTACCAGTGCACTGGAAGGGGCTGAATCGACAATTTTGATGGCATCTGGAATGTGTGCCAGCACTGTCATGTTGTTGGCCCTTATCCCTGCTGGTGGGCATTTAGTGACTACCACCGACTGCTACAGGAAGACACGAATATTCATCGAGACTTTTCTTCCCAAAATGGGGATCACTGTATGATCTATCTAAGCTAGTCCTTTGAGCTTCAATTTCTGTGTACATAACATTAGAATATATCTCATCCATTTAATAACTAAAAGAAAGAAAACTAAAAAGGAAGAAGAATGCCTGAAAGAAATGTTTTCACTTTGCTCACATGATAATGTAAAAGATGAAGAAGGCATTTCGAGAAATAACTTATTTATTTAGTGCAGGTAAAACTTAAAAGAGAAGCCAATGAAACTGTAAATTGTATTAAATGCATACTTTCCAAATCCTCTATTTTGCAATTTTATGATTTTGGCCTAAGTTGTGATTCAAGAGTGCTAATGTACTGCCCTTCCACAATAATGAAATGCAGGCCACTGTCATTGATCCGGCGGATGTTGCAGGTCTGGAGTCTGCTCTAGAGAAGAATAATGTATGTGTTCTCGTGCATTCTCGTTTAGTTATGCTTTACGTTTTTCGCTCAAATGGTTGTTGAGCAAAAGCATAATCGTTTTTTCAGGTAACTCTTTTCTTTACTGAATCTCCAACTAATCCCTTCTTGAGATGTGTTGACATTGAGCGGATCTCGAAGCTTTGCCACAGCAAAGGAGCCTTGGTCTGTGTGGATGGGACATTTGCAACTCCTCTTAACCAGAAGGCTCTGGCCCTTGGTGCTGACATTATTCTACACTCTGCAACAAAGTACATTGGTGGACACAATGATGTATGATGAGTTTCACACGCAAATGCATTTCAATACACAATAACATTACTGTAATTAACCTGCTCTTTTTTTTTTCTGTATAGGTTCTTGCTGGATCAATCAGTGGCCCTGAGCAGCTGATTTCTACTGTCCGCAACTTGCATCATGTTCTGGGTGGTACTCTTAATCCAGTGAGTTATTAGATGAAAAATTATCTTGGTCTCTTAGTATTCTCTTACCAATTGACTCTCTCTAACATATATGTAGACAGTAGCTTGATTTATCATTTAAGACCTATTTGTTGTCCTTTTTCTATCAGAATGCTGCATATCAGATCATCAGGGGCATGAAGACACTGCATCTTCGTGTACAGCAACAAAACTCAACAGCACAAAGGATGGCCGAGATTTTAGAGGCACATCCTAAGGTATACACAGGCTTAAATTTAATTTGCCTATTTTTTTTATAGATGCCCACAAAAATGTTTGTTTTCGTATAATTTCCTACTCTCAAATTTACTACAGCGAGGAAATCCTCGGCGCTCCTCGTTGCTCTATAATGATTGTTCTTCATCAATCTTGCTGCAATAAGCTTTATTCCATGTTTTCCTTTTCACTGTCAGTTAGATTCTCTATTATGCTGCTTTAATTGTATTATGATGTTGCTGAAATTTCGTAACTGTGTAATTTTACTACATTTCTGCNCAGATCATATTCTTAACTTGTCCAGCTTGTTGTAATTGTAAAATTTTATAAAGTATAAAATCTTTGCTTTTCTGAACATTTGCGTTACCTTTACTAAATGATTTCCGGCAAAAATGGTTCACAGATTAGGCACGTGTATTATCCAGGCCTGGCTAGTCATCCAGAGCATGAACTTGCTAAGAAGCAAATGACTGGTTTTGGTGGCGTGGTCAGTTTTGAGGTCAGTGTATTCCTAGAGTTCCACATTTCATGAAGCAATTGAACCCGAAAAAACTGAAGAAAAAAAAAATAAAAAGAAAAAAAAGAAAAAAAGTTCATCACAAACAAATTTGATTTTTCAGGTTGATGGCGACCTGATGGTCACCGCCAAATTTATCGACACCCTGAAAATTCCATACATAGCTCCGTCTTTTGGAGGCTGTGAAAGCATTGTCGATCAGCCAGCCATTATGTCTTACTGGTTAGTCAATTTTTTTCTAGTTATTACTAAAGCTTAGAACTTGAAAACAAGTGATTCATAGCTGAAGCTAAAAATATTTTATTGCTCGGCCCAAAGCTGATGATTCAAATCACTCTTTCTTATCAACAATATATTTTGTCCTTGCCTTAACTCGAGTTTTGCCATAAATATGACTCGAAACAGGGATCTTTCCCAGTCGGAAAGGGCAAAGTATGGGATCCTCGACAATTTGGTCCGGTTCAGCTTTGGAATCGAGGACTTTGAAGACTTGAAGGCCGATATTCTTCAGGCCCTCGACGCCATGTAACTACAACACACTGTTTTAATTTCGCACTTCTATTGTTTGTTGAATATGAAACTTTTTTCTTGTATTTGGCTGACGAATGGTCCATCAGTGAATGCACACTATCATCTGTTATCTTTTGATGCAGTTCTCATTGTCTGATTTTGGAAAGCCTCTATAACAGTTTAAAAAAGAAAAAGAAAAAAAAAACAGTATTATAATGCACATAAGTTGACACTAAACTCGTAAAACATTGCTTTATATGTAGGGAATAATTTTATTTTTTATTTTATGTAAAATAGTTTTACTTTCAATTTATTTGTTTATTTTTGAATTATTTTATATATTTAATACTTTAAATCTATTTCTTAGTATTTCTTAAAACTTAATGAATTTTTATTTGTCATTTATATTGCATATCTATACTTATATTAAAAGGTATACCATTTACCAGATTTAGTATAAAAAAAAGTCAACATTTATTGCATTACTATTTCCGTATTATACAATCTATACTTATATAAAAGGAGATTCTATTTACTACATTTACTATCCAGAAAAGTCAACTGCAGTAAATGCCATTACTATTTTGGTATTATAATATTTTATTTATTTAATTGATTTATTTATTTATTTTATTTTAAAAAGGTAAGTATAATAAAAAGATTTTAATAATAAAAAAATCAATACCAAATAAAAATGTACACTTTGACTTATTTGATTATATTTGGTATTTGATTATACCAAATATATTCCTATTTAGTATATACATTAAATATTTACTAAAGTATTTATTTGTTTTATTTGTCAAAGTTAAGTATAGATTTGTTTATATTATCAAATCATAAAAAAATATTAAATCCATATTGTAAAAAAAAATCATATAATTTTATAACAATTCTACTACACTATTTAACAATATTTTTTTTTATTATATAATAAGATAATAATTAAATATTATATGGTGAACAACAATAAATAAAACTGTTACTTTCTCTTATATCAAGGGATAAATTTATATGCTAAAATTATATTTTTATTAGTATAAATGTTTTAGTGAGATAATATATTAATTATTTTACAAGCTAGCCCTAACATGCTCATATTTAATGTTTTAAAAGATGTAGAAAAAAAACTTATAATAACTCTATTATTTTTTAGACTTAAACGTTGATTAAAAGAGGTAAACATTCCTAATTTTTTAGACTTAAACGTTGATTAACACCATAGATTGAGAGTTTATATTTAGTAAAATTCCTAATTGTAAAAAAAAAATAATTTTTGCTATATTTTAGAATATCTTTAAATTTATTATAAAAAAAAAAAGAAAAAAACTATAATGAAAAAAGCAAGTCAGCTATATATTGATTTGTTGTACTCCTCAAATCACATTCACAATTTGGCTATAAGGAAATGAAACTCATTGATTAAAATATTATTTTGTCAGTAGTCTTAATGTACAAGAGACTTTAAGACTCCACTAAAATATTATAAAACTTTTATTGAACATTGTACAATTTTCTTGTCGTATTATAAACTTTTATTGAATATTGCATCTTATCATATAATATTCTCTAAATAAAATATATCTCGTGCTTTGCACGGGTAACGTGCTATATATCCCGTACATTTTTTTTTATTCATGTATATAATTATAAGCCTAGATAAATAACCTTAAAATTGTGCACCCCGTGCATCGCACGGGCTCTGTACTAGTATAAATAAAAAGAGATTACATATAAATAAAAGTAAAGTCACGCATTTTAATTAAAAATAAAAGATGAATCTAAAATTCATCTTATTAAACAAACTGTAATTATATGATTCATAAACTTTATTTGGAAAATTATATTAAAAAAATTAACAATTTATATTCCTTTTACATAAGTTCAAGAAGCATGTATATTTATAGATACATATTTTTTCTTTTATAAAGTTCGTATGCTAATTCCTAATACGAGCCAACCAATCCATGCAATTTCACAAAAAGGGTTGATGCTATGCTATTAAGAATGCAAAAAACGCATTCTTATATTTCAAATGCATATCAAATTCATAGTATGAGCCACCCAATTTATGCAATTTCATCAAAAACGTTGAAATGCTATCCAAAAGATGAAAATAGTTCAATCCTATATTTCAAATGCATACACCAAATTGTTAGTCAACATGAAATTAATAATATTTAAATTATTTTGTAAGACAACTTAATTTTAAACAGGCTAACCCGTGATCTTTCAATCAAAATGTAAACTTATATTATTGTTTTAAAGTGTGGTAATTTACAATAAAAGTATATATATTTATTTTAAAATAAATGTAAGTCAATCTAACCGAAGACTTACGGTTCATATATAATACGTGCCATATTTATTGAGAAAAAAAGGTATGACAATCTAACTGAAAACTTGCCGTTCAATATGTGCCACATTTATTAAGAAAAAGGTATGTCAATATAACTGAAAACTTACATAGTTACAATTCATGATATGAGCCTATGAGGCATATATATACTAAAACCAAAATGGTATGTCAATCTAACCGAAGCTTACTTTTCATAATATGAGCCAAAAAATTTAGGCAATTTCATTAAAATTCATGGTATGACATTCAAAAGATGAAAATAAAATCAATCCTATATTTCAAATGTATGGCTCATTTTTNCATCAATTTTAATCATTATAGTTTAAAATATTATTTAAATACAACTAAAAATCTCACTCACTCAATCATTTTTCCTTTTTTTTTTTCAAAATTAACTCACTTTATCACATAAAACCAGTAAAAAATATTGCCAATCACCATTAACATGAGCCAATAACTTTTTTAGGCAATTTCATTAAAATTATTGTATGCTATTCAAAAGATGAAAAATAAGACAATCCTATATTTCAAATACATTTTCCAAATTATTAGTCAAAATCAAAATCTTATCCAATCCCAATTAGTTACAAATTTCCAATACCCTAAAATTAACCTTTTATCCCCAATAAATTCAATGCCATCCCTTCACCATTTTTCACCACTCCCTTTCACACACTCTCTCTCACTCTCACTCCCCAGCAGCACTTTTGCCCCCATTTTCTTCATGACAACCAGGATAATCACCGTGGCGCAGGGCGGCGCCGGCGCCGGCGCAGACTACGCGACCGTGCAGGAAGCCATCGACGCGGTGCCCCTCGGCAACACGGTCCGGACGGTGATCCGCGTGGCGCCGGGCGTGTACCGGCAGCCCCTGTACGTGGCCAAGACCAAAAACCTAATCACGCTCGCCGGAATCAGCCCCGAGGACACGGTGCTGACGTGGAACAACACCGCCGCGCAGATCGAGCACCACCAGGCCTCGCGCGTGATCGGGACGGGGACGTTCGGGTGCGGGAGCACGATCGTGGAGGGGGAGGATTTCATTGCTGAGAACATCACTTTTGAAAATTCTGCACCGCAGGTACTAATTTATTATTGTATTTATTTCGTTTTATCGTGTTTTGTGGACTTGGATTAGCTGAAAATAGTGTCTGTGTTAAAAATGTCTGGTGATGTTCTGAATAATGCCGAGGTACAATTTGAGATTTGAACGAACTTATGGGCAGCTACAAGAATTCTTTGGATTTGATGGTTGTGGATTAGCGGGAAGTAGTTTTATGTGTTAAAAATGTGTGGTGATATTCTGAATAATCTCGAGGTTCAATTTGAGATATGAACTTTTGGTAAGCTACTATAATTCTTTGAATTTGATGGTGTATTATTTTTTTTTTTTCTTTATTTTTTATCAAGGGGTCTGGCCAGGCTGTGGCACTTAGAGTGACGGCTGACCGTTGTGCATTCTACAACTGCAGATTTCTTGGCTGGCAGGTATACCGCTTTTCGTTTTTCTTTTTGGGGAAATTGATCGGTTTTAGTTGAATCTATTGTATACAGACTATGTTAGATGTTTCGTTTTTCTTTTTGGGGAAAATTGATCTGTTTTGGGGTTTTAGCTATATCTGTGCTATACGACACACATTCCAGACTTGGTCAATTTGTTTGTCTCTCGTACGAATGAGTTATATCATCATATCATAGGCCTTTACTGTCATCAGTAGATGATACGATTTAGCACTAGATTGTAAATATGCGAATAATATGCAGAGGACAATAAGATCTACATAGATAGATACATTGTATGTAAGAACTATTGTTTGTCAACTGGCTTTAGCTAGTTTAGCCAGTTTTTTTTTGTTTTTTTTTTTTGTTTCAAACTGCTGGTGTTA
>BKCP01007181.1:3455136-3483176 GCA_008636005.1 Striga asiatica | reverse complement strand
TCTTTGTTTTGGTAAAAAAAAAAAAGAAAAAAAAAATAAAAGAGGCTTTTATGTGGGATTTTGCCTTTGTACTTTTTCCATTTATTGTAATTATTGCCGTTACACACATAGGAAATAATATTGAAAAATATCTTTAAATCTTGAAACTTGAAAGTAGTGGAGATGGTACTTGGGTAAATTGAAATGATAGAGATTCTATGATTGGTCTTATATAAAGCTCTTTAATTGTATGAAATGGTGTGTGTGCAGGACACACTGTATCTGCACCATGGGAAGCAATATTTAAGGGATTGCTATATTGAGGGAAGTGTGGACTTCATTTTTGGTAATAGCACTGCTCTTTTGGAGCATTGTCATATACACTGCAAAGCTGATGGATTCATTACAGCCCAGAGCAGGAAATCTTCCCAGGAGACCACCGGATATGTATTTTTGAGGTCCGTCGTTTTATATATTTAATTTTGCCTATTAGCCATGATATGAATTTTCAAAGAGAGCATCATATTGTAGTAGATTATGTTTTTGTCCAACCTTCCCCCCCTCGTTTCTCCCAAAACCCAAAAGAATAAACGAAAAAGAGTAAGAGAACAAATAAATTTAACCAGCACATTTGCACCATAAGTCAATTTATTGAAAAGTGCTTTCGTGCAACACATTTTTTAGCATAGATGGAGCACTGTCGATTTGTGAAGGATAATTATTACTAAAACATAGGCTATATATCTCCAGCTTAGCTCTACCAACTATTCTGTACGTGTTGATGCAGGTGTGTGATCACTGGTCATGGAGGAACAGATTACGCGCATCTCGGACGGCCGTGGGGACCTTTTGGAAGGGTAGTCTTTGCATACACATATATGGACGCTTGTATTAAGCATTGTGGCTGGCATAACTGGGGAAATGCTGAGAACGAAAGAAGTGCTTGCTTTTATGAGTACAGGTAAAAGCTTTCGTATTAAGATTTATTTATGTAAAGGAGACAGTATCGAGCAAATTTGCCCAGTATTTTACAGTAGAACTGTAGTAAGAACAAATATTTATCCTAATTGCAATGCACTTGTGTTTTGTAGAAGAAACTGCTCAATCTGTGTGTTGAGGAAATATTTTGCTTCAACATCTTGCTAGGATAGCTTAAAAAACTATGACGAGCTTTAGTGTATNAAAAAAAAAAAATAAAAATAGAATCTTGGAATCTTTTGAAAATTAAAGCAAACCCAGAGAGTGTTGCAAACACTGTACGAGGCTGTATTTAGTTGACAAAAATTATGTGAGTGGATGAATAATAATTTAAAGTTGTTATGTGATTATATAAAAATGATTGATTAGTATCACTTATCTGTATATATAAAATTTCTGTTCGGGCTTTGGTCTGAGAAAAAGTTGAAACAATTGCAGGTGCTTCGGGCCAGGTAGTAATCCATCTAAGCGCGTAACGTGGGCCAGGGAGCTGGTAGATGAAGAAGCTGAGCAGTTTCTTGCACATAATTTTGTGGACCCCAATCAAGAGCGTCCGTGGCTTGCTCATAAGATGGCTGTGAGGATACCATATTCGGCTTAGGATACATGAAAGAACCAACGGGCTGAACAATGGGACAAAGTATACATCTTCTTATCTATCCTTAGTTTATTTCACAAAATAAGGAAANTATTATTATTATTATTATTATTATTATTATTATTATTCCCATCAAAAGCTTCATTTCATTTTCAAAATATACAGACAATATATTGATAATTAATGATTTTACGAACACTTATGCTCACATAAATTACTCGTTTTACAATTTTTGCATAGCTATTTTTTCTCTATGTATTTTTGTATCAGTTTTGCTCTAAATATTAGCTTACTCATATTTTAACTTCCAATATTCTTCATTTTCCATCATTACTTAATTTTATTACTATTCTTTTAACAAGACGAATATTTAAAAGATTACTACTACTTCATTCTTTAACAAGACGAATATTCTTTTACGTTGAAAAAAAATTACTACTACTTCATTCTTTAAAAGAAAAATTGACTAATATTGATTCATTATTATAGGCCTAGGAAGCACTAAATACTACAAATTATATGCTTTTCGTCCTCATTTTATGCGTCTGTGCAAAATGCAATTCTGACAAGAGAAGAAAAATAACAAGAAAATATAAAATAAATATATAATAAATTAAGTTTTTCTGAAGTACAGTGTAATTTGAAATGCTCCCCTAGTTGAAATGATCAGTAATATTCATAATTCATAAAATAATAAAGAAAGCCCGGAAAATGACAAAAAAAAAAAAGGGAACAGTAATAAAATAGAAAGTTACGCAAAAAAGAGGTGGAGATGCGGGGGATCGAACCCCGTGCCTCTCGCATGCAAAGCGAGCGCTCTACCATTTGAGCTACATCCCCAGTTGGAAATTTTTACTACCATTTCAATTACGTTTACTAAACGGAAAAAAAATAATAACACAGTACCGCACGTCCGTACCTCATCCGCCGGGGTCGACGGCTCCCTCCACCGCAAGGTCCTATCAAAGAAGCAAAGGGATGCCGACGGCGAGATCCCGGCGTTTTCGGGTCTCTATCCAGTCCGTTACTGAGAAAAAAAATCCAATCTTTTTCAAATCTTGAGGTTTCAAATGGATTCGTTCGACTGTAATCATATTATCATATCAGTGAAGTTCCATCTGAAATTATATATTTTTTCCTTCTCATTCCGACGACTTCTCACACAATTGCGAGTATATAATTCGAGAAGGTAGACGTAAAAAGGAAAATGCACAACAGAATACCAATCAAATCAATCCTGAGTTAGTAGTACAAATAAAAACCTCTCTAAAAACTGTATCAAAGCTCGTATATATTCCTCGTTTCATCACCAATAATCAGAACAAGAACAAACACCATCCTTAAACGAGTGAAACCGATTCCGATCCCTAACAACAATCTCCCGTACGTACACTCTCGACGCCACCTTCATTGCCGAGTGACAATCCCTGCAAATCCTCAAGTTCTTGAAAATATACAGCCGGCGCCCAGCTTTCGTGCTCATCAAACCGAAACACAAAGCCAACTTCTCCCCGTGAAACAAAACCGCTAATTCCCTTTCCTCACCCGAACCCGATAAAATCTGGGCCGTAGGATCGGGCACATACCCCGCCAATTTCAACTCCATAATCATCTCGTCAAGCATCGAATATATCTCGTTTATCCGCGAATGTAATTTATCCCCCGCGCTAAAATGGTGTGCTTGCCCATTTATATAAATCGTGCTTATCCCGGGCACTTTTCGAATTCCCCTTTCTCGAAGGTCCTTTCGGAAAAAATTAGCTCGACCCAAATCTCCCGATCGAGCATACATGTTTGCTACCAACACGTGGTGATCAGTGTTTTCCGGATGCACTTGGGCCAATTCTTGCACGAGTTCGTGTTGATTTTGAGCACTACTTGCCGATAATAGTGCCCCCAACACAACCTCGTTCGGCTTCATCGGCATTTCTCGTATTATACTCTCGGCCTCGGCTAAATTTCCCGAACGCGCCAAGAGATCGACAAAACACGCGTAGTTTTCCATCGTGGGCTTTTCGAGGGCCCGGAAAAATTCACGGCCCGTTTCTACAAGTCCGGAATGGCTACATGCGGTTAAAACGGCCGTGAAGGTGATGTCGTTCGGTTTGGCTTCTCTCGACATTTTATCGAACATTGATAAAACCGTGGGGCCTTTTCCGTGCATGGCTAGGCCGGAAAGAATAGCATTCCACGTGACGATGTTTCTTGTTTTCATGGAGTTGAAAACGCGAACGGCGGTTTGAATTCGGCCACATTTCGCGTACATGTCGAGTAAGGTTGTGCCGAGTTTTACTTCGGTTGGGATATCGAAATTTGATTTTATAGCGTATGAATGTACCCATTTTCCGAAAAGGGAATCTCCCGATTGCGTGCAGGCCGATAGCAACGAGCAGAGGGAAGAAGATGAATTTAATTGGAGCCCGAGACCGAAAATCATTTCGGAGAGAAGCCCGAAAGCTTCACGAGTGAGCCCGTTTTCGATGTGTCTCGCGATGATTATAGTCCAAGCGATTTCGTTTCTTTCAGGCATTTGATCGAACAGGTTGTTTGCACTCTGTAAACCCTCCCATTTAGCCACCCCCCACAACAGGACGGTCCAGGAAACTATGGTCCGCAAATTCGTTTCGGTAAAGAGAGATTTGGCGTGGCTCATGAGGCCGCATTTGACGTACATATCTATGGCGGAGTTTCGGGCCTTGACGGCGGACCCCAGGCCCGATTTCACCATAAAGCCGTGGCATTGAATCCCGAACGAGCTGTTTCCGATCTTCGCGCAGGTGCTGAACGGAGAGACCATGGCGACGCCGTCTATCGGAACCCCAATCCTCCGCATGCCGGCGAACAGGCGGAGGGCGTCTGCGGGGGACCCGTCGCGGGCGTGGCAGTCCATTAGGGCAGTCCAGTCGGCGGCGTCTTTGTGGGAGATGGGGATTCGGTCGAAGACTCTGCGGGCGGAGGGAAGTTGGCCGCAGGCGGCGTACATGTGGAGGACGGCGTTGGCGAGGTACAGCTGCGGAAGAGAGAGAAGGCCGGCGGTGACGGCGGCGGCGTGGAGAGTTTGGCCGGCTTGGAGGGACGAGCGACGGGCGCATGATCTTAAGAGAGAGCGGTAATGGCGGGCGAGGGAGGAGGCGGTGGTGCAGTCGGCCGGCCATCTCATAATTTTACTGCCCAAGATTTGAGCTTTTTGTAAGGCACAACAGAAAGAGAAGTCATTTCACACAGTTCAATCAGAACATTTCAACATGGCTAACAAAGGGACTAAAACCGACCCAGTCGACCCGATATTGACTTAGTCGACCCGACCCAGGCTTTAACCTAACCCGGTCAACATTTTTTTTTTAAATAAATTATGTGTACATATTTAGGTGGTGAAATAGTATGACATAGATACAATATTATTAAGACTTTTTGAGATATAAAATTTACATATAAATTTTTTATTTTTATTATTTTATGTATTTTTGTATAAGATAAAAATTGGTATATTATATATATGTATATAATTTTAAAACTGAACGAATCCGATAATCGGTGTCGTGGAACCCTTCTTCTTATAGAAAGAAGCATCCCTGCATTCGTATTTGCTACTTCAACATTCCTTGGAATGTTATCTTTGTACACGCTATTTGGCTTTTATGGGGAGGAATTGCAATCTCAATTACATCGACCCAACAAAAAAAACGAAGCGCAGTTCAGTTACCGAAACATTACTTTCAACATGTTTTCAGTATAATATCTTTATTTTTTTTTGCAATAATCATTTTTTAAATAACAACGTGCAACTAATTATAAACAAAATTTCCAATTACAAATTATTGAAGATTAGAAAGGAAAACATAAAGAATCATAGGAGCCGGATTTCGCCTGTTTTTCCAGCAACTTATCCAATTCTTCACTCGAAAAAAACACTTCCAACTGCAAAAACGGATTTATATTCTTCACGTGCAAAAACGGATCTATATTCTTCACATGCAAAAACGATTTCGTATTCACATACGTATTCATTCATAATTCTGTAAAATTTTGTATTCACTTCTAATTGAAAAGATTCACATAAAATATAATATAAAAAGTAACTAATTTTCCTTTATTTTTTAATTAGAGAAAAAAAAAAAACAAATGAAAATATATTCTATTGCACCCTAATTTAGCAGCACAGCAAGGTACATAAGACTATTATTAATTTCACATAATCATGCATGCCATCCTGCAAAATGCATCTACATAAAGTCATAAACTAGCAAAAACTTGAAAAGGGGTTTACCAGATTTTCTAAATCCATAATAAACCACATAAAAGTGAGTTACAACTTGCCGATGAAAAGGCTGGCGAAACGAGTACCGGAAGAAGATTTCTACTCGGCATGAACCCTAAAAGAGACTTAGCTCATTGGCCGAAAACAATTATGTACAACATTTTAACCGCTAAAACGAAATGTAGTCCGAATAAAATCATGACGAAAAAAAAACAAAAAAAAAAAAGAAAAAAAAACTAAACTTTCAGAGTACGCGAAGCTGAGCAAGGAAAGCTGCACAGAGCTCGAGAAAGAGGAACTGCGGCCCCTGCACTCTTTGCAGATCGAGCAAGTATTTCTCTTCACGAGTCTTGTAAAGCTGGAAAAATAAAAACAATAAATATTCAAAACATATAATAATAATTATTATTAATAAAATGTGTGATTATTACCTGCAATTCGAACTTCACGACACTTTGGGGCCTAACATTGGCTTCATTCTCAATAATAACAGAATCGCCTCCGAAAAAATTATTGTCGTGCATAGCATTGTTATTAAGTAACCCTTCGTGCTGACCGGGATTTGCAGGAGTCCATTTGCATTTCATGTTGTAGTGCCCAATCTTTTTCCAGTAAACGTTCAGTTCTTGCAGAGCTTTGAGGACTTCAGTCATTATCTCGCGCGGGTGGGCCCGGGACTATAAAAGAAAAAAAAATGAATGGGCATAATAAAAGTATAAGTAGATAAAAAAAATGAATAAATGTCATAGTTTTTTTTTTTTATATTGTATTTTAAGGTAATGGCATTTGAGTTGAAAGTATATCATATATATTTGTTGGAAGAGCATGGTTGTGTAACCATTAGGCAGTCTAACAGAAAACCGACCAATTTGTAAAACAAATACAAACCATGAGGGAGTCATAAGCTAATGCTTGTTTACAGATTTTTTTGGTTTTGATTGGTTTATTTGGTTAACTGTGATTAAGTTTTAAAAAGTTGGTTGGGTTAAATTTGAGTGAGATTTTGAATTTATATTAAAATAAATTGATTAAAGTTGATTTGATGTATAAGTAAGAGAAAGGAGATTGGAAGTGATGGTTAGTTCAAATTATGTGAGTGAATGAATAGTAAATTAAAGATGATGTGATGCGTAAAAATGATTCATTGGTATTATTTAATTTTATTGATAATATTGAGAATAATAGGTGTTGACTTAAAATTGAGTTAGATCTGAGTTGAAATTGGATGTTTTTGGAAAAAAAATTATAAACAAGCAAACACAGTAATTTTATAACATCTATTTTTGTATAAGTATTGAAATGCAGACATAAATGTAATCAGATTTGAACCCCAAACCCTAAACCCCAAATCTGATTACATTTATGTCTGCATTTCATAATTAACTCAGCATTGAAATGCAAACATAAATGTAATCAGATTTGAACCCCAAAATAGCAAACATACACAACTAAACATTTTCAAATATCATCAGACTAACTCTATTTTTCAGGAGATACTTCCCAATAACTCAAATGCAGCATACATATCATTTATTTATTTATTTATTTTTATCGGTATATGTAGAATATCATTATTGGTTTAGAATAAAAACAGATAACTAACCTGAAGTCCGAGTGCCCATTTACGGTCTGCTGGAATTTGCCTTCCTCCAAATTGTTGATAATCAATTACCCCAGAAAACCGTTGCCCACCAGGAGATAATAAAGTCTCGTTTTGAGTCATGCGGTTAAACCCAAGATCCTGAATATTGAGAATTATTGATACCAACGATTTTCTTGATAAATTTATGGGATATAGTATATAATGTATCTTGCATATTTTACCTTTTTATTCGAAAAGAACATTTTACATGCATCCCCTTGAGGGATGGGGTGTATTTACTTTAACAAATAAACCTTCTTCCGTGTATTAGTTTGAAANTAATAAAATAATTGAACCTAGTAATAAATTTTTTTAAAAAAAAGTATAGCTTTATTCTTTGACAAAATATAACGATGATTTTTACCATAGTCTCCTGGAATTCAGATCCAAGATAGCCATTAGAAACGCGAAAACGATTATCCAGCAGCAGATAGTATGTAACAGTACCCTGAAAAACGGTCACGGTGTCAAAAAAAAATCCAATATCATTCATTTCAACACTAAAACTATGAAATAACAATAAAAACAAAAGTTCACCTCGTTCTGAACCCTATTCCGAAGAGATTCAACGAGAGCATTCCTATCGAATCCCATCTTAATCACTTCTTGAAGAATATCTTCATCAATCTAAACATGAAGAAACAGAACTTCGTTTAAGTAAGGTATTTTATTTACTTGGCACAAAATGATATAAATGATTTCCATCCAGAAACAGAAAATTTATCCCACGAGGACTGTACCAATAGAAATACCAAAACAAGAAAGAAAAAGATGGTTATATATATGTAAAAATCAAGATATTACATTGCAAAACAATTTTAAAAAAAAAAAAAAAAAGAGGAGAGAGAAAGAGACCTTTTTAGCTTGTTGGGTTGTATCTGGTGGTGGCACAGCTAAATACCGAGGGAGATGAGATGCGAACCAGGGGTGGGCTCGAACCTCAGGAATAGTCATCCTTTTCATTGGATCAACTATAAGCATTCGAGGAATTAAATCTCTTGCACTAGCTGATAAATGACTCGGGAGTGTATATATACCACCCTAGAAGGAAAAAAAAAATCGAGAGGGAATGACATTAAATATTTTCAAAAATATGTAAATGTTACATTTTTTTTTCGCTCGAAAAATTATTACAATTAGAAAAATTAAAATACTCATGAATTAAATGATGTCAGTACTAAAAAGCCTAAAACTTTATGACACCATCAAGAAATTATATCAATGTACCTTAATTTTTTTAAAAAGATTGGGAATGTTTTCATCGTCAAACGGGAGGGTCCCACAGAGAAGTGCATAGAGAATAACGCCGCAGCTCCACACGTCTACTTCAGGGCCAGCATATAATTTACCAGATATAACCTAACATATCATTTATTCTTTAGCATTCTAAAGAATACGTGTAGCTCAATATGACCGTTTGCTATATAATATAACCAAATTACCTCTGGAGCAGCATAATTGGGGCTTCCACAACTTGTCTTCAAGAAATGACCATCACGCATGATATTGCTCAAACCAAAATCAGCAATCTTCACATTATGCTTAGAATCCAAAAGTAAGTTTTCGGGTTTTAAATCTCGATGAACCACCATATTCCTGTGGCAGTATTCCACTCCAGATATGATCTGCAATCACACGCATTTGTGAATGCAGCGTAGAAAAAGAAAATGAAAAAGGAAAAAAATAATGGAAATATAAAATCCTACCTGTTGAAAAAACATACGAGCTTCCTCCTCATGTAACCTGCCCTTCTCCACTATATGATCAAATAACTCACCAGATTTCACATATTCCATCACAACGTATATGTCCGAATGTGTCTCCACAACCTCGTACAGACGTATGATGTGAGGATGCATGAACAATCTCAGAATTTTGATTTCTCTTCGAACTGCAAAAAGGAAATATATGGTTCTTTAATAAATTCTTAAGGTATAATATATACACTAGTAATGCTGCAAAGTAAGACTTCATATATAACACTAATGCTGTAAATAAACATTAAGCATCCAAATTACATAGACTGTCTAGAATATAGTATCTGCTTCACATATGACATTAATAAATGTTATATAAGCATGTAATACTGGTTTAGCTTTACCTTTTTCTTCCATGTCCATATTCTTTATTTTCTTACGGTTAAGGATCTTGACAGCAACTTTGTGCCCAGTCAATGCATGTTCAGCAACTTTGACTTTACCGAATGAACCAATTCCGAGAGTCTTCCCAAGCTTGTAGTTCCTCAAGAATGAATCTACACTACTAACATTCTGGATTGGCCCGTCCATTATCCTAAATTAGACATGAATGGAGAATAAATAGAGATCAGCATGTACGTGAATTAATTAATAACCGGAAAGGATAACATTGATAACACATGGAAAGATTTGACATGTAGCAAGTATTGAGCTTCAATAATAAATTTTCCAAATTCTTCGACACATCAAACAACCAACAGCCGTTGAAAGGGAGCCCACAAGGATAAATCAGGAAAAAAACGAGCATTGGTAATCACAACGGGTGAATTCTACGAGTACAGATTTATTTTGGCTGATCAAACGCATTTATTTGATCGATACAATTTTCACAAGCAAACAACACGTGGGGTTCTGATCGAAGAGAACAATGTCATTGAACGGTTAAACCCATTCAATAAATAACAAGTGGGTTCGAAACTTAACAGAGCAAGCAAAACCCACCCATCTGACAATCTAAGTTAAATTGTGCAAGATTGCCAGTTTTTCCCCGACCTATATAATTCCCCATCTCTAAACAAACAATCTGAAAAGTGAGACCACCAAAAAAATCCTAAATAACAGCTAAAAATCACGAAATAACTATCATGAACACATCTTGATTCTCTACCCAATATGGAACAACAACCCAAACCAACAAAAAATAAAAATAAAAAGAAACAAGAACCCTAAAGCTAGAGTCTTTCCACTCAACAANAAAAAAATCGCACCAGCTTTCCTCAATACAGATCCGTGAAACTCGTTCAAAGACAAAAATAAGAACAAAAAGCCCCAATGTTTACACCAACCCACAAAATCTTCAATTCAGAAAGAAGCAAATAAGAACAAGAAAAAGCGCCCGTGGCCCATTAAAAAATATGCAAAACCCACAGGAGCAAAGCTTACCCAAATGCAAAACGACGTCGCTTGCAAGAGCAACTCCTGAATCTTGATAAGCTGCCAAAGGTGTTACAGAAGAAAAAAAGATTGATGGGTTCGTGAGAAGGATAAACAGCTGAATTAAAAACCCAAATTTCCGGCGATTAGCATGTGTTCACCTCGATTGCCTCCTCCAATGCAGGTCGAGAGGAGCTGATGATGATGAAAACCAAGCGCCGAGACCCTTTTTCGTTTTTCGTATGCATACAAAACTTGTTTTTATTTGAGTTCGTTTTCTCCGTCCGAGCTGTCTTTAATTAATATGCTTACTTATTTGGTTAATTAAGTTAATTACTTTTTTTAATTACGTTTAATTTTAAACACAATTGGTATTGAAAATACGGTTACAGAAATGGAAGTTTAGTTGGGTGAGTGGGAAAAGATTAATCGGGATGAGGTTTGCAATTATTGATATGAAATCGTGGGGCTGAGATTAATTTTAGGTCAAGATGGCAAAGTATGCCCATAACTTAGATTACATGATAATTTTAGTAACCAAAATGTTCACTAACTAAACCAAATTGCCACCATTATAACCAAAAACGTGAATTAGTGGATTTTTTTTTTCTCATTTTTCGCAATCAGTTGCCAGATAGTTTTTGCATTTTTAAACATATTTTGCTCAATTTTTTTTATTTAATAGATATTTTCTATAATCGCAAAATTATTAAAAGTAAACATCTACCTAATTAAGTTATTGAGCGTATGTTCATAATGTTGCCTTCCTTTTAGCTTTACAAAATTTTTACTTCTTATTTTACAAAAAAAAAAGTTTGATATAATGCCATTGTTGACTGAAAACGATTCATTTTTGTAAACAAATAATGACGGAGAAAATAAAAATTAAGAATTTTAATAATAAAATAATATTTATATTATGATATGATTGAGGTTAGTGCATATAAATTTATTGAAATAACAATAAAAGTAATTTGTTATGAAGAATTTAAGGGTTTCATTGAAAAAAATATGTAGTAATTAATGATTATTTAATGTTAGTAAAATAATGACAAAAGTAATTAGTTATTCAAAATGTAAGGGTTTCATTGCACACTATATAGTAATGAATGATTATTTTTTTGTTTTCATTGAAAACAAAAAATTAAAATGAATGATCATAAAAATAAAAATTGTAACAAGTCATAACTGAAAAAACGTATATAAAAATAAAAATATTACAAAAATAACTATTATTCTATCTTTCTTTCAACATACTTTTTACTTATAATGGTTGTTTGTATTAAATAAAACTTATGTGAAAAATATATTACAATAACTACTTTCAATAAGCATCTCGATGTAACATGTTACACTCTTGATTGTATGGGTCAACTGGGCGCACCATCCCTTAATGCGTCTAGGTAATAGGCACTGGCCGAATGTGTGGTGCTGGAGTCAGTAGAGGAATGCACCAAAGTTTTGGAGCTTCCAAATTATTTTTGGCGAGGTGGTCGAGTTATAAGAGATAATTGGCACATTTTTTGGCTAAATGGAGGTTCAATTCATGTGATTTTGACGAATGAGTGCCAAAAAGCCCCTTTATGAGGTGAGTATACCTCAAGATGAGCTTGACCATGTGCGAGACACATGGATGATGCGTTGTGACCATGAGGTAAGTATACTCGTTTGAGCGTTCAGTGCTCAAGTGAATTTGACAATTTGATGACGGTTGTGCACGAGACTGAGCTAAGCCTTATGCGAATGTAGGCTCAATTGGTTAGCTAATGGCGGTTTGAGATTATGACATTACTTAGTTGAGGGTGGACTTCAGTTGAGGCGCAAATGATTGCACGAGCGATAAATGAATTTCACATCCAAGCATATGTGGGATTTCAATAGAGGGTGTGGGGATGGCATATACTTAATTAAACGATTATCTAGTTTATTATGGCCTTTAGGCAATTTTTGTCCCTTTGAGATGGTTCGACTTCGTTTCGAGGACAGTTGGTTGAGTTGGCTTCGCAGGCAAAAGTGGCACAAGATGGAAGCGGTTATGAGAAACTAGCATTCGGTTGCTTGCAAGGTCAGCATTGTAAGGTCAAAAATAATAGTGACAACATGAATAAGGCTGACGCCATTGAATTGGAACATAGTAGTAGTGAGACAACGTGAATAAGGCCAAAAGTGCTACTGCCAATTGAAAATTAGGGGTGACATTTTATATCGATAATCAGAAAACCAAATCGGAGCGAACCGAAAATAACCGATTTAGTTTGGTTATTAAAAAAATGTCTATACATGTGCAATATACATGTTTATATGCTTATGTATATGAATCATTCCGACTCTTGGTGTATGATATTCGATTCTTCATTTCAATTTTCGGCTTTTGTGATATTTTTAGTACATGAGTTGTAAATTTGTGACTGGTTCTTAACATAAAATCGTTATTGTTGGTTATTTTTTCATAATTCGGTTACCTAGAACCTGGTCAACCCAATCGTTATAACACGGTTCAGTTCTTTTTCGGTTCTTGCAATTTTTTGTGTGTTAACCAAACTGGTTATTTTGTTTCGATTCCAATTCCGATTCCTGAAAAACTGCTAGGAATCGGACCAGTTCTAGGCCGAGTGACAATAGATTAATTGTGAAAACGCAAGATAGCTTGAAATATGACATGAATGTAAGTTGGATCCTGGATCGCATGTGTGCAAATTGTGACATTTATTTTTAAAGAAAACACCCAGATATGTAAGAGATTAAGGCCGAATCACCAACATGTATATAGTCAAGACCTTAAATGGGCAAAAAAAAATCACAAGTCTACATATGTTCAAACATAATCCAAAATAAGAAACAAGAAAAGGAAAAAACAGCAGCCAAAACGGAAAGAATGAACTTGGGTTGCAGGTGCTCAGACTAACAATTTACTCCACAAAGTGGGTTGTAGCAAAAAAAATACAGGACGGTTACTAGAACCTAAACGATGAGTAGTCAACCTAGTCCATCCTTACAAGAGTACGAAGGTGGAAGAGAAGGTCATCTAGATTGAGTAATTATTTCATTGTACGATTGAGTAATTATAGTCCATCGATTAGACTTTGTTCCACACTCGTTAAGCGGGTTGGATTTTTGCCTATCGAGTTATCTATGCGACATAATGTATAATGGTTGTCATGTAATGTGGCCCAAGGACTTTTGACCGAATTTTCAACCACAATTTTGGGTTTGGAGGCTTTTAAAAAATAGGTAAACCATCATATGGAGAAAACTAATAAGCCCAAATCTTTACCCATTAGTAAAATGTGAAGTTGTCGGACAAGACGACACTTATTTCTAAATAGCAGTAACATTCTATTATTAGAATCTTTATTTTAAGAAATTATATTTTGATAGGAACCACAAAGACAAATTTGTGAAATAAAATTAGTGGTTTTTCGTGTGATTTGATATGATTTTTTCCCCAAGTTTTAACTAGCTGGATAAGAGAAATGCAGAAAGTAAAAAATTGACACTGACAAATATATATATATATAGGGATTGGTTCCAATGCATCCCATTATTTAAACTGAGAATGTGAGACTCATTCCTAGCCACAAGATTTAGATCTTGATTTAAATAATAATTTTTTATTTTTATTATTTAATTCTTTATTTTTAATTATTTAAATATTATTATGACCATTGACCGTTGACTCCGGCGTTGACCGTTGACTTCCGGCGTTGACTTCCGGCGAAAATCGTTGACTTCCGGCGTTGACCGTTGACTCCGGCGTTGACTTCCGACGTTGACCGTTGACCATTTGTTTTTTGTTATGTTATTTCTTTCTTGTTAGGTTAGTTGTGTCTTGTTGCTAGGTTAGTTGTTTGCTGTTGCTAGGTTAGTTATTTGTAGCTGCTATGTTAGTTGAGTTTTGTTGCTAGGTTATTTTTTTCTTGCTGCTAGGTTAGTTGTCTTTTGTTGCTAGGTTAGTTCTTTCTTGCTGCTAGGTTAGTTGTCTGATGCTGCTAGGTTAGTTGTCTTTTGTTGCTAGGTTATTTCTTTCTTGCTGCTAGGTTAGTTGTCTTTTGTTGCTAGGTTATTTCTTTCTTACTGCTAGGCTAGTTGTTTGATGCTGCTAGGTTAGTTGTCTTAAGTTGCTAGGTTAGTTATCTGTAGTTGCTAGGTTAGTTGTCTTTTGTTGCTAGGTTAGTTCTTTCTTGCTGCTAGGTTAGTTGTCTGATGCTGCTAGGTTAGTTGTCTTTTGTTGCTAGGTTATTTCTTTCTTGCTGCTAGGTTAGTTGTCTTTTGTTGCTAGGTTATTTCTTTCTTGCTGCTAGGTTAGTTGTCTTTTGTTGCTAGGTTATTTCTTTCTTGCTGCTAGGTTAGTTGTCTTTTGTTGCTAGGTTATTTCTTTCTTGCTGCTAGGTTAGTTGTCTTTTGTTGCTAGGTTATTTCTTTCTTGCTGCTAGGTTAGTTGTCTTTTGTTGCTAGGTTATTTCTTTCTTGCTGCTAGGTTAGTTGTCTTTTGTTGCTAGGTTATTTCTTTCTTGCTGCTAGGTTAGTTGTCTTTTGTTGCTAGGTTATTTCTTTCTTGCTGCTAGGTTAGTTGTCTTTTGTTGCTAGGTTATTTCTTTCTTGCTGCTAGGTTAGTTGTCTTTTGTTGCTAGGTTATTTCTTTCTTGCTGCTAGGTTAGTTGTCTTTTGTTGCTAGGTTATTTCTTTCTTGCTGCTAGGTTAGTTGTCTTTTGTTGCTAGGTTATTTCTTTCTTGCTGCTAGGTTAGTTGTCTTTTGTTGCTAGGTTATTTCTTTCTTGCTGCTAGGTTAGTTGTCTTTTGTTGCTAGGTTATTTCTTTCTTGCTGCTAGGTTAGTTGTCTTTTGTTGCTAGGTTATTTCTTTCTTGCTGCTAGGTTAGTTGTCTTTTGTTGCTAGGTTATTTCTTTCTTGCTGCTAGGTTAGTTGTCTTTTGTTGCTAGGTTATTTCTTTCTTGCTGCTAGGTTAGTTGTCTTTTGTTGCTAGGTTATTTCTTTCTTGCTGCTAGGTTAGTTGTCTTTTGTTGCTAGGTTATTTCTTTCTTGCTGCTAGGTTAGTTGTCTTTTGTTGCTAGGTTAGTTCTTTCTTGCTGCTAGGTTAGTTGTGTTTTGTTGCAAGTTAGTTGTGTTTTGTTGCTAGGTTAGTTTTTCTTTCTTGTTGCTAGGTTAGTTGTGTTTTGTTGCTAGGTTAGTTTTTCTTGCTAGGTTAGTTGTGTTTTGTTGCTTGGTTAGTTGTCTTTGTTGCTAGTTTAGTTGTTCTTTCTTGCTGCTAGGTTAGTTGTGTTTTGTTGCTAGGTTAGTTGTCTGATGCTGCTAAGTTAGTTGTGTTTTGTTGCTAGGTTAGTTGTCTGATGTTGCTAAGTTAGTTGTATTTTTTTTTTATAAAAAAATTGTAACCCATAGGATTTGAACCTGGTATCTCATGGAGGTAAGACAAGCAATGCAACCACTACACCACTCAAGGTTGAGTGTCTTTTGTTGCTAGGTTATTTATTTCAATACAACGGGTCAACGCCGGAAGTCAACGGGTCAACGCCGGAAGTCAACGATTCTCGCCGGAAGTCAACGCCGGAAGTCAACGGTCAACGCCGGAGTCAACGGTCAACTATTTTATTATTTAATTAATGTGTATTTTAATTGATTTTGATCTAGACAAAATGAGTGGCTAAGATTGAGTCTCACGTACTCATTTTAAGGAGTGGTCTCATTGGATCCACCCCCTATATATATATATATATATATATATAAAAGATTTTGATTTGATGTAGGATACATATATAAAATTTAAAATTTATATTATATAAAACTAATTAATAAATTAATAGTGATATTTTAATTCTTGCTTTAAATTCAACCAAACGCATAATGTTTAATTAGCACGAGCACAATTAAAAATGAAATCCCAATTACCAAATTATTTAAATAATTAAATGATATCCTTCTTGTTTCAGCAATTTCCAAAGCCAATCTGTATTTTTTGTTTATAGCATAGTTTTTAAACCCGGCTCGGAAATCGACCCGGGCAGGTCTCCGGGTCACCGGGTCAATTGTTGAACCAGATAATTAATTTTAAAATTTTTAAAATTATATATATAGTATTTTTAACATATAAATATACATAAAAGTATATATATATATATATATATAATATTTTAAAACAATGGACCGGGTTTGACCGGGTCCATTTTTACCCGGTCCAAATAGTCCACCCGAACCGGTTCCGGCTCCAAGTCGACCGCATACCGAGTCGACCCGCCGCGCCGGTCCGAGTCAAAAAACAATGGTGTATAGAGTCAACTGATTTCACATAAATAAATTTCACAAATGAATTGGGTCATGTGATAGGTTGACATGCAATCTCAATAAGCCCTCAAGCTACCATGAAATGCGGATAATATTTTTTTAAGGCCTTGTTTGGCAATCAGCGGTTAGCTGTTAGCAGATTATATCAGCTGTTTTGACCAGCAGATTGAATTGGCTGTTTTGATCGACGGAATACATTAGCGGATTGTTCTGGAGCATTTTGTAAAATTAGCTGATTGATATTAATAAATTGAATGAAATAAGTAATGTGAGTAAATATATAATTATCAAGTAATAATAATAACAACAATTTATTAAATATGTATAAAAAAAAATATGAAAGAACTTAATTTTGTAGATCAAATTTGAATAGTATTAATTAATTTCAATTGTCACTTGTACAATTATATATAATCATATATATTTCACTTGTTTTTTCTTTTCGACAACACATCTAACTCGTTCTTATACCATATAATTGGATTAATTTTTTTTTTTTGGATACTAAATTAATTTCAATTTATTATAACGAAAATAACATAATTTTACTTCTATCTTATTCAAACAATGTTTGTTGGCTTCTGTTCTACTTGAAAAATAGATCGATTTTACCTGCTGATAGTAATAGCTGCTTTGACCATTAGAATGTATAAGTTGTTTGTCAAAAAATATTTGTAAAATTAGTTGTTTGTTATTAGCTGATAGTATATTAAATTACTAATAAGAATATTTATAAATAATTTAATATTTTTTATTATAGTTATTTAAAAATTCGCATATTTTGTAATTTTAAAATTTAATAAAAACATAATAGCACAAATTTTATTCTTTATACTTTAAACTTTTTGACTGACAACCAAAGTTTCAATAAAACGAAAGGTAAATAATTATTCTATAGAACAATAAATTATTTTTATATTTCATTTAATTTCTTAATACTAAAAATAAATTCTTCTAGACCGATTTTGAAAAAAACATATATCATGCACACTAGTCACACATGTACATATATCATGTACACTACTCTCACATATGTTACTTTTGACCTTTTAAAAAGTTATTAAATAACAATCAAATTAATCAATTAATTCCAAGCATATCCGCCAACATAAAACGCTCCAAAATGTAGCTTCTTCAATTTTAGCGTTTCAGCCCAATCAACTGATATAAAAAACTGCCCAACCAAACACATTTTTTAGCGTTCTGATTCGGTCAAACCCGCTATTATAGCATTTTGGGCAAAAATCCTGGAAATCAAACACACCCATTATCTTTTTCATCCAGTTACACTTGTATTCTATACTTATTTACAATTTCAAACTTAGATATATTTTTTAAAAATCTCTTTTATTTTTCCATCTATAATGTCGGGCTGAAATTACTCAATGATCACCTAACTTTTTAACTTTTTTCATTGTATAGTGTATAGTAGTGATTGATTTTTAAATAGAAAAAAGTGGAATACAATAAATATACTTTTTTTTATGATATTAAATAGAACAAAGTGGAATATAATAAATATTATAGTCGCTGGTCAAAATTATAGTAATCATTTTAATAAAACGNAAAAATGTAGATGGAAATTTTAAAAATAATTGTTTTTAGAAAAATGAAATATTTGTGAGATCGTGGATAGATGTAAGATAAAAGTTCTTGGTTATATTTGATGTGACTTACTATTACAAAAACTAGTACAGAGCTCGTGCGATGCACGGGTGCACAATTTTAAGACTATTTATCCAGACTTATAATTATATACATGAATAAAGAAAAATGTACGGAATATATATAGTACGTGACCCGTGCGAAGCACGGGATATATTTATTTGGAAAATATTATATTATAAGATGCAATATTCAATAGAAGTTTATAATACGCAAGAAAATTGTACAATGTTCAATAAAAGTTTTATAATATTCAAGTGGAGTCTTAAAGTCTCTTGTACATTAAGACTACTGACAAAATAATATTTTAATCAATGAGTTTCCTTTCCTTGTAGCCAAATTGTGAATGTGATTTGAGGAGTACAACAAATCGATATATAGCTGACTTGCTTTTTTCATTGTAGTTTTTTTTTTTTTTTTTTTTTATAATGAATTTAAAGATATTCTAAAATATAGCAAAAATTAATTTTTTTATTACAATTAGGAATTTTACTAAATATAAACTCTCAATCTATGGTGTTAATCAACGTTTAAGTCTAAAAAATTAGGAATTTTTACCTCTTTTAATCAACGTTTAAGTCTAAAAAACAATAGAGTTATTATAAGTTTTTTTCTACATCTTTTAAAACATTAAATATGAGCATGTTAGGGCTAGCTTGTAAAATAATTAATATATTATCTCACTAAAATATTTATACTAATAAAAATTTAATTTTAGCATATAAATTTATCCCTTGATATCAGAGAAAGTAACAGTTTTACTTATTGTTGTTCACCATATAATATTTAATTATTATTTTATTATATAATAAAAAAGAAATATTGTTAAAAAGTGTAGTAGAAAAGTTATAAAATTATATGATTTTTTTTTTACAATATGGATTTAATATTTTTTTTATGATTTGATAATATAAATAAATCTATACTTAACTTTGACAAATAAAACAAATAAATACTTTAGTAAGTATTTAATGTATATACTAAATAGGAATATATTTGGTATAATCAAATACCAAATATAATCAAATAAGTCAAAGTGTACATTTTTATTTGGTATTTGTTTTTTTTATTATTAAAATCTTTTATTATACTTATCTTTTTAAAATAAAACAATTAAATAAATTAATTAAATAAATAAAATATTATAATACCAAAATAGTAATGACATTTAATGCAGTTGACTTTTCTGGATAGTAAATGTAGTAAATAGAATCTCCTTTTATATAAGTATAGATATGATATTATATTATGTTGTTCAAAATAGTAATACATTTATTGCATTGACTTTTCAACTTACTAAATTTCGTAAATGGTACACCTTATTATATAAGTATAGATACTAAATATACAGTGATTGATAGTTATACATTCTTTTATTAAAAAATATTGAATAATGATTGAATATTTATTTATAAATTAAGTTGATGGCATTGTAAATACATACAATATAAATAATAAGTGAGATGAATTTTCTCATTTCCATTCATCATAAAAAAAATAAAAAATACATACATTCAAGCAAGTTGATAGCATGGGGATTTTGGAGGTTGCACAAATTAAACTCACATTATTTGCGTAATTATTGAAGCAGCCTCATCACATTCACATGACATAGTTAAAATAATGTTGGAAATTAGTATTGCATAAAATAATGTTGGAAATTAGTATTGCATAAACTTATAGATATAAAACTAATTCCTTTATATAATTGTTTGCTTGTCCATCACGTGCGCTGTTTCCCCTCTGAAATCCCTAGATATTCCATGCCCATAGATGATTATAACAAATATCAAATTACAGTAAGAAATTAAGAAATAAAATATATGAAATGATAGTATGTATTTGGGGGAAAATAGGGGTTGACTCAAAAGCAATTCATTTTCTATAGGTTATGAAGTGTTCGAATCAATTGTTAACGTGTGACTAGACTTTGGTTTGAGATGTTCATAAATTGAACTGAGATATACTTTCATTTTGTTTTATTTTCTAACTGGTTGACAATGAACAAGTCAATTAGATTAATGTAATTCAAAAATAATGAATAAAAAATTGAGATATACTTTCATTTTGATTTATTTTCTAACTGGTTGACAGTTATGAACAAGTCAATTAGATTAATGTAATTCATGGATAATGAATAAAAAATTACTAGTAATACGATAGTCTCTAGTTGCAGGCCATACCAAAATCTTTTGAATATATAATATAATATGCATAGACTATATTTATTAATTGTGTGTTGTTTTTCAGAGAGAACCATATAGAAAATTCCAGAATGTTTCTAGTAAAATTAGATGGGATGTGATGAGTAGATATGGCCACGATTAGAACCAGCTTGATCGAGCCCGTTGGCCACAGACCTTGAACCGGTCCGTGGGTTTACCCGAACCAGTTAAAGTTTACATTTTTTTTCACAAATTGAATCGTTGGTATCGATTCCAAACCGGAACTGGTAATAGAATCACATTTCGGCGAATTTAAAATTTAGTTTATTATTATTATTTTTTTCTTATTTGACTGTTCAGCTCGAAACCAACGACTGGTTCTGAACCAACCCCCATATATATCCAGACCGGTTCCGATTCTCATAGAACGCGAACGCGACTTGGTGGTTTCGAACTAAAATCGACTCGGAATGAGTTTTTGCCATGTCTAGATGTGAGACTATTTGAATATTACTGAATCAATATTAAATTAAAGTATTGAATCTCACTTAAATATTTAACAAGTAAATTTGTGAAATAGCTTGTTTGGTAAAACTTTATTTGATTATTAAAAAGAATAAAAATGTTAATAATTATGAAAAAACAAAAAAAATGTTTGGATAGAGAGAATAAAAAAATAACACAATAATATCAGATTTTCAAAATAGATATAGAAGCGTCTATTTAGTATTTACCAAATGTTCATTTACAAAATACAAATACAATAAAATCTTTTAGTTAAATCGTCTTAATATAACCCACAGTAGTTATCCGCTGAAACGGTTTAGAAGGCTCATTCTTTATAATCCGACTCAACTCGGGCGAGACCCTAGCTCAAACCAACTTTTTTGTAAATATGCCGTTGAGCTCTTTAACTTAAGTCGCCAAATTCAACTTGTCATTGTTGATAAACGGGATTGAATTCATTTTAATGGTTTGTTTAATTACTAATAGCTTGAATCTACAAGTCACAAGTTCGCACTGAGCTCTTGTTTACACCTTTATGACAATCCTTACTTAGGCCCCCATTTACTTGAAGGGATGAGATATGTGGTTTTAATCCCATGAGTTATATTTTGTCTCATGAATCAGCTTTACTAAATATATAATTATTTGGACATTCAAGGGTATAATGGATATTGTACATATGATTTTTTGGACATAAAGGTCATTTTTGTGTTCGGGTAAAAATATCTCACCCTCAAGATGTGATAGAGTTATCATGTCAGTCATGATTACAAGCATATGCCCACCTGCAACATACATGACACATAAGATTTATTACAATCATGATCCCTGCTAGTAAACACAAGATAAAGTTACTTAAGAAATGTTATCCCATATTATCCTGATAAGTAAAAGAGGCAGTAAAAATTATTTTTTATTGAATCTTCAGTTAAAGGGAGTTATTTTGAATAAAGTTGATTGATTAAGACAAGGGAGATTGTAATTGAATAATATTTAAAATGTAATGATTAAAATTGATGTAAAAATATGAGATATATGCTTGGAAGTGACGTGTAATTAAAAAAGTACGTTGATGAATAGTGAATTAAAGTTAATGTGATGTACGAGAGTGATGATTGATATTATCTAATTGTATTGATAATACCCAAATTAGTGAAATTGAATTAAATTGAGTTTAATTTTTGAATTATTAAAATAAGTTAAAAAGTCCTGATCAATTATGATTGTTTACCAATCACCATAAGTGTCTAAATAACAAATATGTTTGGAATTAGATATTTTCAAACGAGTCTATTCATGAAATGAATGGGAAAAAAAGTATGGACATTAATCAATGTCTAAAGGTATTTGGACCATATTCTTGATGTGATTAAAAATCTTAAATGTACAATTCCGTAATTATATTTTTGAAATAGATTACCATTGAAAAAATATGCTTAAAAAAATATAACGAGCGTGGCCCAATAATTATGATGTGTTTACATAAATTTATGATTTTGAATAGGGAGCTCGTAATTACGAAAGTGGGAATAGGAAAAGGAATTGAAAATTCAATGCAAGTACACATCCACAATATTTATCACTGCCAATTACGATTTTTTTTAAGAAAAAAAAGAAAAAGGAAAAAGTTCAGGAAAAATAGACAATTTGACATCTATGATCTGGAGCTTGGCCTTATCAAAAAATTAATTAGTAACAAAATTCATCCCCACCAGCCATAATAATGATGGCGAGAGAAAAAATTGGCGGAACAATCCAATTAAACAAGAGCAAAGTCCGCTGTTTTATTGTCCGTTTTTCCTTTTCCTTGTCACCTTCGGATCTGTGATTTGATATGAACCAAACGAGCCTATGAAAAAGAACAGGAAAAAGAGAAAAAGAAAGAACAAAAACCCACAAAAGATCCGTTGATCCGGTGTAGGAAAAAGCAGCAAAACGGGTTTGGAAGGATTATCCGACCCGACACGGCGGACCCACTTTTCCTCTTCACCCAAAAATATCTCTTTTCCAGGTATTTTCTATGTTCATATAGGTATGTAATATGTATACACACGCACAGACACGTATACGTGCGTGTGTGTGTGTTTGTGAATAGATTTGTATTTTGTTTGTATGGTTCTGCTGAGATGAGGGTGGCTCGTGGCTGTATGTATGTATGTATTTTGTTGTCTTTAATGTGATTTGTTTGCATTTCCAAGAACTTTCTTTTAGCAATTACTCCTTTTTATTTTTCATCTCTTTTTTATTCTTGTGATGATTTACTCTGTTGAGATGAGGGTGGCTTGTGGCTTGTATGTATGTAATTTGTTGTTTTTAATATGATTAGTCTGGCTTGTATTTATGTAATTTGTTATTTTTAATATGATTAGTTGCATTTCCAAGAACTTTCTTTTAGCAATTTAGCCCTTTTTCTTTTTTTTNGATGGTGATATTAAAAATTGATTCTTTGTTGGGGGGAGAATTGTGCCACATTAGTTGGGAATTATCAGCCTTTTGATCTGGGTTATGATTTTTCTTATTTTATTCAGGCTAAGAATTGTGTTTTATTCTGTTTCTTGTCTGAAATGAAAAAGTGGATTTGTCTTGACGTTTTAGGTTGTATTGGCTCAATTGCTTTCTGAGCTTTTGATTTTTTTATACTTCCTTGATAATGATGGTTTAGTTTTCTTGTATTTTGTATGCATTGCATTGAACCAGAGCAAAACCATTAATTTCTGATCTCAGATTTGTTTATTTTTCTCTTTTGTCTTTTATTCTTAGCTTATTCTGAAAATGGCCCATATGGATCACCTGCTTTTTCTTACAACTGATGTATGAAAGTGAACATTCCAAGGTCACTATTATTATGGGCACTTTTTAAAAAATATTGAGGAAAAAGAGCATAATAAGAGGTTGTCGTTCAGATCATGCTCCCCCCAAAGTTCTGGTTTTTTTTTCCAGCTTCAAGTTTTGAATTTAAGTTTTTATGATTGAAATTTAAAAGCACGCGGCTGATAAATTTGAATCTTTCGAAACTGCCTATGCTTCAACAGTTGAGATGTCAGGTTCTTGATTTTAAAAGTGTAGCTCAAGAGAATTTTGCTCTTTTCGGTGTTTGGCAGGTCCTAGGAGAAGTGGAGATTGTAACTTATGAAACTTTAAGCTGAAAAACTTCGGCAGGATTGTAAATATTATAGCATTTTTGAAGTGTCACGGTTAGTTACTCCCGTTTGTATCTCAAATGTCAACAATGTGACTTCATTTTTTGACTTATGAAAGTTGAAATCAACGCATTTTTTTCCTTTCTTTTGTTGAAAAGAAGAAAGCTTGAAAATTTTCTCTGGTTTTTTTCTTTTTTTCTTTTTTTAGTTTTATGTGGCTGCTGAGAAGAAAAAAGTTGACAGTTTAAATTATAATCCTAATTCCTTATTGATGTTTTAATTGCATTCCAACTGTTCGAACTTTTTTGTTTACTCTTTATGTATGTACCAAGCTTCAGAAATGATAAAATCAAAAGCTGTATTAATTTGTTGCAGAGATTTTGGTACTGAGAATAATCATAATGGGTGGTTGTATATCATCATCAGCTAAACCAAGCAAACCATTCAAAACCATCAAAGTAAAGAGAAAACGGCATATTCGCACCAAAAAGCGCCACCTTTCTTCTGTCACAGATGGAAGCAGAAAAAGGAACAGTGACTCGGGGGCTCGAGTTTCAGATTTTTCAGTTAGCGAGCTTGTTCATAAAACGACTTTTTGCAGAATATCCGATGGCTCGAATTCAACGTACCATTTTTCTCAACTCCAATGGCACCACCATAGCCAAATTGATGACAATGGTATAATCTCTCTCTCTCTCTCTCTCTCTCTCTGTGATCATGCCATTTATATGGGATTAAATTCTATGTTCTCATGAATCTGTGACATGTTATAATTAGTCTTGGTGAAGAAAATTATCTAACTTGATTATTTAGAAAATTACTAGCTTGATCACTTGAATATGATTTGAATATACATATGTTACCTTGTTTATAGGAATTTGCCAAGAAGAAGCATGGTTTGATACACTCAGCATACTAGATTCCGACTCGGATGATGACTTTAGTAGTGTTCATGGAGGTAAAGAGTGTAACTTTCCTTTTTATTTTATTTTATTTATTTTCAGGTTAACATATGGATATTAAAAAAAGCAATGTTTCAAATTTTCGAAACACAAAAAAAAATAAAAAAAATTATATTGATTGTTCTCTTTATGTTTGTCGAAAAAATGAAAATCAATGCATCTACAGTAAAGTCTTATTCCATTTCACATATAGGCTCTAGAATTTTATTTTTTTTTTTTTTTAATTTTTTTTTCTTTCTAATTCTCCTCTGTTTGTTTAATACCCTGTAGAATTCTTTCCTACCATTTCGAACGGTCAAATCCTTCCTTACGAAACCTCATCACGCATTGTGGAAGACATCAAAGAATATCACGATAAGTATCTGAAAACGGACAATAATGATGAATCCAACACCAAAAGGAAGAAAAACTTGGACCGAGCCCATGTGAGTTTTAATAATAATGGATCCAAAGATGATAATAAAAACGAGCGTATGGAGAAGGCTTCAGAGAGCTTACTGAAGTCTGTTTTGCCGAAGCTCATCCCATCTGTAAGTTTCAATGATAAGAACAATGTGGGCCCACAGGCCCAAAAGAAAAACTCGGCTTTTATCCGTCTTTCTTTCAAGAGGAAATCTGTCGATGGTAGCGAAAAAAATGAAGCATGTGAGTGCCTTTTCTGGTATCAGTTGATTTTTTTTTTGGAGTAATGATGGGGATTTGTTTCTATTTATTTATATTTATATTTATTTATTTATATTTCAGGTGCATCGACAAAATATGTTTATCGCCCGAGGGCTGGACTGATGATTCCATGTTGTGCTGATGAGAAGCCGAGTTTCAGAACTTGGTCTAAGATTGAGCCCTCGACTTTTAAGCTTCGTGGGGACAATTATTTCAAGTATGATGAAATATCTTTTGGCGACAGTAAAAATATTTTCCATTTATTACGAAAATGAATCGAGGGCTTAATCTCCAAATTTGAATGAATCCTATTAAGCAATAAAAAACAAAATCTAAGTTTGAACAAGATATGGAGCTTGTGATCCTAGAAATGGTAGTCTGTAATTTCGCATAATTAAAGCTATTTGCAGCTGTGTAAATTAAAAGATTTTTTTTTATTGCAGAGACAAAAAGAAAAGCCCTGCATCAAATGCCACTCCTTACACTCCATTCGGCGTAGATTTATTCACATCTCAAAAAAAGATTAACCACATTGCGCAGCACCTTGAGCTACCGACTATAAAAGCAGAAGGGAAATTGCCTCAACTGCTAATCGTTAACATTCAGGTAATTAATTCAATTATCTGAATTTGTTCTAATACATATCTTATTATTAATTAGTAACATAACATATGATAATCATGTATTTGTGTTAATTTGTTTTTGCTAGTTGCCTACTTATCCGGCACCTATGTTTCTTGGTGATGGTGATGGTGAGGGCTTGAGCCTCGTGCTATATTTCAGACTTTCGGAAAATTTCGAGAAAGATGTATCTCCTCAATTTCAAGATAGTATCAAGGTAATATATCCGCTCAAAAAGAGTTTCTTTTTTTTTTTTTGTTAATCAAAGTTAATTTTGAAAAAAAAAAGTGGTATGTCCAGTTGATCATGAGATTTCGAGTTTATATTAAAATAATATTTTAAAATAAAATAATTAAACTTGATTTGATGTAAAAGTTGGAGGGAGATGATGTGAAGTGATAGTTAGTTAAAATTATGTGAGTGAAGGAATAGTTAACTAAAGTTGATGATGTGATGTTTAAGAATGATTGCTTGATATTATTTAATTAATATTGATAATTTTAAGTATGGTGTGGTTGAATTAAAAAGTTGAGTTAGATTTTGAGTATGAATTGAGTTTATTTATAAACAAACACACCCTTAGTTTGTGCCTCTGCAATAAGAAACATAAGTGATTTTAATTGGTGAACATCTGAATTACTTTGAACAATTTTTTTTCATTGTCACGTTGAGACGACATGAAATGAGAAAGTTACAATTTTTTTTTTTTGTTTTAATTGAAAATTGGGGCACTAATACGGATGCACGTGCGTAAATTTAATGAAATATTTTTTTATATATATCTAAAATAAGAAAATGCTATTATTTTGTGCCACAGAGATTGATCGAGGATGATATGGAGAAGGTCAAAGGATTTGCGAAGGACTCAATGGTTCCTTTTCGGGAGAGGCTGAAAATAATGGTCGGTGTTTCTAACCCTGAAGACCTCGTCTCGAATTCGACTGAAAGAAAACTTTTAAACGCTTACAATGAGAAGCCAGTTCTTTCCCGCCCTCAACACGAGTTTTATCAGGTAAGGCTTTTTACTAAAACGAATGTTGTGAAATGTGGTGAAATACGCACTAAATTAATATTCGTTTCAAATTTTGTTAAAAGAAAAATGTAATGAGTCGACCCGCCTAACGGTTAGTCTATCTCATACAAAAATTTGTACCATGGATTCTCATATATGAAACTTATATGATTTTTTCACAGGGGCCAAATTACTTCGAGATTGATCTTGATATTCATCGATTTAGCTTCATAGCAAGAAAGGGGCTTGAAGCTTTCAGAGAGCGTCTAAAAACTGGAATTCTTGATTTGGGACTAACAATCCAGGTGCATTGTTATTATTATTATTTATATCTTATAATGTTTATAAATGTAATTAAATTTATTTTATACTTTATTATTATTATTATTATTATTATTTTTTTTTTTTTTATTTTTATTT
>BKCP01007181.1:3433800-3449695 GCA_008636005.1 Striga asiatica | reverse complement strand
GTTTTTGGGCAGCTTGCGAGATGCTAGGAACTACGTGGGGTCCTATAACGTGTGTTCCTAATCTCTATTATAATTCATGGCTTCATGTGTTTTTTGTTTGAAATTTTGACATTTTTAGTATAATGACATTGAAATATAAATGAGGTTATATATATATATCATACCCAAATCTTAATCATATACTTGATGTCCAAGTCAGGTAAGACAGCCAAAATTAATAGATTAGAATGTGTGTCTACTTAATTAAAAAATATAAGTGTCTCCAATTAATGTGTGTGATAAAACATTATGTACAAAATTATATTATTATAGAATTATTCAAGAATTTATCATAGTAACATTTATTTTTTTACTCTTTTTTAATAATCCAAACAGAATCATTTTCGAGATTGGAAAAAGGAGAATGTGATCAGTATCATTTGAAATTTCATGTGGGGATCTCATCTTTACTCAAAAACTCCCGACAACAAAACCAGGCAAAACACCACATTTAAAGATTTGAAATGACCCACAATATTTTAATTCTAATTCTAAGGACTAAACCAATCAAGATCAAGATTTCAATAGAGAAAGCTTGAACTTATGGGTACAAACGAGCCTAGTCGAGCCGAGCCGAGTTCATGGTGCTCGAGCTCGAGCAACTTAGTGAGCTTATAATCAAGCTCGAGATCAGCTCGTTTATCAATATTATCGAGTCGAACTATAAAAAAAAATCATAAAAATCATATTTTCGAGCATTATTAAGCCGAGCCGAGCTCGGATCGTTAACTGAACGAGCTTTATATGAGCTCGAGCTCAGTTCGTTTGATGGCTAACGAGTGACTCAGTCTAATTAACAACTATTTGAACTATCACACTCAAAAGAAAGATTCGACCCTTGTGGGTGTGTTGATTTAACGGCTCAAAATCTGGTGTCGACGCATACGAATTCACCCGAACCACCTCTCACAAACCAACCAATCTTGATCTCAATATTTTTTTTAAAAAAAAAAGAAAGAGAGAAAAACTAACAAAATCATTCAACCACAGAAACTCAATTTGTGTTTTTCCCTTGTCACAATTGGTTCGACTAAAAACATCGGCTACAACTACAAGAGTAGAAGCAACGAGTCCCAAACAGCAGCGGCCGCCAAAAGGGCCGGAACCAAAGCCCGGGCCCGAAAACCCGAGACGAAGCTCGAGTGGGGCCCGCTTCCCGAGGGAGGGCTCGAAGGCGGAGGTGGCGGGTTCTCCACATGGACCATAAGTTTCATGCCCCCAAGACATTGCCACTCGCTGCTGATAAAATAGTAATCCCGAGTCTCGTTGAGTTCCATCACATCCCTTCCGGCCCCACCCGTAAAGTTGCCGAGCGGATGGTCAAATCGGCAAGTATTGTACGTGGTGCTGTTCACCTCGAGCACTTGGTATTGGTTCCTATTCGACACAAAATCTGCGAAAGAAGTGAAAAAAAAAAGAGTCCAAGACTTCATTTTGTTTAGATGATTATTCAATGCAAGATCAAGAGTTTGATCCGAACGATAAAGAGGCCGCAATTTTGTAGTTTTATGTGCTTAAAATCCTAAAATTCATATTTTTGTAGTTTTATGTGCTTAAAATCCTAAAATTCATCGGTACTCGAGAGGGGTTTTGAATAGTGCTAAATGTGAATAAATAATCAATAATCACACAACTTCATCCCCCATATAAAGGTCAATAATACTCGAACAAGAGGCACCAAAACAGCTCTTTTGGAAATTAAACTAACAAACAAGTAGTAATTCGAATCACTAATGCATATTGAAACCGGAAAAAATGTTGACGAGCACTTCCAAATTCGAACCAGAGCAAGATTTAATTCATAGCAATTGAACCTCTGTCATGAGAGCTCATGGTTTAATATTTATGCAGGAAAATAGAAATCAAAAAGGAACTTTTACAATGTGGAGAGTACAAAATCTTTACACTGAAAATACAAATCAAACTGGGAATAAATCAGGCAAGCAAAATACTGAGATATACAGGAAACAGAGCAAGATGAACAACAACAGATATCATTAAACTGAGCCCATGTCTACAAAACAAACAATAAGGGATAAAAATGCAATCTTGATAGTTCTTGTAGGAAAAAAGATTGAATTTTTAACCAAGAACTGCAGTCGCCCTTTTCTGTTTTTTTCTTCCCTCTTTTTCTTTAGAAATCAACAAATTAATTCAACCCATCAGATTAAAAAACATCAATAACCACAAAAATCAGCACAATCACAATAAATCAGGCAACCATTTGAAATAAAACATATCATCTTGTTGAAACAGCAAAATCCCACAAACCACAGAGAGAGAGAGAGAGAGAGATCTGAGTACAGATAACAACATACAGAGCCAATCTCCTCTGTAGAAGTGCTTGTCAATAGTCCAGTTCGAGAAGTTCCCGGCTTCAATGGTCCAGCCACCTAGCCCATTGGCGCCCACAGTGTATCGTACCGCCGCCGCCTCCTGCAGCACCGCCGCCGCAAACACAAGCGCCGCCGCCAGCCCGACCGTTCGCCTAAGGCCCAACATTTTTTTTTTCTCTAGAAAACTTTGCTCGCACTCAGATACTAAAACAAAGGGTACCAAATGGGGACAAAAGCGGTTGAATATGCTCGGGCGCGTGGGGCCCACCGCCAGACCCCGCACGTAGGTTCAAAAAATATATATTAGACCTATTAATTGATTGTTAATTTGATTTTGATTAAATTGTGGAAGTCAAGTAATTGCGACCTTTGCAGTCAAATAATTCCCTTTTTTTCTTTGTCGTTGTTTTTCTTATCAAGATTGATTGCGTGATTATTGAGTTTTCTTTAATTAATTGACGAGTGAGTTTCATGATTCAATGCTCAAACATGCATCTTGGTCTTTGATAAGAAAAAATTAAGAAAAAAAGTCCATATTTGTATAGTTTCATTTACAATTATTTAAGTAGTTTTAATATATACAGGGAAAAAAGTCGAAGGAATTTTCTTACTACGGTTGGTCTGACCAATAGATTGATATATTTTTTTTTTAATTGTATGTATTTTTATTAAAAANGAAGAAGACTAAAACGTTTAAAACGAAAGCAAATTAAACAACTACGCTACGTGAGTATGAGATACCCATAATATCATGGTTTAACAAAAATGACATACTTTTAAAGACAATATAAGCAAAATTATAATATGTGATAATATAAATTTATATTTTTATTAAAATGGTTTGTCAACCAACCTACATTTACATTGTCAAACACAACCACACAAGCATAAAGCAGTTGCGTCTTTATAATGGGATACAAATACTCTGAAAAGAAATTTTATGTTTTCTAGTGGAGTATCTATGTACTGAGAACTTGAAAATATTTAATATTTGTACAAATATTATAAAAAGACAGATCCAAATGACAAATGTATTAAAAGTAATCAATAACACTGACATGATTACAGAACAGAGTGTTATTTTCGCTTGATTTTATTGAGAAAAAATAATAATTTATTACATCTTCTTTAACCATAATTTATTTGTAGTTCTGAATACAAGTCTAATATAAATATCATTTGAATACAATTACTTATTGAAACAAATAATTATATGATTTTCCAATAATTCTATTTTGTAAGGAAATAATTAACTATTCATTTATTTCTAATATCAAATATTTGCAAGAACAAATATAAAACAATATAAATTTCAATATATAATTTTGTGTTGCATTTGTATTTCAGCATGACTCAAGGAGAATTTTTATTTATTAATAGCTTGAACGCAAAATAAAATAATTTGTATGATATGAATTTATAATTTATAGGCAACAGCTCTGCCAAGCCATTCGGTTTATCGGTTTTGCACGTATTAACCTTTTTCTGTACTCCAAAAAATTATGTAGAAAAATAATCTTAGGGGAGGTATAATTAATTCACCTTAATTTTGTTGAGGAATATTATTATATCATTATCAATACTGTTGTAGTATTTTTTTTTAATAATAATAACAAAAAGATCACACATAATCTAAACTGAAAAGTTATACCAGTAAAAAACTTGAACTACAAAACAGTTTACTACATAGCCTCCATCCATATAAGACATTCAAAGTCCTTCAATCCCAAAACAAGATATATTCACTCATTATCATAATAAAACACATTTCAAGTATACCTTACATATGTATAGACAGGAGAATTAACTGTGATAACAGTGATTCAAGAACACTTAACAAGCAATCTTTAGCAATAATAATAATAATAATAAACAGATGCAGGCAAATCTCTTTAAATCTTTAATCAATCAAGCCTTCTCAATAAGTACTCGACTTGAACTTGCTTCGTGAGCGGCATAATCCAGTCACCGTACAGATTGGCAACAAGGCTCGGGTTTATCTTGTAAACTGGACTCAGGTTTTCTCCACATCCAACCACAGTTACTTCTTGCCCATATGTTCGAGTTTTCATCTCCACCCGTTTTTTTATCGCCTCTTCAACTTCTGGATATGTCAGCAGATCCATTAGTTGAGCCCTATCCTGCATTATCATCGACAATAAAAAATATAAAATGAGAAAAAATCATATTTTTTAACAATGTGTTCTGAAAAAAAAAAAAAAATAGTAATGCTAAGCTTACTTGTGCTTCGATAGCAGGTTTATAGACCTCTGGCGAGCCTCTGAATTTCGCTTCGGCTACAAATTTACCATAGTGAATTCTTTTTGACAGAACCTATAGAATGTAACACACATTGAAAAAGCTCAAATCACGAGAAAAAAGTTAAAAACAAGTGTTTTAAACAATATATTTTACGTATACCTGCAGGCAAATCGTGTCGCAACTTGCAGTTGATCCATAATTACCGTCGTGCCCTTGTTTCACTAAACGGGGGAGCAGATTCTTGAAGTACATATCCCACACTTGGCAGTTTATATTTATCGAGTCTGACGAGGGATGCAGAACCTATTAAGAGTTCCAATATATCATTCAATGAAAATTATTAGACAAAACGATAAATGCAAATTGCAAAATTCTCTCAACACGAGTTCTCGTCTAAAATGAACAAATACAAACCATTGCTTCTAACACTGCTTCTAACACTGTTTATTTCGTGTCGAGGTAGTTAGAGAATGCTTGGATATAAAAAATTCTAAAAAAAATCCAAACAATTTTTAATTCAACCACTTTATTTATCTCAACTTTAACTCAACCCACTATCATCAATATTATAAATATAATTAGATAGTATAAATCAATTATTCTAATACACCACATCAACTTTAATTCATTATTCATCAACTCACATAATTTGAAGTAACAATCACTTCACATCATCTCTCTCATACTGTATCTAAATGATATTTGTCAAAACAATAAGGCAAGTGACAACTAGGCATCCATTGTTTACCCGTGGATATTGCAATGGTGGAAGCATAGGCTCGTGCACATCATTCGGGAAGAAAGGATGTTCGTCCGGGCTGTTGTATCTTCCAACCTGCACCAATTATACAAATAAAATCGCATTTAGCATACTAAAATCTTCTTAATAAAGAATATAAATCTAAAGTAGAGTTAAGCTTACCTTGCTATGTAGCTTCTCGGTTTCTTTGACCATGTACTCGACTAATGAGCCGTGAAAACCATCCATGGCAAAGGCATTGGGATCATATGTCTCCTCATTATAGCAAAATTGAGCCCTTTCAACTAGACTGAATATTATGCTATCTTCTTGCCTTATTAAGGAGTTTCGTATGCCGTCAAGTGTGTAGCTCTGGGTCTCGTCTACCCGATTTTTCGACACGACTCTGAAATGCAACTAACAAGATCAATCACTTACTGTAATAATCAACTTCAAAGACAATGGTGAACAGAGAAGCATAGGCTCATTTCAACAATAATAATGAAGGAAAAGAAAGGCACTGTAGTTATGTCCATAATAGCAAAAGAGGTTAATTATAGTGCTTCACAAACATCTATACTTTATCACCAATAAATATATTATATTATATGAAATTTATGATGGTAAAGGTCCTCTAGAGACTGAAATAACTGCAAGTGCCCTTTTTTTCAATAAAATATTGTGTGAAATCATGTCTGACACCAGGAAAGGGAACATGTTTTCCCTCCAACAAAGCAAAACCGTAAAAATTGCATACATTATCGTGACCTTGGAAGAAGAAGAAGAACAACTGAACAACACCGACAGGAAAAAGAAGAAGACGAAGTTTTAACTGAACAAAGATCCACTTATGAACCAACAAAACTCAGACCCAACAGCTCAAATTGAATTGAAATTGGAAAGGGGGAGGAAAGGGAAGTCGGTATTGTACCCAATAGTGGCCGTGGAGGCACGAGCCGCCGGGACCCCATCGCCAGAAATCTTCTGGAAAACCTTGAGACGGCGGCTGAACTTCTTATGCCCCGTTTGACGGTCGGAAATCCAACTGGGCCTCGAGATTCCGGGACTGCGGGGGGCGAGAAATGACGAAGAGGCGGCTCGCAAAAGCTGGGCCTCCATTATTCAACCCGGAAAAAACCCAAATGAGGAAAAAGAAAGGGGAGGCGATTGAAGAACAATTTTGGGGAAATTAAAACGCAAAAAGACGAAACAATCTACCAAATTTTGTGGGTGAGCTGAAAGGTTCTTTCTTTCGCAGGGATTAGTGGTCGTTGAGACGTGTTAGGTAGAACAACAACACACTCTATGCGTGTGGTTGGTTTGGCAGCCATAATCAACCCTTTTTTCTTGAAGTGGAAATGTGGAATTCATTTTGGACTCTCTTTTTGACAAAAACTAATAATTAGTTAGTGGAAATTAATAAAGGTTTAGTGGTGGTCTAATCAATCTTTAATGGAAAAATGAGTATTTGATGAGTCATGCGTGCACACTCCGCAATCCAAGCTTCCAAAGGTTAGGTGACCGTGACATAAGGCCTTGTTTGTTTAATTGCTTTGGGACAAAAAAAGTCCAATGATATCACTCAACAAGTCACTCGTGATTTCAGTTCAACTTAGTTTATTAAGTTTCGAACTGTAATTAGATTGTTAAGTATATGAGTCAGTTTGTTTGATAATCGCGTCGAGTCGAGCTCTAATCATTTTTTTTTCTTTTTGACACACGATAGTAATTTATATAACTCTAAACTCGATAAACGCGAGTACATTTTTGACATACGATAGCAATTTATATAATTCTAAACTCGATAAACGTGAGTACAAAGATGTCAAGTGACACCATAGAGCTACTTGAATCCAACCTAAATGCAAGCAAGAACAAGACTAGTTGGAGTAATCGGATTGCATATGTTTTGCCTAGTACAAAACTAAGGGGTTGATTGGAAGTGATTATTTTAGTTTTGATTTGATTTATTAGATTAAATGAGTTAATTTTCAAATAAAGTTGATTGAGTGAGAAATTGAGTTTGTATTTAAGTAATATTTCAAATATAATTATTAAAGTTGAATTGATGTAAAAGTATGAGAGATGTGATTGAAAATGATGGGTAGTTCAAAATATGTGAGTGAATTGATAATAAATTTTATTGATGTAATATGTAAGAATTCTTGATTAATATTATTTAATTATATAAATAAAAAAATATGAAAGTTAAGTTGAATAAATTTAAGTTGGATTTTGAGTTATAATGTTAAATTTCGTATATGTATTTTTCTTTGGAAAACCCGACAAATCTTAAAAAGTCTTAACGATTCCTAGTCTAAAATAAGTAAAATACTTCATGATTTTGTAAGACCTTTTAAAATCCTAAATGAATACCTTTTCTCTTTTTCTATAATTCAGTCATAACTCGTAACCAAGAGTGCACATTATTTTGATTCCGAGTTGTATTTTCACCTGTCCTTTCAACACTTATGCATATCGTCACATGTCGTTCGGTGTGTGTAATGCGCCTGCAACATTCAAGAGGTGCATGATGAATATATTTTTTGATTATATTGAAAAAATGCATTGAGGTATTCATGGAGGATTTTACAGTATAGATGACACACAAAGTTGTCTGCATAACTTGTCCTTTATTCAGCAGGACTGCACATCCTCTTTGCCAATTGTTGCAGAAGGACGTGAGCTTCGAGTTTTAATTGAATACATTGAGACTTTTAGATACTTATTAAAAGTCTCAATTGAATACACGTAGATTTTTTAGAAGTCTCTAAAAATTTTAATTGAATACACCAAAATTTTAAAAGTGTAAAAATTTAAATTGAATACAACTCCCTAAATACACCATTATTTTTAAAATTTTAAAGAATCTTTAAAAATTTTAAATACATTCTCCTAAATTTGTTATATCAGGGGGACCATTATTATAATCACCAAAAGTAACGGGGTAAAATCGAATTTCACCAAAATATGTAATCGCAAAAACGAGAAAACGGAACTCTCTTATCTGCAACGCTAAAAACCACCGCCGTTCATTTCAAACCCCACGGCCAAAGCCAGCCGCCGACATTCCACTTCCCATGATAGCTCAGCTTCCTCCCGCCAAAATGCATATTCCGGCGCCTATTAGGGCCCCGACGTTTCTATCCCGCCGGCGTCTCTTCGAGCAGAAGCTCGCTGACCTCAGCAATTGCACGGACCTGAAGCAGCTGAAGCAGATGCACGCACTCATATACAAACACAGCCTCCACGACAACCTATTGGTGGCCCCGAAGCTCATCTCCGCCCTGTCCCTCTGCCGCCGTATGGCCCTCGCCGTCAAGGTGTTCGACCAAATTCCCAACCCGAGCTCCTTCCAATTCAACGTCCTGATCAAGGCCTACATAAAAAACTCCGAGCCCGACCGGGCCCTCGAGGTCTTCTGCCGGATGCAGCTGTCGGGGGTCCCGCCGGACAACCACACGTACCAGTTTCTTCTGAAGGCTTGCTCTGATCTGAAATCGGTGGGGATGATTCACGCGCTGGTGGAGAAATGCGGTTTTTACATGGACCCCTTCTTGCCGAATTCGATGATCGATGCTTACTCCAAGTGCGGGCCGGAGGGCATTCGGGCCGCCAAGAAAGTCTTTGATGTGATGGGAGAGAGGGATGTAGTCTCCTACAACTCGATTATCACTGGGCTGGTGAGGGGTGGACAGTTAGTTGATGCCCGGAAAGTGTTTGATGAAATGCCCCAAAGAGATGCCGTGAGCTGGAATGCGATTCTGGACGGGTACGTGAAGGATGGGGACATGGCCCAAGCATTCGAGCTCTTTCAGAAAATACCGTCGAGGAACGTTGTCTCTTGGTCGACCGTCATTTTCGGTTTTGTGAAAACAGGCGATCTCGAGATGGCTAAGGCGCTGTTCGACCGAATGCCCGTCAAGAATTTGGTGACATGGACGATTATGATATCCGGGTATGCCGAGAAGGGCCTAGGAAAGGAGGCGATTAGGCTTTATCGCCAAATGGAGAGGGAAAATTTCCGGCCCGATGATGGGGCTTGCATTAGTATTTTGTCCGCTAGTGCAGAATCCGGTTTGCTGGGCCTGGGGAAGAAAGTCTACCGCTCGATAATGAAGAATCGGCCCAAATGTGGTACCGTGGTGAGTAATGCCTTGGTCGACATGTATTGTAAATGTGGGAGCTTGGACCAAGCATGGAGGATTTTCAATCAAATCGAGAAAAAAGATTTGATTTCTTGGAATGCCATGATACACGGGCTAGCCATTCACGGTCATGGGCCTAAAGCCCTTCAGCTTTTCAACGAAATGAGAATCCAAGGGTTCGAGCCCGACAACGTGACTTTCGTGGCTGTCCTGTCAGCCTGTAGCCGCTCGGGCTTAATCGAGACTGGAATCAGATATTTCTATAGAATGGAGAGTGAATATAGAATTTCTCCCAGAATCGAACATTACGGTTGCTTGATTGACCTATTGGGCCGTGGGGGCCGCTTAGATGAAGCTTTTAGGGTATTACACGAGATGCCATTCGAGCCGAATGTTGTTATATGGAGTTCGATTTTGGCGGCTTGCCGGATGCATAATGCAGCCAGGCTGGCCGAGGAGGTGCTCGGCCGGATTGTGAAATTCGAGCCGTTAATAAATAATGACAACTATAATCTTTTGATGTCGAGCTTGTATGCTTCTGTGGGTGATTGGTCGAGTGTTGCTAATGTGAGAGTGACGATGAGGGAAAGGGTCTCTGGGGTTAGCTTGATAGAGTTGGATGATAGATTTCACAAGTTTAAGGCTATGGATAGAAGTCACTGGATATCGGAGAGGATATACGAGACGGTCGATGGGCTTAATGAGCATGTTAGGAAGATTGGCTCTGTCTCGGCTCGTGGTGTAGATGATATTTTGTTGGATGCGAATTTAGTGGCGGTGTCCGGTAAACATGTATGCATTTGAATTTGGAGTTGGGTTGCAAACGAGTGGAGTCGAGCATGGACTTTGTCGAGCGCAGATCGAACTTTTTTGTTCAATGCTCGAGCTCGAGCTCAAGCTCGACGAGTCGTGTAAAATGATGCTTTGGAAGTGTTTACTAGTGTGTGACTGCGAATGAAGTTTTGAGTCATGGGAAACATGTATGCATTTGAATTTGGAGTTGGGCTACAAACGAGTCGAGTCAACTCGACCATGGACCTTGTCGAGCACAGATCGAACTTTTTTCTTCAATGCTCGAACTCGACGAGCCATGTAAAATGCTGCTTTGGAAGTGTTTATAAGTGTGTGAGTGCAAAAGAAGTTTTGAGTCAAGGGAAACATGTAAGCATTTAAATGTGTAGTGTAGATATGGATATTAGTTTTTACTATGCAAAACTATGAACTTGATTATTTAATTTTATATTTTTTTTCTATTAACCATTTATATGGATATAGCTATATGTAGGTGGGGAATGCCAGCTGATCATGATGTGCACGAAATGAAGTTTTTGGGAGGTCTCGGCTCTACCGGGGTTTTCATCGTTTGATCAATGGAGAGTTGAGCTGTGTGTTAATTTAATGATATAAAAAATCGAGGAGAAAATCATAGTCTCTACCAAACATGGAAAAAATACAGACCACCAATCACATAATGCCACGAGTAAGGTGCCATGAAATTCTTGCCTCATGAGTCATGAGTTCTTTATTTTTATTTTTTGGTACACTTGAGTATTTTCATCCACATGTATCTCCACCCAAGATTAATGCACTTTTCACTTTTAGCTCCCAATAGGCATTGAGAGTGGGAAAAAAGAGCAAGTCTTGAACTGGCTCAAAGTTTGCCACGTAATCTATAAAAGAGCTGAGCTTCTAAAGAAACAACTCGTGGATTAAATTCATCCTCGGCCCACAAGTACAGTTTTTCATCTTATCCTTTGGCATGCATATATGTAAAGCACACCTTTTTCTTCTTACTCAAGTACTAACATATCATACTTCTTTGTAATCACACACTTTATAAACACCATGGAAGCTTGCCTTTTCTCCACGACCTCTTCCTTCTCAAAAGCCATTGAAGTTCTTCCCAAAGTTAGAGGAAAAATCTCAAGGAAATTCGGGTCTTCGATTTCTATTTCATGTATGCTTTGCTCTTTTCAATCTCACATGAATTTATTGTCGATTGTGCTTTAGTAATATTTGATATTGTTTTCACCGTTAGATCAATAAATACACGTATTATGTATAGGCAAAAATGCATTTTTAGTCATGGTGAGTTAACGTTGTAGCATTGTTAGTCACAAGATTCAAACATTTTGTCTTTTGATCTAGTGATTTAATATAATTCTGCAATTTCAACTAAAATTGAAATTACAACAACATTTAAAGTTATAAGACTGAAATTGCAATAAAATTTTAAATTATAGGACTTAAATTGCTAATAAAAAATTACTATATTTTAGAATTTTTTTTGCAATTCCAGTCCTCAAGGATTGAAATTGCAGCAAAATATTAAATCACATGATCAAAAGACGAAATGTTAGAATCGTGAGATTAAAAATGCTATAACGTTAAATCACCATGATTAAAAAGGCCCTTTAGCCTTACATAGATTTATGTAGATGTAGATACGTGTGTTTGATCCAACGGTTAAAAACTATTTACTCTGAGTTTTGAACTATGTGCTTCCTTCAACTCCCATGAAACAACAGGTTGCCTATCAAACTCATCACCTCAAGACGAGTCGGGCCCGTTTATCACCTCCGACTGGCGCACATTCCGCGCGAAGCTAGTTGCAGGGGAACGGGCCCTCGAGCCCGAGGCCCATCCCCACGGCCCAATAACCGACAGGTGGGCCCACGCCATCCACGAGCCCGAGAAGGGGTGCCTCTTGATCGCGACCGAGAAGCTCGACGGTGTCCACATATTCGAGCGGACCGTCGTTCTCCTCCTCTCGACTGGGCCCGTGGGCCCAAAGGGCCTCATACTCAACCGGCCCTCCCTCATGTCCATCAAGGAGATGCGGTCGGCCGAGGTGGGCTTATCGGGCCCTTTTTTGGGCCGGCCGCTGTTCTTCGGAGGCCCGCTTGAGGACGGGCTTTTCTTGGTGGGCCCGGGAGGCCCGTTGGCGGGGGTTTTTGACGAGGTGATGGAGGGATTGTACTACGGGACGAAGGAGAGCGTGGGCTGTGCGGCGGAGATGGTGAAGAGGGGGGTGGTGGGGCCCGGCGAGTTTAGATTTTACGACGGCTATTGTGCGTGGGATATGGGCCAGCTGATGGATGAGATACGGGCTGGGTATTGGACCGTGGCGGCCTGTAGCCCGAGCGTGATTGGGCTGACTGGGGAGGAGAGTGTTGGGCATTGGGAGGAGATTATGGGCCTCGTGCGCCCGAGGAAAGTTTGGTGATGTGGCTTTGTACTCAAATTTTTTGTGTATATAGAATTTAATTTTAAGTGTATTTATCTGGTTAATAATTGTATTGCAGGCTTGTTATTCAGTCATCCTTGTGCGGTTTAACGTTCTTTGGAGGAAAAACGGAGTAAATTATTTCGATAAATAGATGAATTTTCTTTTATTATTATTATAAACATTTTCTTAAGTCGACAATGCAAGGCCTAAAGTCCTACGACGGAAGACGATTTTGGTGTTCCAATCCCCACATATAAGAGGATAGTGATATTTAGCAACTTTAGAAAATCTTTGTCAAATTAAGTTGAAAAAATGGTGATTTAATATATTATCTAGTCGGATAAACAAGGATAAATAACAAAACTACCGGAGGACGACTTAATAAAAGGAAATTACAAAAACCCTCTTCACATTTGTTTCTGTTTTAAGATTTGTAGATTTAAAACAACTAAGTTGGGTTTTTGTATGAAAGTCGTGTAAAATAATAATAATAAAAATAGTAGTGAATTGTAAGGTTAAAAAACAAGCAAAACTACATTAAAAAATATAAGGTCCTACCGGGAGTCGAACCCAGGTCGCTGGATTCAAAGTCCAGAGTGCTAACCACTACACCATAGAACCGATTTGATGGTAACAACAAACTAAACAATATAGACCTAACTACTAAGTTCCAATGCTCAATGATCTAGTTGGCTAGTCGACCACGCAACACTTATGCGCCCATTTCTAGGCTACTAGCAACTTAACGCACACTGAGAATCACGCTTTTTAAACACACAAAATCTCATCACAATAAATAAATAATTCACACCTCTCCACTCTCCTCCTCGATCTTGTCAACAACAATGGCGGAAACCATCTCCACCTCCAAACCCTACGACGTCATCATCTTCGGCGCCTCCGGCTTCACCGGAAAGTACGTTCTCCGTGAAGCCCTCAAATTCCTCGGTGCCCCCAACTCGTCCCTCAAATCCCTAGCCCTGGCGGGCCGCAGCCCGTCGCGGCTATCCGATGCTCTCAAGTGGGCCGCCGGTCCGAACTCACCTCCCAAGATCCCTCTCCTCACTGCCGACACCTCGGACCCGAGCTCGCTCGTCCGCATCGCAGCCCAGGCGAGGATCGTACTGAACTGCGTCGGCCCGTTCCGGCTCTACGGCGAGCCTGTAGTCGCGGCCTGTGTCGAATCGGGCTGCGATTACCTTGACATCTGTGGAGAGCCCGAGTTTATGGAGAGGATGGAGGCTTCGTACCATGAGAAGGCGACGGAGAAGGGCTCGTTGGTCGTATCGGCGTGTGGGTTTGACTCTGTGCCGGCCGAGATCGGGCTGCTGTTTCATACCAGGCACTGGACCGGGTCTTCCGTGCCGAACCGGGTGGAGGCGTATTTGAGCTTGGAGTCGGATAAGAAACTTGTGGGAAATTTTGGAACTTATGAGTCGGCGGTTCTTGGGGTTGCTAATGCGGATAAACTGGTTGAATTTAGAAAGTCTCGGCCCAAAAGGGCCCGGCCTGTGGTAATGGTTTCGTCTCTTCTTGTGTGTTAAAAAGATTGGATTTTTGTTTGGTTTCTTTCTCTATTCTGTTAGATCTGCATTTTTAGTTTTCAGCTGGTTCGAACTTAGAACCTGTTGTGATTTCTGTATTGGGAAAAAGAGCATCTGTTGGTTGGAAAAACGAAAATGGATAACAATTTAACATTGTGGTGATCTTTTCGATATTGGGATATAAGTTATCCACTTGGAATTAGTCGGCCGGATTAAACATATAGTTCAATTTTTGGTATCAAGTAGCATTCATATTGTGATGTGTTGTGATGATGGTCTCTTCGCATTCGTAATCCGAATCATGAAATGGATATGCACTGTATGTTGTCTGTCTTCATGGTTGCATGCTTAGCTATATTTGTTTTCGTTTTGGATGCACTTCAACTTGGTATGGTTTTCCTCTCTTCTTCTGTGTAAAAAAAAAAAAAATGGATTTCTTTATCTATTCTGTTAGATCAGCATTAATAATTTCCAACTGTTTAGTACTTGTCGTGATTTTTTCTACATAGAGAGTATATTTGTTGGAAAAAACGAAAACTAATAGCATTTTGGTGATCGTTTCGAGCTATCGATATTGGGATATATATAAGTTGTTATCTTAGAATTAGTTGACAGGAATAAACATATAATTCAGTTTTTGGTATCAACAAGCATTCATAGATGCATTTCGACTTGTCTTAAACTCAAATTCTCATATTTATTTTCAGATTCCGGGCCCCCCACCTGGAAAAGGCTCCATGATAGATCACCATAAGGAACTCGGCCTTTGGGGTCTTAGGCTACCATCAGCAGATTCCATAGTCGTGCGAAGATCTTTATCCACTCTTACAGAAAACCCACACGGTTTACCTGGTGTTCACGAAACTGATGATAGCCGAAAAAAAAGGGAGGCCTTTTGGTCATCTGTCAAGCCAGCCCATTTTGGCGTGAAATTGGCCTCGAAATCATTGCTCGGTTTCTTTCCAACTATCATGCTCGGGATATTCCTGGGGATTTTAAGCAAATTTGCGATCGGGAGATGGCTTCTTTTGAAATTCCCATCATTTTTCAGCCTGGGGTGGTTTAGGAAAGAAGGGCCTTCTGAGGAAGAAGTCGAAAGTGCCATGTTTAAGATGTGGTTTGTTGGGAAAGGGTTTTCTGACAGTAGCCTTGCAACAAAATCGGATAACAAAAAACCCGATACTGAAATTATTACAAGGGTAATGGGGCCCGAGATTGGATATATAACTACTCCTATAATTCTTGTTCAGTGCGCGCTCGTTTTGTTGAATGAGCGTGAGAATCTGCCTAAAGGAGGGGTTTTTACACCTGGGATTGTGTTTGGGGCCACGGATCTGGAAAAGGGGCTTCAAGAGAACGGAATATCCTTTGATTTCATTTCGAAGAAAACTCTTTCAGCTTGACCCGACTCGACTCTTATAACAATGTGGAATTTCTTTTTCCTTATATAATAATAAGTATAATTCAAAACATTTCTTGTTTCAGGTTTGAAGTATTTTTAGACTTTTAGTCATTGAAGAGAATAGTGTATGAAACTGTTGGAAATGAGATTGAGTTCTGAATGTGGGTCTAAAATCTGATGATGATGATGATGTTTT
>BKCP01007181.1:3391192-3433758 GCA_008636005.1 Striga asiatica | reverse complement strand
GATGTGATTGATGATTCAGTTAGGGGGCCATTGTATACAAATTGTACAGTAAAAAAACTAATCAAAACTCAAATTTAACTCAAATTTAACTTCCAATATTATTAATGTAATTAAAAAATATCAACCAATTATTCTTACACATCACATCAACTTTAATTCACTATTCATCTACTTACATAATTTTAACTAACTATCACTTCTAATCATTTTACTTTTACATCAAATCAACTTTAAATATTTTATTTTAAATATTATTTTAATATATCACTAACAACAAATCATGTCACTTTTTTTAAATTTATATAGTTAAAAAATAATCAATTTTTTACTAGTTGAATTCATATTAAATCACCCCCTTAGTGATTATGGGTAAAATGCATCCCTTGAAGATAATATTTCAAATTCAAACTTTGGAGTCATTGTTGCATGCAAACTTGTTACATATTCCTATGCTCAAATAATAATAATAATAATAATAATAATAATAATAATAATAATAATAACAATAATGCTTTTTAAGATAATTAATAGGTCATGAACTCTAAAATTTATAAAACTATATTATCCATTTCATTTTATGCAACAAATATAGTGATGACGTTGAATAAATGACAAAATTTTAAAATGTGCTACTACATATTATCCAACTATAATTTAATATTATATACATACATATAAATTATAATTATTTATACATTTGTGTACACCGGATCAAACACTAGTATATATAATTGCTGGTAGAACAATAAATAAAACCTCTATATGTTTCCCGCTCTTTTTTTTTTTNACATAAATAAAGTGTAATAATAATTTAAACTAATTATATGTAATAATTACTACTAATACTAACTAATTGTAAATTAGTTAAAACTCATCTGCTCTCTCGCCCAAATTCCTCTGCTCAGAAACCCTAACCTTCGGTTACTCCTCTTTCGTCGTCGATTCGCCTTCCTTGGCGACGAAGAGGCCTGGCCAGCGGTCGCCTTTGACCGCTCGGCCCGTCCCGGATGACTCTCACTCAGAAATGTTGTAATTTCCGTGTGGCCTGCCATTCGATCACCGGTGGATGCGCGATTGGTGGCGGTGCTCCCTTAATCGGCGAACTTTAGGGGTTTGGCGGTCCCCGTTCGGACACCAGTGGCTCGTTGTTTGGCGGAGGTAAACCCATCTCTCACCGTTCCGTCTGTTTTAGAAGTCCCCCTCGGACTGCTCTGCTTCTCAGGTGGGGCGTCCGGTGGGGTTTGGTCGATGGTCGCGCGGTTTGCTGCGGTGGCCTTGAGTGGTGAGTGGGTCTGCGAGCGGGTTGGGACTCAGGCGGTTGCGGCGTCCTACGTCGGGATTGTCAGAGTTGAAGGACCGGACAGCTCTCTTCACCTCCGGTTCTTTGGTGTTGGGGACTGGGTGGGTCCGGCGCTTCTGAGCTCGGCTAGTGGTGTTAGGCGAGATCGGGTAGTGTTGGAGTGGGGAGTCGGTCTTGTCAGTTGGAGGTGGGTCATGTGCCAAACTTTTATATTCTGCCTCTGCACTTGATCTGAAAACTGAAGCTTGTTTCCTTGAACTCCAATACACCAAATTTCCTTCTATATAGACACAAAAGCCACTTGTGGATCTTCTATCATCCAAATCAGCTGCCCAGTCTGAATCACAAAAACCAACCACATTTAAATTGTCTGATTTGGTGATTTCTAAACCAAGATGAATGCTGCCTGAAATGTATTTCAAGATCCTTTTGATGGCCTTCCAATGCTCCACATGAGGATTTGACATGTACTGACTAGTTTTGTTAACAGCATAAGCTATTTCAGGTCTAGAAATAGTTAGGTACTGAAGGATTCCAACTATTCTCCTAAACAATGTACCATCAATGCTTGTATCTGACTTGTTCTTGGATAAAATGCAGCTTGTGGACATTGGACTTCTGCATCCTTTTGCATTGTACATTGAAATCTTTGAAAGGAGATCTTGAGCATACCTTTCCTGTGAGAGAAAAAGACCATCTTTGGTTCTGTGGATCTCCATTCCTAGAAACTGATGCAGCTCACCAAGATCTTTGAGAGAAAAGCTTTGTGCAAGTTGTGAGATTACCTTTTCTATCTCAGTGTTATTATCCCCTGTAACTAAGATATCATCCACATATATTAGCACAACAATAATGGAATTCTGAGTTCTCTTATAGAACAATGAATTGTCAGATTTTGAACAAATAAAATCCATGCAGTTCAAAGTCTCTTTGACTTTAAGGAACCAAGCTCCTGAGGCTTGTTTAAGGCCATAGATGGCCTTATTCAATATGCAAACTTTTCCTTGCTGAGATTCTTCAAAGCCTGGTGGTTGTATCATGAAGATTTCCTCTGAAAGCTCACCACTAAGGAATGCATTGTTTATGTCCAATTGCCTTATCTTTCAAGAATAATGAACTGCAACTGTGAGAATGATTCTTATGGTTGAATGCTTCACTACAAGGTTGAAAGTTTATTTAAAATCAAATCCTGTTGCCTGAGAAAATCCTTTGGCCACTAATCTAGCTTTATATCTAGATATGGTCCCATCTAAATTTCTCTTGAGTTTAAACACCCACTAACAACCAACAATGTTTCTTCCAGCTGGTGGATTGACTAAACTCCAGGTTTTGTTGTCTCTCAAGGCTTTCAGTTCATTCACCATTGCCCCATACTACTGAGTTGAGTTTAGAGCTTCATACAGGCTAGTTGGTTCTCTTTGTTCAATACTAGCCATCAAGACTCTAGGTTTATATATTCCTGCCTTTCCTCTAGTAACCATATGATGTTTGTTTTGATTTTCTGAATCTCTTAAGCTGTGATGAGTGGATTCTGGTGAATTACTTCTCACAATTGGTAAGTCAACAACTAATGGAATGGTAGAGTGACTGGAGTGACTTCCTATACTTCAAGGAGACTGAATGTTTGGGCTGCAGGATGAAAGAGGTGTGTTCTTTGACTTTTAAGGAGAAGGTGTTGATAGGTGATCATGAGGTTGTGTAGTGGGATGAACTTGTTGAATGAACTGTTGTGTGGTTATAGGAGGTTTTGTTGGTGAGTGAACATTTTGTGAGTCAAAAGAATTATGAGGATCATGACAGTGTTGTTTAGCAGCATCACTAAAAGGAAACACTTCTTCATTGAAAAGAACATGTCTTGATACTACAACTTTTCCAGAAGGTAATAGAATTTTGTACCCTTTTTGAAAGCTACTGAAACCAATGAATGTTCCAACTACTGATCTTGGTTGGAGTTTATGTTTGTTATAGGGCCTCAACAAAGGAAAAGCAAGACAACCAAAAGTTTTTAACCTGTTGTATTCAGGAGGATGATGGTGCAACATCTCCAAGGGGGTCTTGAATGCCAAGGACTTGGTGGGAAGTCTGTTTATTAGATAGCAAGAGGCAGGAAAGGCATCATCCCAGTGGTTTAAGGGTAGAAATGATTGGTTCAACAAGGACAACCCCATCTCAGTGATGTGCCTATGCTTTCTTTCAGCAGTTCCATTTTGTTGAGGTGTATATGGGCATGAAACTCTATGTGTGATACCATTAGACTGAAGAAATGATCTGAGTGATATGTATTCTCCCCCCTCAATCAGTTTGAAGATTTTTAATTTTGAAACCAAACTGTGTTTCAACCATGTTTTTAAAATGGATGAAAATATCAAAGACCTCAGATTTTTGTTTAAGAAAGTAAACCCAAGTGAATTTGGTGAATTGGTCAACAAAGTTGAGACAATATAGATGGCCTGTTTTAGATTTGATTGGAGAAGGCACCCAAAGGTCTGAGTGAATCAGTTCAAATGGCAAGGTATATTTGGTTTCAGAATCACAAAAAGATAACCTGTGAATTTTTGAAACAACACAAGTAGAACATAAAGTGACATTTATATTCAAATCAAAAGACTGGTTACAGGACTTTAGAACTCTCTTGACAATGTCGTAACTACAGTGACCAAGTCTTTTGTGCCACAACTCTAAACAAGCATCTTTCTTAGAATTAAAAGACTGAACTAAATTAACTGAAAAGGGTGACTGAGGCTGGTGTTGAAGGTTGAAGTGTTGAGAAAGGCTGGTAGAAGATGAATTTGCTAGTTGAAACTGGTAGAGTCCTTGTTTAAGCTCCCCTTGGAGTAGCACCTTCTGAGTTGCTCGGTCTTTCACAAAACAATGAGAAGGGTGAAATTCAAAAAACACATTGTCATCTTGGGCAAATCTGGATAACACTTAGAAGATTTTTAGTGACACTAGGAACATGTAAAAGATCTTGAAGAACAAAGACTCTACTAGAATTTAGGGATTTCAGTTGTGTCTTACCAACGTGAGGGATAATTTCACCAGTACCATTACCCATGTGCAGCTCACTTCCTCCTGAATACTCACTAGTCACTAGCAATGCTCATGTTGCTGAAATCATTGGTCACATGATTTATGGCACCTGAGTCTGGTTACCACTGGTTCTTGTCAGAGTTGAAGTCATAGGAAGTTGTGCTAGGAGTGTGAGCAAGGTTTAGTGTAGGGCTGTTAGAGAAACTCTTTGTGGCTTTGTCAGGAGAGCTCCCCATATAGCCACTGTCATACCCAACATCTCTCTGTAGTGTGGCCAGGAATGCCACATACTTGACATGAAACTCTGCTCCTACCACCTCTACCTCTTCATTGTTTTCCTCCTCTAGCATTTTGGTTGAAGGGAGCTCTTCCTCTGCCTCTTTGAAAACCAGATTGAAAGCCGCCTTTGGTATTTTGTGTGAATGCAGCATTGAGAGTTGGGGATGTGCCATCACTGTTTACCAGAAAGCTGTGCATAGTAAAGGACTCTAGCCTTGCTTCAAAACTCAACAGTAAAGCTTGAATATCTATTACTGACCATGGTTCAATTTTGGATGAGACAGTTACCATGATAGGGTTGTATTCCTTCCCTAGACCACCAATGAGATGCATAATTTGATCTTTTTCAGAGACAACATGACCAGCTGAGGCAAGAGCATCAAACAAACCTTTCATCTTGCTGATATACTCTTTCATGTTAAAAGACCCCTTTTTTAGGGCTTGAATATCTATTTTGTATTGCATGATCCTTGCAAGAGACTGGCTACTGAAGTTCTTTTCCAGAGCTGCCCATATCTCCATTGAGGTGTTGAGCCCAACCATCAAGGGTAAGATGCTACTGCTCAGTGATGACAGAATCCATGAAGCAAGGAGGTGGTCTTGTCTCTGCCAAGAGATGAATTTTGGGTTGAGAGTGACAAGAACTGTGGGTAGGAATTTTTCAGGAGCTTTGCTGGTTCATTCGATGTAGCCATCAAGACCGTATCCTCGTATGGCCATGTGGACCTGCTGTTTCCAAACCAAGAAATTATGATCGTCGAGCTTCACTGTGACTAGCTGATTGCTCGGTGAAATGAGTTGTAGTCAATTTGAGCTGCCTGAGCTCAAACTGGAAGTTTCAGACATTTTTTTTATGAGAGATAGATCAGAGCCAGGTTCTAAACCCTCTCTGATACCATGATAAAAAGCAAGTAATCACAAGAAAAACGCAAAAAGTAAAATGTTCTCCATAAATGCCATGGCGGCTGTATATTGCAAAGACTGAAGAAGGAGATCAACCAATACAAAACCCTATGCTGGGATATTTATAATCTACTACAGAATTATCTAGATGGAGCCTAGATCAATGACATTTGTCCATCATCTATGCTATCACTACGGTTGGAGAAAGCTGTCAACCAATATTCTCCATTCTGCTCGTGAATGGTCCAACTGTGCATAGGAGTGAGAGAGCCGTTGCTTTTGTTACCATGCAACGAGACAAGAGCTGCTGAGCTCATGATGTCATCAGGCTGAGGTGATGACTTGTCTTTGATTAATTCTAACATTAATTAATCAAAATATCATGATGTATCATTAATAATGATAATAATAAATGGTCATTAGTTAAGACATCTTGTATCATTATAATAAAATATTTGGAACTCATATCTGTACACCTGAAGAGAGTTTCGTCCTTTTTAAAGACAAAACAATTAACATGGAGACCAACATCAACCAATTCATTATTTAAGGATTATAAAATTTCATATTGTTGTATGGCTACTTCCACGTGAAAGCTCTTGCAAAGAGACTTAATACTATTTTATGCTTTCTTGTGATAGATGATGGCGTGGATAAATATCATAAAGACATAAAAATTTCATTTAATGAAACTATAAAGATCACAAGAAATCTTATCTATATACATATAATAAGAATTAACATTTAACAAAAATAGTAGCAAAGAGAGAATTTAATGCAACCTATAAATAGTAAGTTTTATTATTAAAAAATCATACAACATTAAATGTTGCATTAAATTTTGGGATTTAGTTCATTTTATTATTTAAAAATTTCAGCTAAGATCTATTAAGTGTACATTTTTATTTTTTTCATAGAAATAATGAAGAACATTAAAATCTCAGTCTCTATATTTATAAAATCTCACTTCAAAAGGTAATAAAAATTTTAGAATCAGGGAAGTATCTAGAAAAATATTTGGGGGCGGGGGTGACTAGAATTGTAAATCGAACAAAATTGTCTGCGAACATAACTCGGCCTGACTAACAGGAGATACATGGACTACATGTTTTATTTATAAAATATTTTAGAAATATTTTGGGTGACTTCACATCTTTCAGTAATGATATATAAAATTTTAGATACTTCACATACGTTATATAATATTTTAGGTGTTTTTAATATTTTAAACATACATTTTTTATGTTATTTTATACAAGATAATTTTATATTGTTTACAACTGATATACGATAAATTATGTCACATATTAACTCCACAAATTAATTACAATTTTTAGTTAATATTGTTTACCTTCATATTTAATTTATAATTATTAGTTAATATTGTTTACCCTCGTATTTAATTTATAATTATTAGTTAATATTGTTTACTATCATCGTTAATTTATAATTATTATTTAATATTATTTACCCGTGCATCGCACGGGCTACACACTAGTTTTAATTTATATTGATTATTTTTTTCTTATAAGAAATCCGAATGCATAAGCTACTGAGTTGTCTTTAAAATGAGCACAAATAGATATTAGACAAGATGTCTAAAAATAATGCACACTAGCACCCGTTATGAATAGCTAATGTGAAATTTGGGAATATAAAAATAAGCTCACCTTACAATTAAACAAAAGTATTAATAGTGGAGCAGTAATGGCATCTTATCCTATTTAAATTTCTGCTCAAATACTAAACGTGATAGCTGATAAAATTTTTGGCCCGAGATATCTGATAGAAATTGAACTGAAAAATAAACTTAATGGTTCAATAATTTAAGGCTCCAAAAATTGGTCTCGGAAAAAATCTAATAAGTCGAAAAAATAATATCTACTGTACCGACTGTCGCTTTACTAAAAAAATTCTAATATCTCGGTTAAACCATGAATTTAATTTAAATAGACAAAATGCCTAAATAAATTAATTATCTCGAAATATTCTTGACTTCGATTAATTCGACAACTTGGAATAATAAATTTCCGACTTATAAAGTCCATTTCTAAAATAAAATGACCGGAATTAATTAATAAACTGACTCGATTTCTGAAAAATTTTAACCGAGAATACTTTCGACTTCAAGTCGTACTTATAACTGAATAACTGGGCTCGAAACGAGGAATAAGCATTATTAATATAAGTAAATTAGTTCAAAATCGAAAATAAAATAATTGCTTTTATTAATAACTGAATGGGATGTTATTATGCAATGATTATTTTATTTGCTAAAACATGTATCTAGTATAACAAAAATATTAACTAAAATTGAAGAAAATTTTCAATGTATAATCTAAGTTGAAGATTACAATTCACGCCCACGTGGGAGATGCTTTAAGGAATCCAATTGATTATGATTCTCTAGATAACCTTCTTGACTTAGGATAGGAATTAATTGGCATTCTATATTTTCGCTGAAAAGTTGAAGTTTAGTTGATCATGATTTGGCTGTAATTAGCCTCTATTTAATAGTATTTTTTTTTTAACCCAACCTTGTACACGCATATATAACTACATATATACACATTGTTNTCTCACACTTTTATATTCAACCCCTGCGCCTTTCAACAAAAAAAATAATCAGCCATGTCGTTGGTGTTAGCAAGCGTTGGTCAGTTTTGGAAGCGCGCGATGGGATTCGTGCTCGGCCGGTGGCGTATAAACCCACCGTACTTTTTATCGGACATTTATACGGTTTTGCTAGTTGCTTCGTCTTGTCTGAAACACATCCCCATCTCCAACAAACTCCGATTGGTCTTTGATCCTCGAAGAATAGGACTTCCGTTAAAATATACTAGATCAATAAAGAGGGAGGTCCGAAGACCCCACCCACACTATCCTGAAATCAGGCACATGCGCCGATTGCTCGTGAAGCTTGTCCAGGCCCTAAGCGACGGCCTCAGGCTTCAGAGCGATTCACGAGTTACAGTTAATTTTGTTGATATAAGAAGAGTTCTTACAGGTAATTTACATAAATAAATGCCTTATATAATTAATTTACTTCTCGTCTCATGGATTTTCTTTATGATTTGGAATAATATGACTAATTTCACTTGTCATGCGATGCTGCTTCTGGATAGCCTTAAGATTTTAGCTATAGTTAAATTTTTGTTAGTCAACATTACGAAATTGGCGATTATATCTTAATGTTTTAAGGGTCACTCACAATCTTGTATCACTTTTATTTTTCCTAAACTTTAATAATAATAATAACAATAATAATAATGATAATAATAATAATGTTGGCAGGACGATGTGAAAGTGTTGTGGAACCAAGATATGGAAAGAAGGAAAGCCATGGTTGTGTTGATACGCTTGGGAAACTTTGGGATATGAAATGTGATACTGAGCATTTAGAAGGACTGAATTGGGATTTGACGGTGTTTGAGTCGGAAGAACCCAACATGTACTATGTTGGTAATGGAAAGATTGTTATTCATACTGAGATAGTGAATAGCTGTACGGAAGAGGAATTGGTTGCATTTCTAGCACATGAGGTAAGTATATTATTCCAAAGTTCTAAAAATAGCTAGGTAATCGTTAGGTGGCTTGCTGAAGCTTAGCGACTCAAGCACCTAACTTACCAAATATATTTTAAAAATATACTAATTTGTATTATTACACATTTTTTTTTAAAAAAAATATTATGTACTTATAATACTGTAATAATTTTACATAATTATTATTTTCTTTTGTAATTATTGTAAATTAATGTATACAAATCAAATTATGTATATATACAATTTTTCGGGAGCATCTAGACCGCCTAGGCGTCGCCTAATTGTCCGAGTGTCTAGAAGGGAAGCATAGACGAAACCGGGGCCCCAGAGTCCTGCCTACCCGACCTTTAGTACAATGATATATATCAATATGGTTGATATGAGATGTTTGTAGATTAGACGTGAAAATTAACTTCATGAAAATTATAATGGTGACTGGAAATTAATATCTTCCCTTGGTTTTTATTTTTCCTATTTTTTTTTTTTTGTAGCATTTAAAAACAAAATTGCAACTCAAGTTAAATGATTCGTATAATCTTTACATAGAGTTTGATCATGGTTAGGTTGGGCATGGAGTGGCTATGCATCCTGAAGGGCACCCCTTTTTGCTTCTGTTGGCCTTAATTGGCCTAATCCCTTGTACTTCAGGCTTCTGGTGTTGTGCAATATTTGTGCGTTTATGCGACTTGCTGCTTTACTCTTGCAGAAGGTAAGAAAAGAATTATAGAACGAGTTGAATCTGATGAAGTTGGTGGCTTAGTTTGGCGAATACTAATTGTGATGTCTATTTGAAATGAACATGATAAATCATTACATTGTGAGTGGTTGGATAAGATACAGAAGTCTTACTTAGAAAGTATTTCCTTATTATAGGGGAGAGAATCTAAATTTATAATTGGGAAGTACAGGGACCAAACCCTTTCAATCATTTAACACCCTTATAAATAGTGAAAAATACTTGCACTTAAGCTAGAAACTCCAAGTAAAATAACCAAAATGATTTATATTTTTTTTTTCAATCGAATGTCGATAAGATAATAGCTAAACAGTAAAAGTTGTATGTTTCACATATACTTCGGAAATTAATAATTATTATATTTTTATCCAGACATACTTATTTGATGAGTTTTCTGCCTACGAAAAAAATAGTGTTATTTATGTTTAGTTGGCCAAAAGAAATGATTGATACACTCTTGATTTGTACACTCATCTATTTAATTAGTCTCAGGTAGTTCATAATCCTATGTCTAATTTTGCATAACTTTTAAGATTGCATAATATTATTTTATTAGATCAATAATACATTGGAATTTACATGGTGCATTTTTATTGCTTAATATAAAAGTGCTGGTTCACTATATTATATACGTCGATGAGCAATCATCGGTTTCACTGTTTTGCAGGATGGAACTCGAAGCACATTACATTGGTCTAATGTTGATGGCCGCAGCTGGATACGATCCAAGACTTGTTCCGCACGTTCTCCAAAAATTATACCACTACGATGATGATAAATATTACCTGGACACAACTCATCCTTGTGTAGGGCGAATAGTCGAGATGGTTAGCCAAGATACGGTGATGAATAGAGCACTCAAAATATACAAGCAAGTTCAGGCTGGTCACGAGATTCCGAGTTTTATCGAACAAAGGAAAATAATTCCTTGCAGCCCCATTTTTAGCCCATCCTCAATTAAACAACTTTTTTTCCCCCCCATGTAGATGGTAGCATAAAATTGACCAGGTGACCTGGAGTTCAACCCGGGTCAATCACCGGTTCTGGTGTTAAAACTATGATTTTTTTTGTGTTTTTTTATGTAATTTGACGATCACAATAATTTTGATTTTCTCTATCACATTTTGTCATATTGTTTTGATTTGGTAGTGACGATATATTGATCTTAAACTTGCCAATGATTGTCTTTCCACATGCGTAAGGCTTTTAACGAACCAAACGTTCACAAACAAAAGTTGTTCCAAGCTTGGTTGTATTTGATAACTTGAACAAGTTTGGTTGCATAAATAAATAAACTGCAAACATAAAAACTTTGACTAAAATATGATTGTCAGATCAAAATGGAATTGCTAGAATCTGAAAGCCAAACTTTTACCGCATATCTAACAGCACCGCGTAATACACAATATTTATCATCGGTTGAGTTGGTTGAATTGTCAGACCGAAATGTTAAAACAGGAATAACAGAGTCGAAATTTTGAAAAAGTTGTATCGACTAAAATGTTGTTCCATCGAATTGAAATACTTGATTTTTTCGGTCAGGTAACTTAGTTACCAAAATAACCGGAATAAATTATAATTTATATTACAAAAACATATTTTGGATTCTTTTTTTTTTTTGAAACGATAGATATTTTATATAAATGCGCACAAATGTGCAAAAGAACAGCCACCAACTGAATACAAACAGCCAACGGCTGAATACAACCAGCCAACAGCTGCATAAAATGGGAGGACAGGTCAAAAGACCGCCTAGAGCCCGACCCCAACAGGGTAATACACGGGAACACACAAAAGGACACAAAAACACTAAAAACGGCCCCAACAGGGTAATGCCCGAGTGTACGGTCCCAATAGGATAATAAAGTTACACCCGGGCTCACAGGGACCAAATGGCCCAAACCAAAAAAACAAGATAAAAACAACACCAACACAGACTCAAGCAGACGACAACAAAAACTATAATACGAAACATAAGGCCCTTCCCCAACCAACTAACGAGCCCAAACCAGCAGAGAAACAATCGACCCAAGAAGATCCCAAGCCCGAGGAACTGCTACCGAAACTGCGACAACGCCTATACAGAAGCCGAGCCCGAGCCCCGAACCCATCTCAAAACGACCCACCTCCAACCGAGAGAACCAGACCAGCTCCCCACACCAGCACAACCCGACCTCGTCTAACACCACTAGCCGAGCTCGGAGGCACCAGACCCACCCAGTCCCCAACACCAGAGAACCGGAGGTGATGAGAGCAGCCCATTTCTGCTACTCCGGCACCCCGACGGTGGACGCCACAGCTGCCGGAGTCTCGTCCCGCCCGCCGACCCTCACACCTCCCAACACCACCGCATGCCTCTGGCAACTCGAGCCCAAGCCCAAAATTCCAAACTCGAAAACCCATCCCAACACGGCAAAACCGACCAGGAGGACCTCCAAGCACCTGACCCGGTGAAATCGAGTGGCAAGCCATCCCAATCGAAGACCGCCGGAGTCGAAACCACCAGCCTCAGACCGAGTGCACCACCACAGTCGCACCAAGCCCACGACCTAGGGCAGAGCAGAACCCTCCTCGCGAACCACTGAGGAGAAATCGGAGAGGCGCGACTTCAGGGGCGGGCCGAGCGGTCAAGGGTGACCACTGGCCCGACACGCCGTCGCCGGGGAAGGCTAATCGGCAGCAATTGAAGGAGAGCGGCGAGGGTTTTGTTTTTGTCGGAGCGAAGGAGAGAGAATTTGGATTCTTCATATTCTTGTTTAATAATTTATATATATATTTTTCTCAAAAGAAATATCAAATTTATATAAGAATAACAAAAGTAATACTTGTTATATAGATTGATCATTCGGATATGTAAGTTATATTAAAAATAAAGCTGAAACAAACGAAAAGAACTTATACTTAAAAAGTATAAAAAAAGATAACCAATTCGAAATTAAACTTCACTCACTATGGTGCAATATGTTAGTCGTTAATGTGCAATTTTTCCAGCACTGTTGTGCACTGAATTAACATAGGTAATCAAAATAGTTTATTATACACATTATACAAATAGATTTACTATTTTAATATTTATTTTGGATAGTTTTATATTAATTTTGGCATACGTATAATGTTGACGGGCATTTCCGGTCAACGGTTAAAAAAGATAGAAAAAGAAAAGGTAACGAGGAAAAGACAGAGAAAAGCAATTTAATTATGGTTTTATTAATTAATCACTAGGTCGGTCTCTCGTACGAGGTCGGCACTTGCGATATCCTTACAAAATTCGAACAAGAGCTTTACACGAATTTAGAGAGAGAAAGTGGAGAGAGAGTCTGAGAGTTGGAGATTCAACAACCCAAAATTAAATGAAGTGGGCTGCTATTTATAGTGACTTTAAATGTGGCACTGTTCAGGTACTGTTCACCGGTCTTGTCGTACAGTATCCCCGCAGAGCAATCCGGCGCCTCCCTGACAAAATTTAATGCGATTTGAGGTTTTTCCTCATCATTGCCTGACAGGCATTTAATGCTCTCATGGGGGCCATTTAATGCTGACAGGCTTTATGTCTTGGCTAGTAGATGTAGGCCTGCAGGCTAGAACACCCTGTCCAGTCACCCATGATTGCTCTCCAAGTGGCATTATTATATTGTTATCGAGCCCAGCATCCGTCACTGGGGGCACGTTCTGAGACCTCAGGTCGGCTCCTTCTTCTGTTTTGCTCCCTCGGCACCGGGGAGCCTTCCTCTAGCCCGTCACTCATCAGGCCGGCACCGGTACTCGGCTGTCGCAAACGCCGGGCTGATGGATGGACCCACTGGGGTGTCGGGGTCAATCAATTTTGGAGTTAAGCTCGGCACCTTTGCACTCGACCGGGTCTCCGGCTCGGCTCTCGAAGCTGCCTTGTCCGGTTTATTTCGGGGGCGAACTCGGATGTCAACATACAGGCCCCCGAGCTCGGAGGGGGTGCCTTCGGCATCTTCTGTGAGGTCGTTATTTTAGGAGTACATCCGAGGTCGGCGCGTAATCCCTACTGAATAGCTGTACGGAAGAGGAATTGGTTGCATTTCTAGCACATGAGGTAAGTATATTATTCCAAAGTTCGAAAAATAGCTAGGTACTCGTTAGGCGGCTTGCTGAAGCTTAGCGCCTCAAGCACCTAACTTACCAAATATATTTTAAAAATATACTAATTTGTATTGTTACACATTTTTTTTTAAGAAAAAAATATTATGTACTTATAATACTGTAATAATTTTACATAATTATTATTTTCTTTTGTAATTATTGTAAATTAATGTATACAAATCAAATTATGTATATATACAATTTTTCGGGAGCATCTAGACCGCCTAGGCGTCGCCTAATTATCCGAGCGCCTAGAAGGGAAGCATAGACGAAATTGGGGCCCCAGAGTCCTGCCTAGCCCGACCTTTAGTACAATGATATATATCAATATGGTTGATATGAGATGTTTGTAGATTAGACGTGAAAATTAACTTCATGAAAATTATAATGGTGAATGGAAATTAATATCTTCCCTTGGTTTTTTATATATATTTTTTTTCTTGTAGCATTTAAAAACAAAATTGCAACTCAAGTTAAATGATTCCGTATAATCTTTACATAGAGTTTGATCATGGTTAGGTGGGCATGGAGTGGCTATGCATCCTGAAAGGCACCCATTTTTGCCTCTGTTGGCCTTAATTGACCTAATCCCTTGTACTTCAGGCTTCTGGTGTTGTGCAATATTTGTGCGTTTATGCGACTTTCTGCTTTACTCCTACAGAAGGTAAGAAAAGAATTATCAAACGAGTTGAATCTGATGAAGTTGGTGGATTAGTTTGGCGAATACTAATTGTGATGTCTATTTGAAATGAACATGATAAATCATTACATTGTGAGTGGTTGGATAAGATACAGAAGTCTTACTTAGAAAGTATTTCCTTATTATAGGGGAGAGAGTCTAAATTTATAATTGGGAAGTAGCCACCGTATCCCGTCATTCTTTTCAACTCACACAACAAACATATTCTTTCATGGGAGAATAGCCACCGTATCCCGTATTCCCGCACCGGCCGGAACCGCGGCTTTGGCTCATCATTGAGGTAGGTTGTCATCCTTTTCTTGTTCCTTGTCTTAACTGTTATTATGGTTAAAAATTTGTGGATGAAGTGTCGGTGATGTTGGATTGTGAAGAACTGTGATGTATAAAATGGGTTTGATTCTATGTTAGTTGTTATAATTATATTTTTTGTGCTAATTTTTTCAAACACCGGCAATTAACATTACATACATCACCTTCTACATTTTTTTTTCCCTAAAATGCTACTCCATTTTGAAATTCAACGGCGAATGAAAAGAGGCAACAGTTAGGGAAGGTATTTTATATTCGTGTTAATAAAAGATAAATAGGATTCATCCGATTTATATAATTTTGTTTTCCAATTGCATTTCATATTGTGTTAATAAGGTAGAATAATGATTGGTTGTTAATAAATAGATTTCAACCTTATTGATAATTATCTTCAATAGTGTTATGAATAATGATTGGTTGTTATTGTTACACTCATTTTTGTTTTAGACACCATTCGATGGCAAATAGGTTTGATCCATTCGTTGTTACAATTACGGATACAAACAGTCCGAACTTGGTATGAATACAAACCTCTTTCCTAAGTTTCATTTACAATTGTTATAATACATATCGCCCCATCGAACAAAATGCATATGGTTTGCATACAGCGGCTGCCCGAGTCAATCTACCATCAGTATACAAACCACGTCACGATAAATTGTACAATAGAAACTAGGGAGAACCGTACTATAAAGTTTGGTTGGTGAAAGTGGGAAATCGATTGGAATTTCGTGATCGTTGGGCCGAATTCGTACGAGCCGAAGATATTCGCGCGGGCTACATTTTGTATTTCGAGCGCAACAGTCTATATGAATTTCTTGTCAAAGTTTTCACTTGTAATTCAGTTGAACGACCTCCCCAATATCGCTTCTTAGTGGATATGAAGAAAACGCACGTGCAACGAGCACGTTTGGTACGTATGACGTTTTACTTTAAATTTCTAACCAAGAAATGGAACGAAATATTTTATTAATTGTATTTACTATTGCAGGCCATTCCGATGAGTTTTTGGAGGGATCATATCGAACACCAAGTTAATGATACTACGAGAGCAATCTTATTGTGTAAAGGAGGTCGATACAATGTTCCAATAATCAAAGCGCATGGGAAGGCGTTGATGGAACACGGTGATGCGCGTGAATTTATGGACGAAAGTGGAATCGTGGAGGGCATCACATGCGTATTCACCTTAATTGGATATGAGTGTATTGTTTTCAAGGTACGGTTACTGGATGGTTCCACTATTTAATCGTGCGAAAGTATTTGGCGTACGAACACCGGCTTTCATGTTTGGACTAATTTTATGTGTTTGAATTCGTAATTGGACCAATTTTAATATATGAAAACAAAGGCAACGTTGCAGGTTTAAATTAATTTGAATGGTCTCATTGCTTGATTTTTTGCTTTTCACGGTTGTCTGTGCGTGTAACATTATTTCAATGCATGAAAAGAATGATTTTAAAAGGAAAAAATTGCAATGCTTTTTCCCTTTTCAGAAAAGGGATATCTCCCGTGATCATATGCCCTACATGTCTGTATCATGTATATTTTTTTGTCGTTTTTTTTTTTAAATCTATTGATTATTCGTTATTTTTCAATAGGTTATACATAATTATTTTTTATGTTAATCTCCACCTGGGTAAAAAAAAGGCTACAAATAAAAGTGGAATAATTACATAATATAAACAAAAATAACAACATATTATAAGGTAGATGCGGCTGATAATTGAAAATTATGTAAAAACATACATAGCGTCATCTATTTGGTTTCAAATTGGATATGACGTACGCAAAATTATTAGATTTAAATTCATAACATGAACTATTGTTTTCTGATTTTAAATCTTAAGACCAAATTTAAAATACTTTCTATTGGTATATGCTAGAGGGTAGAGAGTTTCGTAAAGCAGAAAACAAAATGAAAAACATACACCACCACCCCATCTCAAATTCGTTTTAATGACAACAGCCTCTATTTTCCGGTGCAAATAAAGTGGTAACGGTCCACACTATTTTCGTTTTACATAATTAATTTTATCAAATTTTCTACTTATAACAATTTTACAAGTATTATTCTTAATTTGTTTTAATATATAAGTATGTGAATATTGTACTATTGTGTTTGGTTTTATTAAGAACAAAAAAAAAAAAACGCTATAAATTTTTTTTGGTTAAGAACAACACTCATAATTCATCAAAGATAAAAGATAGTAATGTAGGCCGGAATATCAATTTGGGTGTCCTAAATAGAATGAAAGGTGCGTTCGGGTTATATTAATACAAACGATGTTCGTTCTATCTTCGGTTCGCCCACAAGGCTTGCGCTATTGTGTCACGCAAGACACATTGGTCACCAACGTTGCGGTTCGAGTTATTATTATTGGACATAAAAGCAAATGTACGATCTTCAGGATCATGTCGGCGTACGTATTCTGGGTTTCTGAATTCAGGCGGCATGTTTTCGAGTGGCTCATGAATCCGAATAAAGTTGTGTAGAACACAGCATGCTATTACTATGTCGGTTTGGGAGTGGACTGTGTAGTTTGGCATCAGCCCCTTTATCATGGGAAACTTCCCTTTTAGCAAACCAAAGCTGCGTTCTATGACATTACGGACAGTGGCATGTCGTCTGTTAAACAACTCACGAGCATTGCCGGGCAACTGGTTAGACCCCAACCATTCTGGAAGATGATATCGTTCACCATGATATAGTGTCATGAAACCTGGGATATTTGCGTATCCGGAGTCCACCACATAGAATTTACCTACATTTTAAAATGTCCACCAGAACACAAGAAAAAATTGATAAATTTCAATATTATTTAATTAATAGCATATGAATAGTGTGATGATGGAATTACCTGGAGGTGGAAAGAAAAAAGCATATCTGGGGTCGGACATAGTGTGATTAAAAATACGTGCGTCATTTGCGCTACCTTCCCAGCCGGCTAGGACGAAAGTGAACTTCAAGTCAAAGTCACACACTAACATGACATTTTGCGCCAAATAACCTTTCCTACATCTGTAAGAACCTTGTTGTCCTTCCGGCACCCACGCTGGTATAATAGTGTCGTCAATGGCGCCAATGCAATCCTAACATTAGAAATTACCATTTCAAATTTACAGTACAATGTTAGTCATAGAATATACGGTATTGGACAAATGAAGTGAAATATATTTACCTTAAAGTAGGGATATAAGTTACGATTATTTCTTATCCAAGGTGCCACACGGTTGAAGTCTGGGGGACGAATGTAGTCGGGGGCTAGATAACATAGAGCATTGATGACTTTGTGACAATGACGACTAATCGTCTCCCCCAAGTGTCTGAATGACTCAGCCGCACGTCGTTGCCTTTGATGACCTTTTATTATATGAAGAAAAATGGCTACGCTTTCTTCAATCCCTATTTTTTGTTGTCTTGTTACTTCGTGGAATCCCGCTCTCTTGATTTCATCACAAAGGATGGTAAAATGACATTGATTTATGCCCATTGCATCTTTAAAGCGACGAGGATTTCCAGTCCAAACCCGTGTAAGTGGATTCTCGGTAGGGGGTTCTCCTTAAAGGGGGAAATACGGACGACGAACTTTCAAAACTGTTTACAAGTTGTTGAAATTGAGCGCCCACCATTAAGGATGTCTCCATAGGATCATACTCTTCCACCGGCTCCAAATCACTATCAATGTCTTCAGGCAAATCATCGACATCGTCCTCATACGTGTCACTATCGTCAACTTAAGACATCCTACAATTAAATGTATAATAAATACACGAATACAAATATCCACAAACAAATTATAACATAAGCATGCAGACGGCAATGTAGCTTCGAAACAAAGTTAAACATAGTACACTCGTACAGTAAATATGTAAAAGACAAGGCCAACAACAAATAAAGAGCAATAAAAAAGTTCGCCATCCCCCTTCACTCATCACCGGGGACCTCATCCAACCACATTTTAATAATAGTACGACGTCTCTCGTCACTATTAATCGCCGCAAACATTGCTCGATTGGTGGGATCTCGCAATTTCTTGCAAACAAACTGGAAAAGATCTTCGTCCATATCAAGCATTGCTTGAAGGTCGCGCATAGCTTGTTCCATTGTCGTTAGCTTTGGGGGTCTATTGTTTCTTTCTCTAAGGGACACATTCAAGTCTGACAATGAATACATGGCTGTGTCGAAACTAGACTCTGTGCCTCTCCTCGGACGAACGTACCGCCTCTGCCTACCTTGCCGTGCATGAGATGTCGGGGTAACCATCGGTTCGTCTTCTTCCTCCGCGACAAAGTCCTGGCTCACATGTGCGGACGGCTGACCACCGAAGCTTCGGCCCTCGGCCACCCGTTGGGTTGATGCCCTCGCATTTGACCCCGTAGCAGTAGTGCCGTGAAAAATAGTAGTCAGGTCTTCATAATGCACACACACCTTACCCTCCATGTCATGGTCCCTTCGATTTGCCTATGCACGTGACATTAAAAAAAGAATTTTAACACGAGGAGCATAACACAGCAGCATTATCAAAACTCTTATTACAGGTCAGTAAAATATAATATACTTCTAATTTAAAGAAAACGCAAACATGAACTAATCCTTCCAACAACATACAAGTATAGGCCGCATTAAACTCAAGCACAAAATTCTCCTCAAAACAGCAATATGATAGGAAACAGTCTGTATATGTCAGCCCGACGATGAAAAAATACTTACGGTTGTCCATTGCGCCCAAAATTCAGCGGGTCCTTCAATAGTTTTTTTATCTTCATTCCATCCCAATCCAGTGGCGTTGGTGACTATGTTGTGAAACCGTCTCCAATACACTTTCATACGTTGGTACTTACTCTGTAGCTGAGCAACTTTGTAAGGATAGTAAATAGGACACCTCTCTGTCAACTTCCCAAGAATGGCCGTCCATTGATTAGGTGTGAACTTACCGGCTACATGGTTTCCTAACTGGACTTCTTCCAACAAAACACCGACAAATGCGGCTTCATTTTCGGGAGGCCATTTTGCGTCTCTTTGACTATTATTAGTTGAAGTACCAATACCACCGGTATATGACATCTACAATCATGACAAATAACAAACCAACTACAATGTGGTATGGTACTCTTCACATGTTAAAACAGCTGGGATAAAAATTAGGAAAAAATGAAAGAAATGCATATTTCTTCTACACTGTACACATGCAAAAATGACAGGTAAAATCAAAACAGTCTTCACACATTTGGAATTGAACTTTGAAAATTACCCAACATATGTAATTAAATGTAATGTCTAGGATCCCCAATTTTGTTCCCAACGATATCCCTAATCGGAAAAAATGAACATTTCAATATCGGTTCCTCCTGCTACCATCTACACATAGGATCCCCAATTTCATAACCCACATAAATCCCAAATATTTTCTACAGGCTCCAAATAGCTATGATTCGTTCAAAGTGCGGCCCAGTTGTAAAGCCAAATCGTTTTAAACAACCATATATAAGCAGAATTTTTTCGGACGCATAAAAGAGGGCATAAACGTACCTTTGTTGGCCGGAGTCTTTTCTTTTTCGGAGATGTGACGGAGACGCTCCCGGTGCTCTCGGTACTTTCTTCAGGGCGGCGATCCAACCGTGCTTCACCGTCATTTCTTTCTTTTGCCAGAAGTGAACTCTTTGGGGAGAGCTCCATACGTAGAAGAGGTGGTTGAGGAATTTTTATTGAGGAAATTTTGTGGGGCGACGACAAGATGGGGAATCATACAGCTATTGCGATTTGAAATGTGAAGAAATCGGTCAAAAAGGAAGGGGGAGGAAATGAATCTTCTGCAGACCTCGAAATTGGGCAAAAAAAATAATAAAAGATGAATCAGAATTGAATTTTGCTGCAGAAGGAGGTGGATGTCGGCTCTTTTAAGTGGGCCCAGAGTGCACACTCAATTGATATCCAATCACAAGCCCAACAATATTTTGGGTAAAATATCAGTTTTTTTATAATCCAATTGGTATCCAATCGCCCCTAAGCATTTACATATTTGCTGCCTTTTGGCTTCGATTTTCTTCTTAAAGTTGATATTTTGTTTTTGTTTTTGTTTATCTTTTGAAGCATAAGTTACACTAAGAAAAGCATGTCCAATAGTCAACCTTGGGCTTCACTCAATGGCCCATCTAGGAGAAGGTCGACAGCTAGTTATTATAATATATATACTAGTGGACTATCGGCTGTGCACGCACAACCGGCCCGAGTTTAGTAGACAATAAAGTAAAAATTTGGCATAAGTTAAATATACATACTTTGTTTTGAAAGGTAAATACTTTAATTAGTATACGGGCTTAATATCTCTCTATCTTGCTGTGCTACTTATATTATGATATACATTCTCATCAAGAAATACTTTTCCATGTTGCCCTTCAATTTTTTATACAGCTCAAGCAAATCTTTTGGCTCAGAATCAGAGCCTTTGTAGGTTGCTTCAAACTCTCCAACATCAGCCACTGTGACCTGTGACATGTAAATGATATCCAAGTACTTCATACTGTCGAGTGGTAAAATCAAATGATAAAAGAGAACGTTACCAAGTATCATAGTAGGCACCTTTTATACATGGATCGGAAAGCCTTCTACAAAATAAAGTCCTAAATATTTTGTATACAAATCTAAAAGAGTAATTTTGATTTCACATTCAATGCCGAAAAAAATAATTTCTTGTAATAGCAAAACACAAGACACACAAAAACATGAATGGCTATCGGATTGCACAATATCAACCGAATCATTGCACAAATAGTGTTAGATGAATTGCATATTAATGACTTCCGAACTGTACATTTCGACTAATTGACAGACCTAAAAAATTTTGGTTCAACTATTTATATGTCGATTCGATAATCTATTTTTTTTTTTTTTAATTTTAAAAGTTCAGTTATGTGGGTTCAATGTTAAATTTATTTTTGTTCGTTTGTTTTTGAGAGTTCATTTCAGTTAACTTAATTTTTGCTAATTCGATCAGTCGGCCCGAGCGAACCTACCAATTAACGACTGTAATAGCGGGTACATTTTGATAAAAATTTTTAACTTTTAAATGTACTCCAAGTGCAAAATGGGCAATTCCTTCCTCAAATAAGCCAAAATTTGAATGCCACAAATTTTCTCCTGATCCCTCATCTCTGAAATATCCTCACTCCCTCACACTATACAATCACTCACACGCAAAACCCTAATCTAGAATATCAAGGAAATAAATCCATAATCCAATCAAACCATGAAGGGCTCCATCAAGTTCCACGACGAGCAGAAGCCATTGCTGCGAGCTAAGGTCCCACTCAACGTCCTCAACCTCCCTTTTCAGGCGGGGGTCGTCGCCGGCGACTCCAAGGAGCTCTCCCTGAACCTCGGCACCTTCCTCGATTCCAACAAAGATATAGGAGAAGAGTACTCAAATCGAATCGAATTGAATCGAATCGAATCGGGGAAGCGTGAACATATGAAGGGCCCGACGGTCCACGACGGCAACAAAACCACCACATTCAATCCATTTTTCTCCCTAAATTCCAGAGCCAATTTGCCGGTTGCCGTCTTCGTCACCACGTAAGCCTCGACAAACATCCGCAGCGACCTCAAGAACTCATGGTTTCTGCTATACGTTTGAACCTCGAAGGCAATCTCCTGCTCCTTCATGAGAATGTCGAGCACATCATCGATTACCTCCGCTCCCTCGGTGTAGTGGCCCTTGTACCTGTGGACTGCCCGAACACGAAGTTATTGGGCCTAAAGAGATGTTCCCGTATGGACAAAAAATCCTTGAACTACCAGGTTTTCAAAAAAACCAGTCGATTTTCTATTCCGACAGCACCTCAAAAAACCAGTCGATCAACGCCAAGACTTGATTTCAGTTCCTCAGTGGCAAAACCAACAGGCGATTGTAGCCGACATTTCTTGCATCTCCACCTAACAACTGCAGCTTCCCACTCGCTTGTATTCGACACATATGAGCCTTCAGAATCCATACCACCAACCGACAGAATAAGAATCTACGGCTCAGACACAAGAACTGATAAAAGAGTAGGCGTCCGGAAAATAAAGAATTAAGTGTAGAAAAATAATTTCACAAATAAGCAGAACAAAGAACCAAACAAAAAGAAGAATATTTATAATCTAAAAAAAAAAACAACTTTAAGATTTTATTCTTAAAAAAGGCACACCACATACCCCACAAAACAGAAACAATCAAGCAGAGCTGAGTGTACAGAAAGTAATGCTCGAAAATGAATGACTGCACAAACTAAACACATTCTGTAATCTTCACAGCCAAACCAGATTAGGCATGATCAACAATCACCAAAACTTTAAAGGAATGTCTAACTGATTATAACCCAGAATCTATTGTCAAAAACAAAGTTAGAAAACCAATTATGCGATCTTCATAATTGCGGTCAGAAATTGGTAAAATTCACGAAAAAACAAGAAGCCCATGAAAAATCCAAATGCAAAATTGAAATCAGAACAAGAATATACAAAATTATAGTGATTGGGATGCAAAATTAGAAAATAGGACAACGAACAAACCAGCTTCACATTGATGTTCTTATTGCCACAGCTCCGCTGGACACCATCAACCAAATTCAGGTACAAAATCGTCAAATTAATCTGGTAAGTGTAGACTTGCAGTTCAATTGACGTAATTAATTCCGATCAAAAGTATAAAGAAATTTTGAGACGAAACCAAAAAAATTAGGATAGACCCAGTTATTGGTACATATACTAACCAGAATTAAGAACATTATACATATGGAAAACATATCATGTTAACAAATAAATTATTTGTTAAGACAGGTGTCTCATGATTGGTAGACCCAATCAGTCTCCTTGGGATTTTTTTTTTCCTTGATCACTTTCAAATGAAATATAAATATAGATCAGAACACATATCATCTAATAGGCTACTTGATGTTGATATGACTAAAAGCATTTCGAAGCATAAAAAACACTTCAAAACACAAATATGATGTTTTTACCTGATCATTATATGCACTTGAAGTCAATATTGCTTCCTGGAAAATCTGCGATATGCAAATTTAAAATTGTTGAAAGTGGCAAAGAACTACTAAAGAAAGTATAATTAGCATCTTTTCATTATTGGAGAAGGAAATTTTACCACTGGGTTGCTAGTTACACCTCTGACTCCGTTTTCGATCAGTGGAATAAGATCAGTGAGCGGACGGCATAAATTATCATACCATGGGCTCTGCCCTTCCTTCTCATAAAGATCATAAAGAGTGGTTTTCTCTACACTTCTTCCATTTCCATCATTCATTGAGCATCTGATACTGATAAGAAACTTCTAATTAGGAACAGACAAGTTAGACTTAAAAGTCTACACTTTCAACCACCCAACAACTCTACAATAAACCACCCAAATAATTTTATTTAATCCATCTGTGCAGCAACTAAAAAAAACAAAAAAATACCAAATCTTCCAACATATGGACTTACGTGCATAGTATGTGTCTTTCCACTGCTGGTAACTCCATAAGCAAATACAGTTCCTGCACATCAATTCATATAGTAATTTAATTGTGATTGAAATTTTTGAAATCTAATAAGCAATGCAAATAATTGTTCTAAGGATCTCTACGCTGGCCACTGCTACACCTAAAAATATACTGGAATATTTATTATTTAGGAAATAACAAAGTAGGGATGCTATATGAAGGCGTTCTTGCCATTCATACCGTCCATCACAATCTTCACCATAGGTCGGGCAACTACTTCACACGCATCTTCAGTATTTGTAATATGCCCAAACACTTTATCTATCATCCAATAAATCGAAAGTACGAATGGTGTCAAAACAACATTCCCTCAAACCGTAGAACAGGTGAGTATTTGTGATAGAAGCTTACCAAATGCATAGGAAGTCATCGGATTATCCTCATTTCACACAATTTCTCACCATCCACATACCAGGCGATCTTGTCTCCTCTATTATATTCCCAGTCACTGCAACACAAAAGAACAATGCAAACAGTATCAATATCACTCCTCACAATCCTCCCCGTACTAACAACCCTAGCTTCAATCTCCCCTAATTCAAAAGATCCAAAAAATCAACCAAAACCATATTAAAAATTAAGTAAAAGCTCACTTTAAAGGTCGAAACCTAATAGTCACTGAAATGCCATCCCCCGATCTCGAAGCACTATTCATGGGCTCGCCGGCTAGCTGATCGTCCATCGTCGAGTAACTCACTGGCGTCCGGCTGCGAGGATAATGGCCTCTGTTCTGAATTGCCGTCGTGGATCTGGACCCGTATTATTCGCCGCCGCTGCCGCCGAAAACGACGTCGGGTCTCCCTCTCTCTCTCTGTCGACGGCTCGCCTCACCGCCGGGTCTCCCTCTCTATCGCCGGCTTGCTTCCCCGCCAGGTCTCGCTGCCATTTGGCCGTCATCGTCGCACCTGCTCTTTGCACTATCTTTGGTCGACCGTCGTCTGCACCTCGCCGACGCTGCTACGGATTTCGTGCCTTTCTGAAATTTGGATTTAGAATTGAGTGGACTTGGGAGATGAGGTTTTAAACTTTTTAACGAAACATTTTCTAAAATGTGAATGAGAAAAACAACACTAAAAATCAAGAATTACATGCCATAGAATGAAAGACTTTCGGCGGATTGCAGCTCAATTCACGGAGATCAAATCAACGATCGCACGGCTCAGCAGAATTTTCGCTCGTTTGGACGGTCCCAAAAGAAAGAATGTGCAAGAGTGTAGCGTGTCCAGGTGCAGCACCGACTGGCAAAATGAAATTACTTGACGAACCCCAAAAGGCATAAGTCAAGGGTAATTCAGTCAACTCTCATAAGATGGTATGTATTCAGACCAAAAACGGCGCCGTTTTCCATCACAATTCCGAAAAAACAAAAGAAATATTTTAAAGGATAAAAGATTAAGGTCATTCTAGTCATTTACATATTGAGTGGCAAAATTGTAAATAAAAAGCGAGTGGCAAAATTGTAAATAAAAAGAGACAAGTGTCATCTTCTCAAGACCACTAAATGGGACACTTGTCACCATTTAAAGTGCATACACTTTTTCATATATAGACTAGTTGTCTCACGCCGTGCACGCACGGCGGACTCAAATTTAGTCTAAAAATATAGTAAAAAATTATCATTACTTTCAATGATCAATCGAATTCATTTCCAATTTTGACATTGGTTGTTAACAAAATAAACTTTCACCTAAAGAATCTTGGAGCAGATGGGTCAACTTTGAGCTCCTCAAAATTTAAAATCATTACAGATCACAAAATCAGGCTTCTAAGGTGGATCAAATTCCCAAAAAAAAAAAAAAAGATCATAAATATAAAAGGATAAAATAGGACATGTGGGTACTGTTTCTGAATAAACTTAGGTCGGTCTTCCTCAAACATGAACTTGTAAGAGTTTATTTCTTCTGCTGTTGGGATGTATTCTGGAGAAGGGTTGTAAGATTCCTCATGGCCTGAGATTAATTTACATAAAAAAAAAAAAGACAGTCCTCAAAATTAAATGAAATGAAAATATTATTAGCAACAGATAAGCACATGTAAAATTACATAAGAATATACTGTCATTACATAAGCAAGTCGCATGGAAATTTAGGATTTGGTGCAGCAATATGTGCCAACCCGTCTTTTCCCAGAGCTGCAATCATCCCACAAGGAGTACAATTTAGGATCTTCCTTAGGCTTATCATCAAGTTTAATCCTACCTTCTCTGGTCGGTCAACAACCACGAACTTGCCGTCGATTCCATATGTATTCCCGATCTGATGAGAGATTTCGTGGATTTTTCATACAAAATCGACCATCGCTTTCCACTATTGTTGTCTTATTTAAATATGAATATACATATTCATACATAGTCTTGAGTAAGAAAATTATTACAGAAATTAACACACATGGGCAAATCTAAATTAAACTATGAATATCTTAAGCTACCAACCTTAATATGTAATGATAGATATTTAAATAAGAGGGGATTTAACTGAATCTCAACAAACTGGCTAAACATACATGCATGTATACCTCTTACCCACAACCACAGAAGAGGAAAAGATATCAACTTACGCCATGTGTATGCCTAGATTCTCTTCAACTTAAGAAATTTCAAACAGACTAAAAAAGGGATATTGTTGTCTCTCATGGAAAACGGCATAATCACAAGCACTTTGACACATTAATCTTTGACAATAAATGCTCCAGCTTTAAGCAATATAAACAATACATCCGGGTACAAGTTCAGATGAAAGATAATTTTATAACAAAACAAATAGCTAAAATAGAGAATTGGAACTTCTGACCTATACTCAAATATCCTTGCTGTTATACAATGTTCTCCAATCACCCTGACCCAAGTAAAAGAATTTTGATTGAACTTTCACAACAGCAAAATTATATAGAAGTCCAAAACAAAATAACAAAAATGAACAAAAAATACTCACCTGAAATGGTAACAACCAAGGCCATGCTTCACCCCAGACTTAAAATCTGAAACAGATCCCATCAGCACATGTTTGCACCTCAACGCCATGGCTCTTCCCTCAGCTCAAGCACTAAAACCCGTAACAATGAAATCGATCGCCTCTATTAAGTTTAAAAAAAAAAAAATAACGCCCAAACTAATTTAGGGTTTTGTTCAAGAGAATATTTACCTGTCGCGCCTAAGTTCTCTGTGATGGTATCAAAAGGTGGTAGAGAAAAGATAGTTAGGCCGGATCGGAAAATGGGACAACCCAAAAAACAGGAAAAAGACAATCTCCGGCAGGGCTGCCTTCAAGCACACCAGCCGGTCCAACTACTCTAACTTCAAAAAGTGCAGTGGGGCTCGATTCCCGACGCTAAAAGCTGATATGTTATCTGATGCACTCCAAAAATACGGGTGGAGCTCCGAGGAGGTGTCGGATGCGCTGGGGCTCGATTCCCGGCAGCAGAAGGCGAAGAAGCCCATGATAAAGCCGTTGCCGGAGCTGACTGAGTGCCTGAGTCGGTGGACTGGAAGTCATCATCGTCTTCCTTTTGAGAATTGTTAATGAGAGTAATTCTCTGGAATGGGTTTGTAAAGAGGGATAGGTTTTTACCTGCTCCCGTCTCCATCCAACTTGCGTAGCGTGTCCGACAATTCCGCCAAAAGAAAGAAAAAATTGTGTTGACCCAAGAATTCTGGCAAAAGTGCAGTGAAATTACATTTACCAATGAAAAAAGAATTGTATCGGAAGCCACGAAATGGGCAAAAAAAAAAAGAAACCCACATGCGGTCCACAAAATAACAAAATGAAGTGGCAAAATTGTAAATAAAATTGGACAGATGTCAGTTTTTCAAGAACACAAAAATGGACACATGTCACTCATAGAAAATGTCTAACTCTTTCATATATAGATAAGAGAGATAAGAGAGATATAGATTTGTGCAAAGTGATTTATGTTAATTCAAAAGCTTGTTATTATATATATAATATATAGATTTGTGTAAATGCACTGAGTCGAAAATTAGTTGTTATTAACTTATTATTATTATTATTATTATTGTTAGTCACACAACCGCTAGTATATATTTGTATATCCAATAATGAAATTATTAAAAGATCCCCAGCACATATTATTATTATTATTATTGTTAGTCACACACCTGCTAGTATATAGTATTTGTATATCCAATAATCAAATTATTAAAAGGTCCGCAGCACATTCATCCTTGCTACGACGTCGTTAGGAGCTTCCAGTCACCTCTCCCAATTCCAATCTGCAAAATGAACGCTTGCAAAACCCTAATCCGCACTCCCTTATCATGCCTGGAATTCCGAGCTCGAAGCCGAGATTCAGCTGCCCTACGCAGCTTTTCATCTTCTTCTCCAATTTCTTCAGGTGCATTTCAATTTAAATCTGTCAGTATTAGCTCTCTCAACTGATTAACCAGTTTTTTCTTTTTCGTTATTTATTTTGCTTTTTTTTTTCTCTGATAAACAGGTCGAAAATTCAAATCCCACAAGCCATTTTCCATTTCGAGAAGCTTCAGCTCTGCAAATGCAGTTGTTCCATTAGAAATTCCGGATAGCACAGAGGAAAACGCACCTCAAGATTCAAAAAAAGACACCGTGCAAGAGCTGCTTTCGAAAGACAGGGACGACATCTCGAGACTGATGAAAATGGAGCGCATTTCGAGTCAGGGCAGCGAGTCGAAGAAGAGGGGCCGTTGGTTTCCGTATTTTGATAGATATAAAGCAACCAACGAGTATTTGAGCAGCGGTGAGGTTTTGCAGGCAATCGACCCGTATCTAATGGACTTGAGAAAGGAAAGGTTTAGGACTGTGGTGAATAACCGGACCTATTCGGTGTGTTTGGTGGTTGAGGGTTTAAGTGATTTCGGTAATGTTTCGGCTGCTTTCCGGTCGGCTGATGCGCTCGGGATACAGTCTGTTCATGTCGTGTCGTGTGACAGCTCAAGAAGGTGAAAATTTTCTTTTGGATAATTTACTGAGCCCTTCATATGAGTAACAGCTGTAGTGAAAATTATTGGATATTTGAATTTTGAATGACTTGGGCAGAAAGTATATGGAATGTCAGTTAGTCGAAACATTTAGATTTTATATTCTGTCTTGAGTTCTGCTGGAATTTAGCCATCACATCTTATAATGATAAAACGAACAAGAAAGTTTACGCCTTTAGTACCTGTCGAGGATGTGTTCTTGGACATTTGAATGACTTGGGCAGAAAGTGTATGGAATATCAGTTGAAACATTTAGGTTTAATACTCTGCCTTGAGTTCTGCTGGGATTTAGCCATCACATCTTATAATGATAAATGAACAAGAAAGTTTACACCTTTAGTATCTGTCGAGTATGTATTCTTGTGTAACTACAGTTATGTTTGGGGCAAAGCAAGTACTTTTCTGATATTGCTAGAGTTGATTTGCAAGTGCAACATTTTGACCTCTTCGCCATTGCAGGTACAAAGACAATCGCCATGTCAGCATGGGAGCCGAGAAGTGGTTGGATATCGAAATTTGGTCTTCTGTCAAAGAGTGCTTCGAGAATCTGAAAGCACGCGGCTATAGAATTGCTACGACCCATCTGGGGACAAATGCAGTACGAATCTTTTTCATCCTTTATTCATAGTCCTTTCCTATTTTGAAGCTCTTCAAACTTTTGCAGCTAAAAAGTATTAGAATGATTGGTGATTTTCCCAGGTCTCGGTTTACAACGTTGACTGGTCATGCCCTACTGCAATTGTAGTTGGGAATGAACTTAGGTAATGCTATTCTCAGTTTAGGCACATATCATTTGGTATACTTACATTGGTGGAGTTAATCAATTTTATCAGGGGAATAAGTGAGGATGCTCTTAAGCTTTCGGATTTGCATTGTAATATACCAATGAGAGGAATGGTTGACTCGTTTAATGTTTCAGTAGCTGCAGGCCTTGTTATGCACCAAGCTGTGTGTGACAGGACTTCGCGCATGGTAAATAACCTTTTTTCTTTCTTTTTTTTTTTTTTTTTTTGNATTTAGCAGCTTCAGTTCTGGTAATCGGTTATGTGATGAACAATGTTACGATTTTATATACTTTCGATTGGTTTCTTGATAACTCAAATCATCATAAGAGTTTAACCTCTTTTTTCTTTTCTTAATTCTTGTGTGTTAATTGCTTTACTTATTTTTTTGCTTTAGGGTTGTCATGGGGATCTAACCGAACCCGAGCGCCAGATTCTCTTGGCAGAGTTTTATCTCCGCCACAACTTAAACGCCATAAGGATTGCCGATGAATTTTCCAAGAGGAAGTTAGCCACAGCAACTTAAAAACCCGTAAAAGCACAGCAAAATCCATGTTTGCCTTTGAAAATCGACCAGAGAATGCGTGTTACCAATTTGGAAACTGTCACATTTTAATATGTTTGGGATGTCGATTTCAAGTCTAGCCTTGCTATGAGAGCCTCGGCCAAAAAGGAAATCCCATCACATTCGGGGAAAAAGAATAGCAGTCATCGTTCGTAACCCCTTCTGTGAGATTNCATTACTAGAAAAAAAAAAAAAAGAAAAAAAAAATCCTTGAATGTCAAAAGTCTTGATTTCTCATTCATGATGAAAATAAGAATGAATGTATGAAGAAGAGAGACAAGGAATCAAATATTAGAAATATTGTTCAGTTGAATTTTCAAATATTTTCTTAAACAAGTTTCCAAATGAACTAGAATAGTACACAGAACAGCATCCCAGACAAAAGATTCCAGGTAAAAAGCATAAAGGTTATGTAAATATAACATTTTACCTATGACAAGCGAATTTATACAGAGATTATGTCACCATAAATATCTGAGCTAATCAATCAATCAAAGAAGTTGTATCTATTGTCTGAATGGTGGCTTTATCCTGCTGCATGCTCATGTTTTCATTACCATGCTTTTTCAACCCTTGTGATTTAATAAATTCTTCTATTCTCGCCTTCAATTCTACGTCCGGTATCAACATATCCACAGTAAGATGCGACCGATTGAATGGATCTGTCTGTAAATTCCAAAATATTTAAAAAAAAAAAAAGAATCATGAGGAAAAGTTCGAAACAATTCGAAAATGTGAGATATTCGTACGCTGTCACTCAAAAGATGCCTCTGTATGATGGGTCGATCCACAATGACTTTGGAAGAAGGCAAAATGACAGGATCCCTCATTAATGTGTACTGGAATCCGAAAAACATAGTTAATTAAAAAGAAAAAAAAATAATAAAATTAAAATAATGGACATCGATATTTACCTGAATGGGGTCGAGGAATTCATCCGGTATGTCACCAAGAACAGCTTCGGCATCCATAGCTTCCGAGGCAGCAACTTTAGCTTTTCTCCCGAGCTCAACAAATTCGTGTATAATTCTAACATCTTCCCCAATTCTCCTCAAAACATCGGCTGCTGCATCAAATAGCTGCGAAAACACACACACACACACACACACAAATGGAATTAAATTAGATAAAGAAAAGAAAATATACATAAAAGCCAAAGAATGTGTAGAAATTTACATGTTCGTTGTATGATCGGCCATCCCTTATGATAGCTGAGGCGAAAATGTTATCCTTGTCTCCTCGGGCGAGGTTGACGTATATATTAACAATCTTCAGATACATAAAAATAGAAGCATATAAAAAATTGATCAAATTATTTTCTGATAAAAAAAAGTAGTATACAGAAGCATATAACTAACTATTCACCAACAAAAATTAATACAAGTCTATACCTGCTTTAGCAACAGTTTGGGGCGAAACTCGTATTTTTCAGGGTCTTTCAAGGTGAGGGATTTTCGTTGAGGACCCACGAGTTGTAATAGGAAATAATTCAGCATACTGGCAACTCTTTCAACCTGAAGAGCAAGAGTCATGACAGCAAAACTCAATTATAACATACACAGTAACGAGCTGACCCGTAACACATAAGACTATAAGTACCATCTCTGGCAGCAGGAAAGGAGACGTGATCTGTTCGGAAGTAAATGCCAGCATGCTCACATCTTCATTGGCCAATTTCATATCAATCCTAATAATCTACATAAAAACAAAATGAACCACCTTTTCAATCGGCACTCACGACAATGATTGACAGGAGAGAGAGAGAGAGGGAGGGAGAGGGAGGGAGGGAGGGAGAGAGAGAGAGAGATAAAATACGGACATTCTCCTGAGAGTGGAAAAGCCGAGTTCTCTCCTGCCTCTCTTGGGCAGGCCTTCTTTCCCACTCCACAGTATTAGACATCTCAGATTCTAATTCTTTATGTTCAAGAATCTTGTTTAGACTTTCGTCCAACAGATAAATACTATCATTAATCAAAAAGTTCAAGAAGTTCAAGTAGACGCCCTTTTCCTCTTCCTTGGCAATCTGGTGTGGGAAATGGCATTAATAGAAAAGTCATTTCATCAGGAAAAAGGCAGGCCTGGCCAGGAAAAGATAATAATGAAAAAAAGAAAAAAGTAGACTAAAATTAGCTTTACCCTTCTCCAAACATTGCGATGACTAGGAACCTGCCATAAGTACTCCAAGAGTTCCGCAATATTGTGACGGATGTTAAACTTGTCATAGAACTGGAAAAAGGTAGCCATATATAACCCAAATTAATAGAACATACATGACAGGAAATAACTGAGATAAGTGAAAGATATGTTGATGAGAAGGGACAAATTCAGACTGCATATTTACTTCCGCAAAGTGTTCAGGTATAGACATTCAGGGTTCTGTCATCATATTAGTGAAATAGTGAATACCCAATTAAGTAAAGATTATATTACACCATATTGGACCATCTCTCAGAGAATAACAGAAACTGGAACTGAGATTATCATACCAACATAATCTATCTAGATGCAAGCCTAATCATAAGATATGGAGTTCAGAAGTCTTAAACCTACATGTTCTCTTAATTTGCATCTACTCAAAAAATGGTAGTTGCACTTTTCCGGATGGTACACAGCAGAAAACAATTATTTGGAACTCGAAATCATTTCCATATTTATATATAATCACCAAGCGAGACAATAATAGAAAGAGGTCCATAAGAAATACTATTATCTACATTAGACAGATCTATGGCAGGAACAATACTAGTTCAAACAAAAATCTAAAACAAGTGTCTGAAATAAATTTGCTGCTCCATACAGATAAATAAATACTCTTATTGACAATCACCTGCGTGTGTGATCCAGTGAATTCAATATCAACATAAAGTTTCAGAAGATTCCTGACTAGATATTCGAGGGATAATTGATGCCCTTCAAACAAAGTCTCTGTTGCCTTTGAGCCACTATATAGAACAATCAAATAATTAACTGAAGGATGAAGAAAATAAACAATTGCACTACATACCACAATGAAATTCATCAAGATATACCTTCTCCTAGGCATCCAACAATTGAGGACTTCAACCATTTTAGCTCTTAGATATGGATTTCGAATGTATTCTGGACTAGCCATGAACATAATGATGAAGTTCATAAAATCATCCTATCAAGGGACGAAATGAACAACAAATCAGGAATGCAAGAATAAAGATTATGATAAAAACTGAATGAAAATCGACTCTTTGATGTACCAGCATGACTCCGTCTAAAGCTCTAGGAATTCGCGAGGCAAAAATTAGCAACTCCATGGCATCTTCAATGAAATGTTCCGGCATAGAAGCAAACTCCTTTGGGCATGCCGGCGGTAGTGGCATTTTAAACCCGCCAACTAGCCCAACCAACCAAACTACCATTAGGCGATAGTAAGACAATGCACGCTGTAGAATTCCACCATCCTACAGGTCCACATGTATAAAGTGATTTTTCTTTCTTTTTTTTTTTCCATGTTTTTTGTATGAAGAAATTAGTAACAGGCATGATATAGAAAAAGGCAAACCAAAAATATACCAATTATGAGACAAACTTATATACCCTTAATATTTGAGCTTCATAGCATAGTTTTTCTTGCGAGTACAACTCAATTTCTTTTTCAAGGCGGGTGATATCTTGCTGCAGTTGTGGAGAAGGTGATTGCTCGTACATTGCTTTGAAAGAGGATAAAGTATCTTCAGATCTAGAAATATCCTGAATACAAAGTATAAAATCCAAATTATAACATCAGCTAACAAAAAAGCATAACCAAATTTGATCATAGATGTCGATCTCAAAAGAAAATTAATGAAAAAGAAAGGAATCAAAACCAAAATAAAGTTCTTGCTTAGTTGAAGTAAAATTTGAAAAACCTGAACAAGGTGCTTGAAGTCCGAAAATGCTTTTAGCAACCCCAAGTTGAGTACCCTAGCGGTCATGAAGAAACATTCACATATGAAAGGATATTTGGTTTTTCCACTACTTTTGGATACTTGATTACTTTGGAGGACAGAAAGTTCATTTGTACTACTGCCAGAACTAGTAGCTCCTAGTGATTGGAGCAACCGGTTGTGAGAATCACCAGTATTAGTCAAGGCATCAACTTTTGCAGTATTACCGCCAAACCACTCAAACATTTCTTCTGATGATGCATGCAAAGCAGTCAATCCTCTGGTACAAGTTCACCACCAGAAAAGTAAACTTTCAGTAACAACCTAGAATAGGTTTAACAATGTATAAACAATATTCCTTTACCTCATCTCCAGACGGTCACCGTAAAACACATATTTAGGATCAATTTTATCCCTTTTCGACAGACTTGCATCTAAAAATGGCTCACAGAGGCGAAGCATTACAGCACTGAGGTTTACAAACATGCCAGAACTAGCACAAGATAAGAGATCAACCTGTGGCAAAAATTCAATTTAATAAAATATTAAAGTTGGATAGAACATTGGAAAAGATGTCAACTCTAATATCATGAGAGTGGATGGAGCCAAATTGTCCCATCCCATCATTAGAGAGAGGGAAAAACAGCAAAAGCATACCTGCAAATGTGCCCTAGAAGCGTTTCTGTTGATGACCTCTGAAAGGTACTCAAGAACATTTTCCCGAGTGTTTGTGTTTTTAAGAAGGCACATAAGAACTTCTGCCAACCCATCATACAAGTTGTTCATAACAGTTTTGATAGTTGTAAAGGATGACAGTAGATCAGCCGGGCGGCGGGTTGAAGCTTCAGAGAAGCATTGTTGGCTAGCAGTACAAGAGACAACCATTCATTAATAATACAATCACATTTTCACTTCTCAAGTCAATTACAAAAAGACAGATTCATAAAATCATAAACCATTTCAAGAATCAATCTTGAGAAAACATAACAACAAGGTAATGTACAAGAAGGAAACAAAATGCACCCACTCACCCAATATCAGGCTCACACTTGAATGTATCATGATCAGGCAATGCACTGACATGAAAAAACTGCCCCAATATGCTGGTCATCTCCATCGCCCTCCCGGTCAAAAAAAAGCTCCTCGGAATCCACCAGGGGTGATTCACCAACGCCTTTGCCCCCACCGGAAAATTCACCAGAAACAATAACGCCCTCAACGGCTGCTGAAAGTTCCCCAAAGCCGAAACCTTTAGCAAACTCCCTCTCAGATCCTCGTACAGCTGCTTCAAAACTGGCTCGATCGACTCATAATCGGCATCCCTGAAAAACTCCTCTAGAAAACCAGGAGGAGCAGAAACCCCACTACTACTGCTCCCTCCAAATCCGTCGAGACTGCTACCGCCGACCTCGGAAAACAGCAACGGCAGCAAAGGGGACACGCTCGACTTGTTCTTCTCGCCATCGGGGAACATATCGGGATTCCCCAAGTGAATCCTGCAGTACGAAACCGCCAATTTCTTAGCTTGCCTCACCACAATTTCCATCTCCGATCTAACGCCCTTATCCTTCATGGACGCGATTTTCCTCCCTTCTTCGTGCGCGCGGCGGTACGAATTGAGCAGGTACTGGAACGGCGGCTCGGCCGCCGGGAATTCGCCGGAGAGGCGATCGATCACTACTCTCTCCATCAAGTCGCGGGAAAGCCGCAAATCCCTGCCCTCGCTCAGAATCTCGGCGGCCGTCATCTCGAGGTAGGCGATTCGAGAGTCGTTCTCCATGGAGTCGATGAGGGAGACAAGGAATATCTTCCGGAGGATGATGTCCTCTATTTCCGCCGGCGTCCTCGTCGAGGGTTTCGGCGTTGCCATGGTTTGGGTAGATGGTTGGTTAGTTTGCAGGAAAATCGAATTTTGCTTCGATATTTTAGGGTTTTGAAGCGTGTGTAGATCAATCAGTACATTAAATTCCGCGAAGTCGAGATTTTTACAGTTTGCCGGTGATGATGGTAACGAACTTCAAGGTTGCAATGATGCACTGAAAAAATCTGGAGTGAAATTTGAGTTGGAAATAATGGCTCACTCCCTAATCCTAATAGACTTGGGATTTCATGTACAATGCTAAGGTTGTATTGAGATTTTTAAGGATTTTTTAAAATTTTTTAAATTTGGTGACTTTTGTGTATTTTGTAAAACTTTCATAATTTTGGTGGACTTGTTGAGACTTTCATAGAATGGACTTGTCGAGACTTTCAGAGAATTCTCATTGGTGACTTTTTAAGACTTTCATAATTGACTTTTTAAAACTTATTGAGACTTTTATATACTTGTGGTTATAATATTATGTTTGAATGAAAAATTAATAAACATAACATAATAATTAATATCAAGAAGAATAAATGAAAAAAATATTTTATATATTAATTTTCTAAAAATTTATGAATCAACTCATTGTTATGCGAAATGAGTTATTCAGTAACAAATTGTTTAGGATTTTAGATTTATTAAACGAGCAAATCAATTTGAGCTTCAATGAGTCGAACTATAGAAGATACAAATATTGTCGAAAAACAGTAATTGTATTTTATAAAGTTATCAATAATATTCAAAATAATTCAATATCAACAAATAAACTATTATAAAATAAATAATTTTATTGATATTACAAAATAAACATTGACAAATAAAAAGAGAGAACAAATAAATTATTTGCAAGCGCAAACTATGGAAGCATTTAACCTTTGAAAAATTAAATTCACAAGATAACAAAATGAAAGATTAAAGGTATACATACATAAACTAACCATAATAAAAAATATATATAAAATAAAGATTACGTTAAATATACGTAATGAAAATAAAAATTATACAATGTATAAAAATAAATGAGTATAATAATAAAGCATGAAAGTGACATGAGATACAAAGTCATGTTAGAAAGAAAAAAGAAAAGAAGCGTGAAGAGTGTCACATAAGTCCAGCAAAATCTCACCAATGTTGATGAGATTTCTGTTGAAACTTTCTCTTTATAATTTTGTTAGAAAAGTCTCTAAAAGTCTCACAATTTAAAAAGTCTCACAAAGTCTTCACATTTTGAATAAAGGGTGACTTATAGAGACTCTCAAAAAGTTTTAATTGAATATCCTGAGACTTTTAAGGACTTTTTAAAAGTTTTTAAAAGTTTCAATTGAATACATGTAAACTTTTCAGAAGTCTCTAAAAGTTCTGATTGAATACACTAGAATTCTGAAAGTCTAAAAAGGTCTCTATAAGTTTTAATTGAATACACCACTTTAGCTAAGTGTCATTTAAATAGACTTAAGTCTTGAATGACATGGATAAAAATATAAAAAAATAATTAATCCTCTCTGGGACGTGGGTCGCCTTCATCCTTGGAGTGTTTCGAGGCTTGGGACTCGTCCTTGCTAGGCATTAGGCAGTGGCAGGAGTGGTGTTCCAACTTTCGGGTCATGCTATTGGGTGATTGGTCCTGATTTCGCCGGTTGGGTATGGTTATCCCGGGAAAGGGCTTTGTGTGTTTTTTATTAGGTTTTATTTTAGGATTGTTCTTCTGTGTTTGTGTTTTTGTGTAATTTAGGATTGTGGTTTTGGTCTGGGCCGTTTGACCTCTGTGAACCCGAGTGTCACCTTATTATCCCATTGGGATTCGACACTCGGGTATTACTCTGTTGGGGTCTGTTTAGTTGTTGTTAGTTGTTTTAGTTGGTTAGTTTTAGTTGCGAGTTTTATTCTAGCGTTGCTAGTCGGGACTCTAGGTGGTCTTCTGACCTGTCCTCCCACTTCTTTCAGCTGTTGGCTGCTGAGTATTCAGTCGTTGGCTGTTGTGGATTCGCACGTTTGTTCATTTTGATTTATAATATAATCTATCGTTTTGGGAAAAAAAAAAAGAAATTAACTCCAACGCAAAGAGACTAGGTATCTACTTGGGTCTAAGAGCACCCACAATGCATTGAGTCTCTTAATAAAATATCATATGCCACATAGGAAATAGACATAGTCTATTATAAAATGTCTCCTAATGCAATTAATAGTGGACATGGTCTAGCTTATGTGGCAATAAAAAAAAGAAACCAAGTCCACACTTGGGTCTATTTTGGACCCAAGTACAAACTCAAACACTCTTCATTTATTCTTAATTTAATTTTCTTTTAATAAATGAAACATATTAGAGCATTTTTATTGGTTGGTATGTATGCTAGAAGCCTAGACCTAGTATTTTATTTTTGCATTGAATAACTTTTGAGTTTTTACTTGGGTTTGTTCATGTTATCTAGGACTTAAGTCTATTTATATGCAACATATGTAAAATTAGACTCAATGCATTGTGGGTGCTCTAAAATAGAATCAAAGGTAGACCGGGTTTTATTTTTTTACTGCCACATCAGCAGAACGCAATCTAATTGCATTTGCATTGGAGTATATATTTTTTCAGATTGAGTCTATTTTCTATATGGCCTATAGAATTTTTCGAAAGAACGCAAAGCATTTTTTTGAAAAAACCCAAAACATTGTGAACGCTCTCATAATCCCATGGGTTTGTTTGGGATACTTCTGCAGGTGTAGACAATTTTATGTATTTTTATTAAAAAATAAAATTTATAATACATTTGATAAATTTTAAGAATTCTTTTATTTATTATAAACTTTTATATTTAATGGTACAAATTAATCTTTATCCAATTATCTTTATAATTTATATATATCGTAACAAATTACCTTTTTTTAAATATTTTTTAATGATATTCAATTTAACACCTACGCTAAATAAAAATAAATAATTAGATTTATCGAGCGAATTTTACACCATTATTGGATATATATTATAAAAATATTTAAGTTGGTCTTCTGTTATACTGTAATTGTATGATAGTTAGCCTTCCAACAAATACATATATTTTGAATCTTTTAGGGTACATCGAATGTACTTATTAAATGCATTTACACTTCATACATGTCAAGTACCTATCATACCATAACTTTAATTAAATTATAACAATTTTAAAATTATAAAAATATAATATTATATTTAATTTGAAGCGCATGTATATAAAGATAAAAATAATTAAAAAATAAAGGATATTAAATCAAAAGTAATGGAGTTAAGATTTGACCATCTCTCTACCTCCGTCCGCTACCGTCCCTCGCCTACTATTGAGGGATTTTAATAAATCATATCTTTTTTAATCTCCCGACTCAATCTCTCCGACGACATATTTAATTTCATCATACGATACCTTATAATATCTTAACTCAATGTTAAAGTTTTGAAAATATTAAATTAATGGGCATTAAATTTTGCGAGAAATCACTGGATATCCGATCGTTAACTTTCATGGAACATATATGTATAAAAAACACTCTCATAAGGAAACTTGCCAACAATGTTTTTGGATCGTCGATCGGACCTTCCAATAGCCGAAAAAATGCTTGTGAAGTTTTTAGATTTTTGACATTGCGCGACTACGGGACATATACTTCAACCGATGATTTTCAGCGCCTCGCTTGTCCAAAATTCACGATTGAGCTCTCATTTTGTTCCTCTTTTCATGGGTAACAATAATTATTAATCACTTTGATGTTTTGAGTTCATAAGGCCCTTCAATTTTAAATGTCAGTTTCGGAGTAATTTTTTTCAATTATTTTTTTGTTTGCTACTATTTTCCAGTGGTTGCAGGTCGTCTGACGAATGTTTGAAAACAAATTGATGGTGTGGACAAAAAGTAATTAATGGACGAAACGTTGGATACCAAAAATGATGAAGTGAAATTTCGGGTACCAAAGTGAAAATACTGTAAAGTCAGGGCACCTTATAATTATTTTTCTAAAAGTATTTAAGTATGGGTAATTTTGTAGTTTAATAAATGATATTTTCTTTATATTATCTAAGTAAGTAAAAACACATACGTCTAAATTTCAAGGCGTATTTGTTATCAGGTATGTACGAAGAATGTAGTAGAATGACCCTACATACTTTTGCGCTCAATTGTCATACGTTGAAATGCTATATAAATAAAATATGATATTTTATACCAGTAACAAAACATGATATTTCATAGTATAAGTATGCAACTTTTGTAATAAAGTATGATTGTTCATTGATTAGGCGGGCTAACAACAATATTTGTACAAATAATTATATATATCTTTTGTGAGTGAATTTTATGGGTGACATTTGTTGTTTTGAGTAAAAATATTAATGTAATTGTTAAAGAAGTATTAAAATTTTGAAATAAACCTTCATTATTGTCTTTTTTTATAATTAGGTATAAACATATTTGATTTTTTTTTATTACATAAATTTTTTTTATTCATCTTCTACAATATAGTGATTCCACTTTTCAATAATTGTAAGGCAAAATCATATTATGTTATTATATTCATTATTGTGCAATATTTATAAATCCAGGTAATTATTTATTCGATATTCATCATGTTTGATGCAACAGCGTATGTACACTACAAGTGTGTAGGATGATTTTTTTCTTTTTNGGTACAATAGGATGAAAATTGAATATACCTTGCACTACCAAGGGAAAAATTCACATAGACTGCTATATATTGACTTAAATATTGAGATGTAAAAAATAACACATTTTAATCATTCATTACTCTTTTCATTATAACATTTATCAAAAGTTCAAAACCAACTGTCCAAACAACCAGTCCACATTTTGACAACACATAATTTGATAAGTCAATTAGTAAAACAATGGACCAAAGTAGATTAATTGAACTAATAATACTGGTAAAAAATGAAGGCTAATTTCTTGTATCAGTTAAAAAAAATTGTGATTTATTTAACCTTTATATATAGAGTTAGACGGATTAACTAATACTCATATATTTATTGATCAACTTCTCATTCTCATTAGACGGATTAACCTAATACAAAACCCTATTTCTTGGGGTTTAAGAGATTAATGTTTTCACGGCTTCCGGTCAAAACTCTCAAAGACCGTTTTCCCCTGTTTCTCTCCTCTTTTCCCCTGCTTTACGAAAAGAAAATAACAAAAAAGAAATAAAAAACATGATCGGCCGCCATCTTGTCGCCGCCGTCTTATCTCCGGCGACTCGGCGGCACTCCAAACTTCCCTCTCAAAATTCCAGCAACCCCTTCACTTCTCACATCCCCATAATGCCCCTAACCACCTACTCCTCGCCGGGCACTACTTTCCAAGATCACTGGAAAAAAATTACCGAAATGAGTTCACCATGTATTGTGAGATGGGCCCACAAGAGCACCAAAAAGGAAAAAGACAAGAAGAAGAAGAAAAAAACGGGTAATAATTTATTTTTATTATTATTTTTTCTGTTCAACAAAAATTCAATTGCAAGCTTATGAAACTATTGCGTTTGTGCTTTGTTTGAGCAGAGGAAGATGAGAAGAAGCTGAAGGAGAAGAGCCAAATGAAGTGGAACGAGAAGAAGGCGGGAAAGATGAAGAGGAGAGAAGAACTCGACCGGAAAAAGAGAGAAGGAGTCGAGAGGAAGAAGCGCGAAGAGTTTGAGGTGAGCGACGAGATGTTGAAGCTCGAGCTTAAGGAAATGCATAGGATGGAGCGAAAGAGGGCCGAAGAGTTGTGGAGGCTCGATAAGGAAGTGGAGAAGCTCGAGAGAATCGAGAGGGAGATCAAGGAGCTTGAGGAGATTGAGAGAGGGGAAAAGGTGGTGCCGGTGGCGGAGATGGAGGAGGTGCGGAGGAGGAAGAGATTGAGGAGAGAGATGAGAAAGAGTATGATAAAGAACTTGGTCTCGGCTTATGAAGCCGTGTTCAACGTTAGGCGGTAGGTCAAATTACCGTCGAGTTTAAGGTTGACAGGGAAAAGTTCGTTTCAATCGGGGAGGTGAGGGCAAAGGTGTTTTTTTTTTTTTTTTTT
>BKCP01007181.1:3361019-3391056 GCA_008636005.1 Striga asiatica | reverse complement strand
TCAAAAGGTGAGGTGAGGTGAGGTGAGGGCAGTGGTTTTTTTTTTATTTTTTTTCATTGGATTAGATAATACTCGACTTACGAAGCTGTTTTCTGAGGTTACGCCATAGATGACCGTCGAGTTTATTGTTTAGTAGGGAAAATTCTTTTGTACCAATGAGGGTAGAGTTTTTTATATAGTTTGATCACACAACATTTGGATGGCTTATGAAATTGTGTTCCTACGCTAGGTGATAGATCATCGTAGAGTTTATTGCTTAATAGTGAAAATTTCGTTTTTGCTGAAGGGGGCGGAGTTTTTTTTTTCGGTTGGATTACACATCTCAATGATCTTAAAGGTGAAAAACTGGTAAGGGCAGTAGGATCGAACCTTGTAAGAGTATATAAGTTAGATTATTGATTGTCTTGATGTGTTTTTTTGGTTTGAATTTATTATATTTTATGAATGGGGGTAATTATGTCGTGATTCGAGTCGATCAATTTGTTGGATACTTGGATTTGGATTGTGAATTTTTACGGTTTAGTTTCACATGTGAGGTGTTGGTATATGTGTCCTAGAGACAATCATTTTAAGGACATATATATATATGATCACATTAATAATTATAATGGATTATAATTATGGTATTTGTAATTAATTAAATAATTGTTTGATTGTTTGCAATTTATTAATTAATTGCTCCCTTGAGTTAATACTGTCATTAACAAAGTGAGATGTAAATTGATAGAGTATAACTCTTAAAATTGCCTAAATCGATGATCATTAAGAAAGGGATATTAATGATACGCGATAGATTGACATGTGGTCTGCATCACATTCTTGGAGAATATAGTATGTCTCACTGCTATGAATAATTGTTATTCATGCTGGACACATGGATACTTTGGAGAGTATTGTTATTCATGTGGTCTGCATCACATTCTTGGAGAATATAGTATGTCTCACTGCTATGAATAATTGTTATTCATGCTGGACACATGGATACTTTGGAGAGTATTGACATACCCTACCGATAAACCATTTGTTTATGTGTCTATGAGAGTATCGGTGTGTGGAATGGTGTAATAGTCCTTTGACTTGAGGTCAATACGCAATTCATGTATAGAGTGATTTACTTAGACCTAGTCCAAAGCTTACGCCCTTATGGGTAGATACGGGCTTGTGTTGGGTTGGTCACGATATATATGGAATTGGTAGTTGAGCCAAGATATGATTCATTCCTCGAATATAGTTTCGAGAGAACACTCGTTTTCTCTATATTGGGTTGATAAAGTCATTGGCCAATGCACGTGATTATATTTGAAATAGTGTTCAAATATAATTTATAAAATCAACCAGTGAGATGAGATAAAATGATTAAGCTGTTTGGATAGACACACATTCAAGTCCTAAGCTTAATCGAGTGGTTCGTGAATGAAGGGACCGTATCACTATTGAATTCTACACCAAAGGTTTGTTTGCTTGTCCATGTAAACGTACTTCATATTTTGAGTTCGTCTTTCGACGCAGTCTAGGAGTTTCGTAAGGATCATAAATTAGATTTATGTCAATATATGAAGGCCTATAGGGTCACACAATATACAATCAGTTTTCCAACTAAGAGTGAATCGAGAGTATTAAATATTCAATTAGATTGGAATATTTATTAATGAGTAATGAGATTATTTTCTATTTGATAGAAAATATTTAATTAAGTTAAATTAGATTTATACTTAATTAGTAATGAGATAATTTTCTATTTGATAGAAAATATTTAATTAAGTTAAATTAGATTTATATTTAACTAAAATATTAATTGGATTAGGTCTAATTGCCTATTGGACTGTAGGGTATCCTAAGGCCCATATAATTAGGTTTTGACCTAATTATAAATATCTCATTATCTCTTCATAATAATTAATCTTGGATCGATAAGAGAGACTTTGAGAGATCCCAAACATCTTAGAGATTAGAGATCAACAAAAGACAGAACACTCTCTAGCTTTCCGGATCGAGGATTCCTAGTTTCTTCACCGGAAGGGATTCATTGGCGTTAGATCGTGCATCGAGAAACTGGATTGCGTGGATACCATAGACGAGGACAAACGACGAAAAGCTGTAAGTTTTCGTGTATCATTCACGCGATCTAGGATCATATCGATTAGGTATAGCCGGATCTTCGTTGTTGGTAAGAAAATTTTAAAATTCCGCTGCGCGTACGCTGGGTTCGTACGTCTACAATCCAACAGCACAAGAAAATTTGAGAGATACATATATAAGATCATATTTTAAGATAATTTGATCGTGTGTGAAATTGCAATAAGTTGATCAAGTCGGTAAATGCCCACGAGATATTACTTAGATACTAGAGAGTCCAACTAATCCACTCATTGCATATTAATCTCTGATAACACATGAAACCCATCATACAAAGCTCTTATATATAATAACTAGAAGGCCGACGCTGTGCACAGCACAGCCGGCCCAATTTAGGTGAATGTATGAATGCCATTATGAATTTTTAACATTTGGATTTTGTACTACACAACATTCATACGAACATGGATTATGTACCCGTGTTCACTAAAATATGTTCAAGTGCTATTAGTTATAATACACATGAGCAAAATAAGGTTGTAGCAGCAGAATATGCATGGTGCATGACTATTTATGTGATCAAGTAAAAAGATGAATGATTTCACCTCTTTCCTATATATGTCCATAAAGAGGCCATTCATTGTGAATTTGGTTTCAAGGAGTGACATAATTATGCAACTTTGACCACATAAAATCAATGAGAAGCTTACTTTGATTCCCTCGCTCAAAGAAGAAAAACAGAATTAACCAGAGTGAATTGATTTGAACCTCATCTAAAGAGATTCAGCGTAATGAAGATTGAAATGATTGCTAACTAATCAACAAATAAACATCAATATACTGACACCGATTGATATTTATTAATAGCTGAAGGATATGGTTGGCTGGTGAAGCATATGCGCACAGATGAGTTAACACTTCAAAAGTTTATAACCTGTCTTGAATGCATGACTGTTATCACTATCAATTATCAAAAAGAGAGGCTTTCTGGTGAAAAGAATTATATCACCAGGGTAGAGGATATTTGAACATGCAACAGAAGAATTGCACTGTTAGCTAACATTAGAGAGCAAAACCAAGACTACATTGTAACAAGATATCTCATAGCACAATAAGAATACAGTAAATACATTTTTGTAATCTTACCTCTACTTCTGCATGGGCCTAATGACAAATGATTCTCAAAATATTGATTTAGACCTCCTTATTATTAATATGATCTTCAGTAAAACCATTCCACAGTTCATGATGGTCATTAACAAGGGCACATGTCAAAGTGTATTTTCTCGACATTCCAGAGTTCTCAGCTTGTGAAGTACTACAATGACCAAAAATCCCTGCATCTACAACATGATGTCAGTTGGCATGCTAACACCCAATCTTAGATGGAACAAATTTTCAAATGAAAGGCAAACCTGAAGTAGACAAATATATTAGCATAACACTATCTGGTGGGCGCTCCTCGCAAATTGTTGCCCATCAGTCGTAAAAGCACAATAAGGGAAAATATAGTTTGTTAAAACTTCAATTAAATGCGACTCTGTAAGAAAATCGTCTATTTTCTAAAACGTCGTAATATGCCTTCAAACTTCAGACCAAGTCATCAAGCCCAAATTCATTCATGGAAACATGTAAACAACCATGTTAAGTTCTGGCTCTCACCGCTAACTAATGTGTTACGGATGGATGATAGAGAATAGCTTTTTTAAGCTTTGGAGGTAAATTTGGGTCTAACATTTCTGCAATCAGATTTCATGCGTATCAATACCGAAGTAGTCGAATGATCAGCCAGTATGTCATTCTTTCTCGACTCGACAGAAAGATTCGATTAGAAAGATCCACAAGGTTCCCATTCCAAACGTTACAGCATCCTAAAAGTGTCTTGAGTTCCGCAAATTTCACCTGAAATAGCATATAGAGCATTGTTGAAAGTAAGTTTTTGCTTCAACAGAATATATTAACTCCCAAAGTCTTAAAAATACGAAAATAGAGCAGAAATCTATATTGTTGGTTATATAGTTTTAGCAACGAAGTTCATTAAAGTTCAGAGTGACATGTCTAATTACAAAAACTAAGATAAAACAAAGGTATAGAATGTCATAAGAATAAAATCCAGCTCCATGTCTCTGATCATACGAGGGAAATCCCAAGATGCATATACATGGGCAAGTTGGTTCAGTATGCAACAAATGACAAACTTGTAACATTGGGTACAACCAAATTTTCTCTAGTGGAATTAGAATCACCTAAGCTGTACATACTTAAAAATATCTGTACTCATCTACAGCTGTTTGCCTTGCGGATCACGTAAGGCCAGCGAAACATAGTATGGATCTTGTTGGTGTTACCTCCTAGCTAATAAGTTTGCTCTCTTTTTCTTTTTCTTTTTTCTTTTTCTTTTTCTTTTTCTTGTCAAGCTTCAAAACTAACTTAAAAGAAACGGACACGTATACATAGTGTTCAAGACAAATTTGTAATATAGTTTAATTCATCTCAACATAATTTACTGGAAAGCATGAAGATGAACAGAATCACAACCTAAATGTAATCTTCAAGAACGCAATAAAAGAGAATTTCTCCTCGATATAATGTAAAATAGTTGAGTACACCTCCTGCAGTTCAGAGGTCCTAAATGTGGACCAATAAATCAAGAATTTTCTGTTTTTTGAATCACAATTGGGTTAATTTGTCTGAATGGAATTAGCTTAGTTTTTCAAATTTTGATTTCATTAATTAAACAATGTTATTTTATGCAATTGGTGGAAAAATGTAAAAGCACAGTCAAAACATGCAACGGAGATGCTTAAACTCAGATTAAAAAATGTTCAAGAAACGATTTCCCAAAATCTAAAACTCACAGCAACGGATTGCAGGCACAATAGGCTCTATCTTCTGCTCATCGAGCAGGCCCTTGTACACCAAATTCTTCTCATCTTCATCCTTCCTCGTGTGCAGCCGGTAGTTATCCAGCGACTCCAGAAACATGTACAAAGTCGAGTAAGGGCATTAGACGTAAGAAACCTAAAATTTAACCTAAATTCGAAAAGTATTAAAACTAAAATAATAAAGGAAGCTTACCTAAGTCGAGTAATCTGCTCATCTTGAGTCCATACACTCCGTGCCATCTAGCTTTGCTCCATCGACCCATAAGTGTTGAAATTGCATCGTCGTTGAGGCTATGGCTCTCAAACCAGGCGTTAACGGAAAAATTAAGTCCCGAATCGGCAGAAACGCAATAAAAGTTGAATAGATTCGCATAGGAAATAAGAATTGTAGATTTAATTTTGGAGGCTCCAAACATCGGCGGACGGAAAATCAAACAAAAAAATTGAAGAGATTTGCATAGGAAAAGAAATGGTAGATTCAAATTCAAATGGAAGAAAAAATGGGGAAGAAATTTGTCTGGGAGAATGAACACGCAGGCCGTATGGTTGGAGAAGTATCAGGCCAAAACAACGTCGTTTTTATTTCGGGCGACGTGGCTTAATATTAAGAGGCGGGACACGTGTCAAAAGCTGAAGGCAACACCTTCTTTTTATAGATAAGAGAAGAGATATAATATAAACCGATTTACAAAGAGAGAAAAAATTCACTTGCAATTTGCAAAGAATCTAAAAACCTACACTCCCAACTTTCTGTTCAGTTTTTAGGTTTAAACAAAGTTCACTCGAGCATAACTTTTTGACTCGTTTATTAAGAAGTCGAGCTGATTCGTTTATGAAAGGAGCATGAATTCAAAGGGAAGCTGCTCAGCACGAATTGCAATAGTGTTAATCGAAGTTTCACGAAGACTTCTTTGTTCTTTTGAGTTGATTTGTTCTGTTCATGGATAAATCATGTTGCCGTCCACACTCGAAAAACGCCGGAAAAAAAGCCATAAATTTCCTACGTGGATTTTCTTGAGTAGAACCGTTCATTGAGTTCCACGTGCTAAAAATCTCCTCCTTTAATTATAAAATTTGTTTTTTTAAATTCAATTATTTATTCTTATCCTGAGTTGGTACTTGGTACGAGCTTGCTCAGTTAATTTCTGGACGAAAAAAAAGGAAAAGAAAATAAAAATGGCGGCCGCCATGGCCGTTCCTTCACCAAATTCTTCTTCTTCCTTAGCTCATCGCGACCTGACATGCAGTTTCCTCAGTGGCTCACCGGTGAGGGTCCTCTGCGTTGACGTGAAATCCATGAGAAGAAAGGACAAAAAAGGAGTAGGTCTTGTGGTTGCCGCCGCCGCCGCAGGCGGCGAAGCCACCGGCGTAGGAAGGTTTTATTTCAACTTCACTGGATTTCCGTTTCCCCTCGGTCCTTTCCTAAATCGCCGCACTATTAGATACGAGGTTAGTACTTCGATTCAGGTCATGATATTTTAGGTAATATTAATTGTTCACTTGAAGCTCAATTTTCACTAATAAATAGCAGTTGATGAGACCCTATACATAATTTTGAATTTTGTTGCGTGGGAACTTGTGCATTTGAATTTTAAATCCTTGTTCAAGTTTTGGAGGATTCTTCAAAAAGTTGCAATCTTTGCAGTTAAATATGTATAATGGAGTATTATAGTACTGAATTCATTTGAACTTGGATAACAAAGTGGTGATAGATGACCTATTCATCATACATTTTAGCCTTTTACACCTATTACTATTTGTTCAAGAACATTTCATTTAAGTATGTTAGTACAAGATGAGGTGAAATTTAGCCTTGCTTAACTGCTTTAGTGACTGTTTAATTTAGCGTTGCACGTGCTTCCCCGTAAAATACCTCTGAAAAGGTCATGCTCCCTTTACTAAGAGTTTCTTATGATCTTGCCTCATGTTTATGTTCTTTTGTTGGAGTTTGTAACTGTTTATCTGTTTGAGTTCTAGGCTGTGAAAGACAGCATATGGCTGTTCGAACAAGAGCAAGCGCTAGGTTTCAGCAGTGTGTCGACAAACATCCGAATGACGGTTATCAAGCTCAAATCTGGAGGATTATGGGTTCATGCCCCTATTGCTCCTACCAAAGAGTGCATCCAGGTGATCAAAGTAGAAAAATTACAGCGCATATTTCATTAAAATTGAATAGTATGTGCAATTTACTTATATTGCTTATTAAGTGATTCGTGGCAAATATTTAGTGCAATTTACTTTTTGCAGCTTGTGAAAGAACTAGGCGCTCCTGTGGAGTATATAATCCTACCCACGTTTGCTTACGAGCATAAAATATTTGTCGGACCCTTTTCAAGAAAGTTCCCGAAAGCTCGGGTGTGGGTTGCACCTCGGCAGTGGAGTTGGCCCCTGAACTTACCCCTCCAATTTTTCGGGATTTTTCGAGCCAAAACATTGAAAGATGAGGACTCATTAGCCCCATGGGCTGATGAAATCGAACAGAAAGTCTTGAGCTCTCCTGAAGTTGGTAATCCATTGATTACTTTTTTTTTTCTTTTTTTTTTTTCTGTTTCTGAACACTCATTTGTTGTTTGACAATTTGAATATTCTAAATATGTTCATTTCCCCTTTTCTTTAACGATTAAGGAATCGGACCATATGTTGAGGTGGCATTTTATCATAAGCGAACGAGGACTCTACTCGTAACAGATGCAGTGATATATGTCCCGAGGCAGCCACCCGAGTGTATTAGCAAAGAATCTTTATTATCGTCTGCTAAGAATGGTTTGGCCGTAAAAATTCTTAGTAAAGGGAAAAAAGTCCCTGAGGAACCAGTTGTTGACAACAAACTGAACAGACAAAAGGGTAATGTAATGCCCTTCTACTCCGAAAACCTCTTTTATTATTATTACTATTAAGTTGAGTGTTATCCATTTTTATTCAATGAGTGTAGGATGGGAAAGAATGGTCCTTCAGATTTTGTTCCTTGGCCCCTCGAATCTGTTGGAACCAAACGCGAGTTTTTCTCAGATGTCACAGAAGCTGATAGTCTCGCCCATTGTGAAGACACTTGTTTTCAGCAAAGTTCCTGAAAAGGCAAGTTTTGATCCATTACTACATGAAGTTAATAAAAGGCAATGTTTACTAATTCAGCATGATAAATGGGACTTTGTCACTTTGTAGCATCATTGCAGCAAGTACTTACAAAATAGAAGTTAAAAGTTGAGATAGTTTAAAGAGAGTGTTGAAAATGCAGAAGTCAAAATGGTTATTTGTCTATGAAACTAAAACCAGAAGTTGATTCAAGAATCTAAAAGAAGCCATAATCAGATGCAGAAGTTGGTGTTTGAAAGCTGCACTATTAGCCACTTACTTGTTTAGTTACTTAATCCAGAAGCTGACTTCTACGACTGTGTTTGGTAAACCTAGCTGATAAGCTAGCTTAGCGCATCTCCAATGCTATGAGTGTGAAAGACCATTATTTTAACACATGTCAATTAGTGATTGTAATGTTAATCCACATTGGAATAATGTTAAAAGACTAGAAATTTGAATGAAACTAGTATCTCCAATGCATCAATTTGATAAGAAGTTAAATGTATAAGTGGACCAATTAAATAATTCATTGATATAAGAAAAATAAAAAATTAAAACAAATATATTGATGAGTCATCATGTTTAACATGGTGTTAGATATTAGAAAGTGTGCTCAACATTGTCTAACATTAAATGACATCTACCTCATCATGAAAGAGTTCATGACAAGATGCATTGGAGAAAAAATAGTAACACACTTTCAAAAGTAGATGATATGGATGACTTTTTATAATGTTAAAAGTCACATTAGAGATGCTCTTATAGCTTTTAAGTGAATTTCGATCTTATAGCTGATAGCTTATGACTTATGGTTGAAAAGTTAGCTTATATGATAAAAGTGTTTTATAAAATTAGCTGATGTAGCTAGCTAGTACAAAAAAATTAATGGACTTATTTGAAAAGCTTCCCAAGGAAGCTTATGAGATAAGCTCGAGCTTTTTAAAATAGTTCGTCCTACCAAACCAAGGTTATTTGAATACAGGAAGCCTATAATTTAACCAAATACAACTTAAACAATAATTATAGCTTTAATGTTAGGCTGCCGAAATACACTTCCAACGTACGTACATAATTTCATACTCAAAATGTACAACATTTGTGAAATTCCATTGGTATTATTATCCTAGTTGCATACTAATGTACCTTTCAATGTTTTTGCTGGTAAATTTTCAGGTTAAAGATTGGATCGACCGAATCACAAGGGATTGGAGGTTCAAGCGTATAATCCCTGCTCATTTCGCAGGCCCGATTAATGCAAACAGGTCCGATTTTTTGGCCGCATTCGCATTTCTCGATGATCTTCTTGGCAAAAAATACATTACGGGCCCTTCTTTTTCCCTACTTTTCGCATCACTATTGGGAAAGACCGCCAGCTATTTCCCACCCGACGATATGAGAACCCTTTCGTCTCTCGATGAGTTCTTGGTTTCGGTTGGAGCTGTCAAGAAAACTGTCTCGGGCCGTAAAAAATGATGGAGCATAAACATGTGGTAAATTTTTTTGTACATAGCTATGTATCTATATACAGTTGTTTTTTTCTTTTCTTGGAAAAAAAAATTAATAATATGGTTTTGTTGAAATAGATGCATAAGCCGACAGATTTTAGCCATTCAAATGAACAAACAATGTACTGGGAAATTGAATTGGCATTGTTGCACCATTGATATTATAAATTTTGTAGGTAATTCCATAGTTTTTTCAACCCGTGTCCGGCCCGATGGGTCGACCCAACAATAGACTAGTTAAATAAATTCCCCAATAGTCAATATTATGGGAATCTGTGTATGTAATACAATGTATTTCATTAGGCGTGCTATGAAATGTCATATTTTTTATTTATATTACTTTTTAAAGTGTAATGTATTTTAATGAAAGTTGGATATTTATATTTAGAAAAGAAAAAAAACGTGTCAGCATAACGGTTAATACATCTAACAATAAAACTATAGTAAGTAAAAAGGCACATGGTACTTATAAGATATAAACAAGTCGAGTCGACTTCTGATTTGAAATCTTTGTTTATCAGTTTCTAACATTTATAACTAAACTTCAAAAATAGTTTTTTCTCAATCCCAACAAAGAATGGACATTGTCAGAGACCAATCAAGTGACCTATAGTTAAATTAGCTAATATTTTTTATATGTCAATTCAGATTTATTTGGTTTATTGGTTGGCATGATTAGGTGCTAGATATTTTAGCATTTCACTTAAAAGACTGATATAGATTATATTTGGTCTATATAAATCTTTATTGTGAAAAGTTTATTGTTAGAATTCACTTATCTAAATTTCAGTATCAAAACAAAATCTCAATAAATTGATGTAATAACATTCTTATCTAAATTTCAGTATCCCCAGATAAATGTGGGGATACCTCTAGCTAGAGAAAGAAAAAAGAAAAAAAAAATCTCAGTATCAAAACAAAATCTCAATAAATTGATGCAATAACATTTTATGAGTAATTAATTGCTTGCACTTTCAATCAAGATTTTGATCATTCCTCCCCCATCACGCTTTTATCTCTAGTTAGGGTACAATACTTGTGTGGTGTTGATTAAAAATAATATTTTAATAAATAAATAAATAAATAAAATTAAAAGTTTTTTATTTTAAATTTGTAAAGATTTCTTAAAAATTGTAATATTATTTTTTTAGTTTTTTACTTATCAACACACACACACACAATATGTATGTCAAATTGAATTTCGTCAAAAAATTAATTTGATATATTAAATATGAAAAGCTGATAACAAAGTAAAAAGTTATCAAATTTTAAAATATATTTATAATTTAAGGTGACTAAGTTTTTTTTTATATAATTTTAAAAGTTCTAATAGACAATGATAAAAGTTCAAATCTACATGATTACTTTGAACTACAAGAATTTGACATAGGATTATGAAGCACTAGTAGGAGTTTGACACATAGAATTACGAATGCGAAGCACCAGAGTCATTACACATAATATTATGAATTGTAAAATTAGAAGCACGGGAAGAATTTGACACAGAGAACTACGAATAAGAAGCACCAGAGTCCTACGCATAATATTACGAATTACTGAAAGTTGACATATATTGAGGAAAATATTTTTTAGCAAAAGATATTATTCATTGTGTGTATTTATAATCTCACCTTTGAAAACAACCTTTTTCTACTTTTTTATTTTATTTTTGAGTTAGGCAATTTTTTTTTATAAAAAGTAATAAAGAAAATCTTATTACATATCCCATGTGGACTAAAATTTCTTTGGAAAAAATAAAATTGATTTCTCCACATTATTATATACTGAAACTTCTCATACAACTGCAAGACTGAAGGGCGTTAATCCGAGAAAAGGTGGGCATTTTCTTCTTACCTTATGCTTCTTTGTTTCTTGAATACATGTCCGCGAAATTTCTAAGTCGTTCCTTACAACCTTTTTGTTTTTTGTTTTGCAATAAAACAGTAGAGAAGAAAAAGGGTTGTTCAGAAAGAAGGTAATTGGGGTATGCTTGTTCTTGGATTTTACTTCATCTCTCATAGACTTAACATTTTTTATTTATTTTTTTTGGGCAGTTTAAAAAAGATTTAAAGATAGCTTTTTTATGCATCTTTTTTCGGAAGTAGATGAGAATAATTGAGACTCTGTTATTAGTTTTCTGCGGATTTGCCTCTTTGATTTATAAGGCGTATGCATGGTTTTTCTTGTTTTTTTTGTTTGGGATTTGATTTGGTGTGTATTTGGAGTTCTGCCTTTAACATGGTTGGTGTGTCAAGATTATTTTTTCTTTGTTTTTCATTTTTCTTTGTTTATGCAGGAATTTGGTTTTCTTCCAATTTACTTTTTAACATTTCTAAAACTTTTATGGCTTATGAAAGAGAAGAATGCATAAACAGAAGCCAGAGTAAAGCTCACAGCTCAATGGGGAATTCGACCCCAAAATCGGCTTCTGTAGTTAATAAACGAGCCGTGGACCCACATTATCTTCGTTCATCCACTGGTTCTTGTCACGATTTCTGTAAGTACGGAAAAAACAAACATTCGTCTGAAGAGAAGGCAAGAAAACCTTTGCTCGACGATGTTTTGTGCAGATAGTCGAGAAAAAGAAAGAAAAAAATGCCGACAACAAGCCAAAAACGGACACCAAAATCCGCTCGCTCGATTTAAACTTGTCTCCCGACATCAGATTCGAGTTCGACACGCCAAAGCTGAAGACATCCTTTGATAAGAAAAAGGTTGTAAAAAAAGAGACTTCATCACCAGATACTAAAAAAATCCTCTCTCCTGATAGAATAAACTCCTTACAAAGACCCAAAAACTCCTCTGTTTTCAAAACTGGTTCCATGAATAAAAATGCTTCCTCTAGAAATAAGCCGATATTCAAAAAGCCCAAACCTTTAGATCCACCGGATTTTGTCAAGAGTGTGTGTTTTCCTTCTAAAAGCAACGAAAACCTGGTGAAAAATGTCTCGTCGGGTGATAACCGAACATCGACAGTTGAGACGTCGAGTTCCTCTCATGTAAAGTCAAAACCGGTCAAGGTTGTTAAACCGGCATTATCTTCTTCTGGCAATTTGGATCTTAAACATAGAAAGGGGTTAAAGAACACCGAATCTGGAAAGAAAGTCATCAAGAGGAGTTACAGCAATTCAATAAAAAATGGAAATGCAAATTCGGAGTCTCGTTTGAAGGACATAAATAGAACGAGAAGAGTTGTTAATGAGAATGTCTGAGAAAATCCTTCACGTTATCGAGTCAAAAAATGCGAATAGTGCGTCCAAACGTAACGTGGAGCCCGTTTTATCACTTTCACCATCTCATGAAAAATCTCACCTTTTGTCGTCTCGTGAGGAAAAGGTAAAACACAGTAAGACTCTGAAAAGGTCAAATTCGACTTTTTCTGAAGATTACAAAACTCGGTCTCCCATGAAGCTGAATTTCAGAAATGGGAAAGTCGTGGATGCAACTGATGAAAGGAAAAATGATTTAAGGAGAAAATTATTCAAAAAGGCTGCTGCTGTTAGAAAGACTCGTGAGGAGGTTTCATCTGAAAAGGTTGTCTTAAAGCACCGGATTGAACAGGGGAAGAAGAAGGGTCATCAAGGTTTATTTAACAATGTTATCGAGCAAACTGCAAGTAAGCTCGTTAAGAGTAGGAAAAGTAAGGTTAAAGCTCTTGTGGGAGCTTTTGAATCTGTAATCTCCTTACAAGAGGGTAAAAATACTTCTCTCCAGACTGTGAGTCAAGTGGCCAGATAAATTCTGCTCGTTTTATTTTTCTGATGGCTTGATAATAGTTTTTTTTTTTTTATTAAAGAATTCAACTTTGAATAGACGAGTGTTATTTATATGTGATGATTTTGATATCTCTGTAAATGGGGATGAGTTATGCTTAGCTATTTTCTGCTTTTGATTAGAGTTCTGTATGCTCTGTTCAAATTTCTTGGCTGTATATTATTATTTACAAATGCAAATTTTGGCTTATTTTGTTTCCATCAACCATTTCAGAGAGAGAGAGAGAGAGAGCTAACTATAATGGTGAAATAAAGTGAATAATGCAATATTGGATGGCCAAGTAGACTTCAGAATAAAATTCATGCTCAGCATTTGTTGATTTAATTACACTAATGCATGTGATATTGTAAAACCACCACCCATATTATCTGAAAATCGCGCCTCAAGAGCAAAAATGGTATACAAAGCGCGTACATATGTGTCGAGCAGATTTCTAGTGATTCGGCTGACTGCTTTGCTCATCAACACGCTCGTGTTCAGTCTCTGCATCAAAATCCAATCCTTCAATCGTCATGCGCCCGATATTAACTGCAAAATCGTTTGTGCCCCTCAACTTATAGGACAATTCAAGTTTGCATTCAAAAAGTTAAAAGAAAATAAAACTTCCAACAAAAATGTCGTTATAAGCTTACCAACAGCATCCATCCCGACTAACTTAGGCATGAACTTCTGAAGATGGTCATCAGCTGCTTTCTCAGCTTTCAACGTTTCACATTCAAAGAAAACCGTAACCTTATTTTTCCCGTGCTTCTCCTCGACCATTCCCACCACATCTTTCTGCCACCTGTCTCCCAAAGTGAAATGCCTTAAAATAAGCTTATGTGGTTAGCTTATAAGCTTCTTGTATTCAAATAAGCTTCGTTTGGTAGGACAAGCTTTTTTAGAAAGCTCAAGCTTATATAATAAGCTTCTTTAGGTAGCTGCTTGCCAAATAAGCTCGTTGAAATTTTTTTTTCAGCTAGCTTATAGCTAATTTTACCAAACACTTTTATCATATAAGCTAGTTTTTCAGCTATAAGTCATAAGCTATAAACTATAAGCTCGAAATTCACTTAAAATCTATAAGCTAGCTTATCGGCTAGGTTTACCAAGCATAGCCCAAATCATGTAGGACTTCAAGAATAAAAATCCCATCTTGGAATTAAATGAACTTTCAAATACAATGAAAATAAGCGCCGAATTTCCAAGGCACGACTCGGCATATACATCTTTTCTTTAAAAAAAGAAAAAGAAAAATCAAATTAATTAATAGTTTACCCGTGAGCATGATCAGTGCTGCATATCTTAGCCGCATCATGTCCTCTGCATTCCACCACAATATCTCTTCCTTTCTTGCTCTGGTTAAGAAGTTAAAATCGGGCGTGTTACCATATATTAACTGAGTTTTACTTGTCTCAACAAGAAAATGAGACGATTGTGAGTTCTAAATGGCATATTAGAAACAGAGAAAGAAAATGGAACCGACACTAAAGTCTGTCACGGTGAGTTTGATCAAGCGGTAATCCTCACCTCGGCTGCACTCCCTTTCACATTCCAGCTCTTTCAATTTTTACCAAGAGAATAGGAAAAAATTCAAATGCATAAGAAAATCATAATGATGAAACTAACAAATTGTTCATAACACAAGCAAGCAAGCAAACACAAACTATTCATCACAACACATTACCGGAAGAAAGTCAATACATCAGTAAGCAAAAAATACACAATAAAATCATCAAGCTATGTAATAATTGTTCACTAGTGCAAGCAAAAAAATACAACAAAGCTTCACACACAATTCATCACAAAGCATCACCACAAGAAAGTCAATAGATCAGTATGCATGGGTAAAATCTAGAAAAGTTCAAATTGCTTAATAAAACCATCAAGTTATGTAACAGTTGTTCACAAGTACAAGCAAGCAAACACTGAAAGAATGTCACTATATCGGTACACAAAGGTAAAATCAAGCATGCACAATTTTGGTTCCAAACCTGTAAACATAGAGTGAAGCCCTAATAAGGCAATAAAGATAGGAGCAGCTATTTAGAAAAAACAAAAATAAAAAACCTTTCCTGCTGCGAAATTGAATCCGTAGTAAACCCAAAAAGTGAATCTCAAGAGACAATACAAAATACCAGCAACGAAGATGTATTCATAATAAACCCCAAGAAATGAATCTCAAAGAGACCATACAAGACAAAATATGAGAGAAAATATATAGAAACAACCCAACAGATGAAGCAAACGCTTACTTTATAAATACGATGCCAGCAAGAAAACATTGAACCTAAAAAATACTAATTTCATGACACTAAGGTAATACCGACTCCATGAAGGCCATAGCAGATGGAGTGAGGAAGCTGCACAAAATGGCCTGAAATGGAGCCACTGGGCAAAAGGGCTAAGGATGCAACACCCTCCATAACCTTTTCCGAATTTCCTCTCATTTTTTCACCTCCTTCTGCAAAAAAACAAGCGATGAAGCATCAATAGGTTGCATATTAAGCAAGATTTTAGAAAAATCATCAAAGATCACATTTTTATCACTCCAAATCGTAGTTTACTGCAAAAACACATATGTTGCAGTGGAATAGGATTTACCCATTTGCGCGTATGAGAAGCTCTTTTGTCCGTGCGGGTGCTTTGAAAGATATGAGCAGCCATTTAACTGTACAGGGTTTTTCTTGGTTTATCGAGCCTGGGATTTTTTTTAAAAAAAAAATCATTTTTCCTTTATGTATGGGTAAATAATAATTTGCAACATGTACTGTACGAATTTGGGATTTGCAATATAAAGAATTTTTTGTACTAAATTGCATTTTTTAATACACGATTTGTCTATATCGCAACCTCCGGCCATCGATGGCCCATTTTCCACCGGAAAAGCGAGTGTGCGATACACACGTACTAAATTTTGAGGGCAAAAATGTCATTTAATCCCTCTTCCTCCTTCCTCTTTCATCTTCTCTCTCACATCCCTCACACACATTCAAATTAAAAATTGAATTCCACGGCGTGATAATAGGGTTCCCCAATCGGGAGGCCCATGTAGTCATCATAGAGGCCCGTGAAATTTGCGCCTTTTGATGTGATAAGAAACACGAACCTGTCGACGGCGAAAGAGAAAAGGCACAAAATAGAGGCGGTGGAGCCAGCGGGAAGAACGGAGGCAACGGGAGGGAGGTGAAGTTCTTCTCCTTTGACAGGGCGATAGAGGCGGCGTTCAAGAAAGCGCCGCCGTAGGGAGTGATGCTGCTGGAAGGAAATATGGGGGCTGCGAGGAGAAGATGAACAGAGCAAAGAGAAATTTCGAACACATCTTGGAAATTTCAATTGCTTTCTTCTACAGATCTGATGCAATAATTTCGACAAATGATGAACAGAGCAAAGAGAAATTTCGAATACATCTTGAAAATTCGATTGCTTTCTTCTTCATATTTGAGGCAATAATATCGACAAATATGTCCAGATTGAAGTCGAATTTGACTGATGAAACTCTGCCAGCGATAAAATAGGGCTTCTTTTACCAGGCGCTGCGGCGGATGGCGATCCTGCGGTTCCCTTGATTTTGACTATATATGTGGAAGTGTGTGAGAGAGGTAGGATGAAAGAAGAAGGGTGAAGAGAGATGAAATGACATTTTTGCCCTCAAATTTGGCACGTGTGTATCGCACGCTTGCTTTTCCGGTGAAAAATGAATCTCCGATGGCCGGAGGTTGCGATGTAGACAAATCGTGTATTAAAGGCTGTAATTTAGTACAAAAAATTCTTTAGGTTGCAAACCCAAATTCGCGTATAGTACAGGTTGCAAATTATTATTTACCTTTTATATATTCTTAGTATTTCGGTTTGACTTACAGCACAGCGCTGTTGGCGTATATTTTTTCTTAATTTAATCATTGGTGATTTTTTTTTTCTCTTATCTCTACTAGTACTGCTACTTGTGTGATGCACGAGATATAGTATAAAAATATTTTATTTTTAAATATTATTAAATTGGTTTGGATAATATAAATTCTATAATAATATAATATTTATTTAAATATTTTCATTTTTATTTTTCCAATTTATTTTTTTAGGTATGAATTTTATTAGTTATTAGTTTATAAAATATCATAAAAGTGTAACGTCTAAAATATAATGATTGTATACAAATTACTTGCATGTACTTATAAAGTTATCGATTATAAATAATTTTATAACTTTTTTAGCAATTCATATTTTGCATATTGCTCGATAACTGACCAACAGTGAATTCATAAAATTATTTTTTCTTTATAATAGCTCTAATTGGATGAAATACTAATTTACGATAATTAACATTTAATTTTTAATAACTTTTATCTCTTGTGCAACAAAATTTGCTCATGGTAAATATTTGGTTTGAATTCAATATTATTTTTTATATTTATTTATTTATTTATTTTTCAACATATATAATAATTTAATTAATAAAAAATTTAAGAATTTTGATATATGATATATTTCAATGACTATCAAATGCTATAATTTCAATTATCACTTGACTATATAATTTTATTTGCTCATTATATTTATAAAATAGTATATAATAAAAACCTTGTTTTTTTAACAACTTGAGTAGTGTTTTGGATGTGTATAGATATTTTAATATAAAATTTATAATTCTTAATTTTACCCGACCATCAAAAGATAATTTATTATTATACAATTTAATTTTAAGTAGTATTATCAATACAAATGAGATAACTTAGAATTTTAATTTATTCATGGTTAAGTTGAACACATTTTATAAAATTGTACTAATATTTTGGATAATTTATTAAGTTAATATAATTCAAATATAATTATTTTATTATATATTTCAAGTGTTTTTCATTGATGAATACGAATCATCTCTACAACAATGAGATGATGGTAAATTAATCAAAAATATTTTTATAATTATAATGATTTTTTTTAAAATTATGTCAACAAAACTACTGTGAAACTTGTGTTATGGNTGTCATTTAGGGTAATATAGCTTGGTACAATTTATAGATATAGATATAGATTTTTATCAACCTATATATCATTTTAGTGATTACCAAATGCCACTTATGCTACTTGAGTGTAATTTTTATTTATTCTATTTATTAAAGATATATAATTAGAATTTTATTTTTATCATAAATGAATAACTTTTATTACATATGTGTGTTTAGGTGTATGTGTGTAAGTGTGTATTTATTTATATATTACTGTCGATTACTACTACATTTATATCTTTGGTTGCATTATTAAAACAATTAACAAAGATTTTCACGAATCTTTGAGACCAAATTTTAATTCAAGCAATAATTGATTTAAATCTTAACTATTTTCTGAATGGACTAATCAATTTTGGTTTTATTTAATAAACTAATGTCTTATAGTCATTGCAAATTTTTTTTTACAAATATAGTAAAATACATTAATCTATTATACAGATATAGATATAGATATAAATATGCATTAGTAAACACATATAAAAACAATATTTATAACAAAATTGTTTATCCAACATAAATTTGTACAAAATGTTACTTTTACTTGATAAATTGTTACATGTTACTTGATAAATATATGGCTATAGTTATATACACACACAAAAAATGAAAGGTGCTAATCATAAAAATATATGGCTATAGTTATATACACACTTAAACCGACATGTTTTTTGGAGATTTATCACGTGGCATACTTCCTAATATGAATAGTTAATTAATTATTATGCGATATACTATTTTTCAAATTGCTATTTGAATATTTAATTAATTATTATATGTTATCTAAATATATAGTAATGAAATGAGTTCCAATTATTATATTTCAAATTGCTATTTGAATATTTAATTAATTATTATATGTTATCTAATCATATAGTATGAAATGAATTCCAATTATTATATGTTGTCTAATTATAGAGTGTAATATGTTGTATGTAGAATGTTTTATTTAATAAATGCAATCCAGCAGATGAGAAATAAATGTAGAATGTTTCTTGAATACTCGTACAAATTTTTTGAAGTAACCTAGATTTGGAAAAGTGATGATGATCTTTCGAAAACATATTACAAAGTTGCAAGAAAATAGAACTGGGTGACATGTCACCAAATTGAAAGAAAAAATTAATACATTTATTTTGATAATTTTTATCTGTATAAATTATTAACATTTAATTAATTTTAGTACAACTTTAAAATTGAATATACCAATAATAACAATAATAATAATAATAATAATAATAATAATAATGTGTAGGTAGAATTGAAAAGTTATAAAACTCGATAAGAAAGTGAATATTTTAAGAATATTTTTTTGATTTAAAAACGAGTTTAGTAGTTTATGAATAAATATTATTTGATGTAATAGTTACTCAAATGCTTTATATCTGCTTATTAACATCAATTTTCCCCGACCGTTTCAAATAAAAATTTACAAATATAAAAATGCATCTACATTCGTTTTGTATAAAATTTATACTATTATACTATATTACATAAAAATATTTTAATTTTAAGGGCAAATCTTTTTTTCTTTTAATCCAGAATTTGCTTCTCTCTCGGATCAAGAATGATCTAACAACATCCGTACTGTCACAATTAAAAGTAACAATAAGAAAGAAAAATCCAACATTGCTGGGCTAGTTTGAGGCTACAAAACTGCAAGCAAAAGAGGAGTCCAAAAGATACCAAACTACATTTATGATGAAAGAATAATAATCTGCACAAGAATTTTATGTCCCAACATACAAGAAGAAATCCCTGACATACAGTTTATGTTCCTGTAATAAACACCAAAATCTACCGACTCGAATCGCCATAAACACATAAGAATCAACCAAACACGAACAACCGAAAAATCGCAATAAATTCTGACTAGGAAAAAAAAGGGTCAAAAAAACAAAAGGGAAAAAAGAATCATCTATATGACTAAGAGGCCCAGTTACGGAAGCCTTACAGTGGACCTTCATCCTACCTCCATCCTCTCGTGCACCAGATATTCCTTCCGAACGCTTTATATATCATTTATTTTCTTTCTAAGCACTACGCCATAANCCAAAAAAAAAAAAGAAAGAAAAGAAAAGAGAAGAAAAACAATTAAGTCCTTGAATAGATGAACGAATGCTACTTTACATACGAAAAAAGAATGAATCCCATTACATGGCCAACCTAGCCATGTAGCTCCTTCCTTCCAAAACCGGGCCCCACACATCATATTTCGTATTTTTTTTCAAATTCTCATGTCCTCCTCACTTTATCATCGAATGTTGATAAAATATTACCTTCCTCCGAAAAAGATAACTTTGAGCATAACCTGTTATACTTTTCCTCCCATTCGAGTGTGTCGGCTAATTGCTACTCCAAGATGTGGCAATTCCTTACAAAGTCACTCGAGTAGTTTACATATTTGGTCCAGAACGGCCTCAGATGCTCGAAACCAATCTCTAACCACGGTTTGGATTGACCATTGTAGTGAATCACAGCTGCCTTCTTCACGTTTTCAATGCTCGTCTTATTCTGATAGCCCAAACCAAGCATGTGCCACGAGGGATCTATAGGGTGAACGTGGCCTTTAAATGCTATTAAAGCTGGAGGTAGAGTCCCGAGCTTCCATAATGTGAGGTTTGACTTCAGATTCTGCAATAAATATGAAATACACACCGCCAAGTAAGAAAAGATCTTTGTCTTTTATCTTCCGTTGGCTAAAAAAAAAAAAAATCCATTTGCGATTGAAAAACTAGGGAAAGCAGACAAGAAATTGATTTTGGAGGGAAATGTTCATTTTACCTCCTTGAGCCAAGAGTGATAAGTATCTCTAATATTTGTCTTTCGCCATGCCTGCAAGTCGAATATATTCATCCCATATGCCCATGCACATTCATCAGGATTCAAGTTTTTCGATATAAGTGGGTGAGAGAAGTTGAAATAGGTCCTGAATCTCTTGGACATAACCCACTCATCTTCACCTCTGCAAGTCTCGACAGCTCCATTTACTTTTCCGTTAAGGTCAATCTCCCAGAGAGGAGACAAATCTCGTTGGATTACCACATCATCGTCTAGGAAAACCACTTTTTCAAGATTTGGGAATAGCTGCAAAATATAGAACAATACTATTCTCAGCAAATTTTTATTCCAGATATAAATTCACGTGCACATGCCCACAAACAATATTACACTTCAGAGGACAAGCCACAATCATTCAGGTAATGCTTGAAGCATACTCTTAAAATATTCAGAAGGTCATATCCATTAAATCATGGTACAGTCTTACACAACAAAGAGTCTCATTCAAGAACCTCAAATCTAACTGTGGTCCAAAGAGGTTTGCCTTGAAAAATCATTCGCCCACAGATAAAAGATAACAAAATAATGTGATTTCAGAATTAAAACCAAAATGAAGATGTACCTCAGGAAGATATATACGAAGATGGTTGAGCAACGAGATATACTTTGGACTCCTAGCCTGCAATTTGGAGGCAAATGTTCGTGGGGTTGTATCACTTAGATTGGCCCCGGCAATGTGATTCCCATGGTAATAATTCCTAATCCCATAATGGCTCTCTACGGCTTCAAGGACCGGAACATTCTCTCTTGTTAACCAATCAAATTGATGCACACCTTTCACCTCAACTATAGCAGGAGGTACAGGATGCAGGGCAAACCATGAATGCATGCCTGCATAAGTTTTCTTGTCAGTTATGACATGGAAAACAATCTTTTCAGGGGCGGCGGATGACAGAACAGCTGATGTCACTACAACTGAAGCCGCAAGAATGTTGTCCGTTGACAACACAAAATGATGGTAGGAGTTATCAGAAAGCAAAGGAAGAAACTCTGGAGAAGGAAGCTGCTTGCGTGCGTGGGCATTGGAAGAATATTCATCAGTTAATCTCAATGAGAGACAGTGAATGCCCTTCGGGATTGCACTAGCTGCAAAATGTTTATTCATTAGCTCAGAGAACTTGGACTCCCTGATTTCCCTTTCTGACCTCTCCATCTGTCAGAGAGAATGATGAAATAGAAAAAGAACATTGATTATCCAAAGTGATAAACATTTAAGAAGAAATATAACTGTCATGGATCGACAAAAAAAAAAAAAAGAATTGGATGCCAAAGCTCAATTAGGAAGCTGCAGAAAGATGAAAAAAAAATGTAGGCCATATTTAGATTTTAATTGTCCCAGTACGAATACGTGTTAATTGTATTAAGTATCATACCATTCAGGATAACTTAACTGAAACGTGACTGTATATTGGGCTCCAACTAAACATATTGCTGTACACCAAAAAGGTGTGTTGGTAAATAGAAAATTTCAAATGTACTATATTTTGTCAAGCACTCAAGTTAACATCACATTCGGGAAGGTTTGTATTCTGGTTGGCCATTAAAACATAATTGTGTAACCAAAACCCTTCTTCAATTCCAGATAGTGCAGCAACCACATCACCACATGCAGAAAACTAAGGTGTATTTATTTTTATTTTTTTTTTTCGATTTCAGCTAACAATTCTTATTATGTAACAAATCTCAAATAAAAACATAAATTCTGAGCCATAGCAATCCCTGTTGTCAGTGACTCCTCAACATGAAACTTTGGTGGATTCAAGAACAAAAATCTAAAGTAATCCACCAACTACATGAAACAAATAACAATAAACTAATTATTGCGAAATAAAACCAACATCTACGCAAGAAGATATGACAAGACTTAAAATCTGAAATTCTAAGTCACATAGCAAGGGCTTACAAGAAAATATTTTCTTCCTTATTATTCTCTGTAGTAAAAATGTAAACACCAAAACATGGCCGAATCATAAAAGTTCAACCAAACAGTGAAAAAAGAAACTACTCATGTCTCATCTCTTTCAAGTTTTTTTGGCAAAACACATTTGTATGGAAACTGAAAGTCACAGCTAGTATACATTTGTGAGAAATAGAAAACAAATATTTCTCACAAAGCACAGACTGAAAATATATACAAACAATACTGCCACACAAGGCCAGTAAAAGAAATATTTCTCACAATCTACGAGCAAAAAAAAAAAATATGAACAATACTGTTGCACAATGCCAGTGAAAGAGAATCATACATAAGTAAAAATATGAAGACTGAAGTAGCTAGGGAAAAACACATACCATTCCTTTTAAAATTAGAGCAAACTCCTTTGAACTGTACTTATTGTTTTTCATATCAGAAACAAGCTGATTAAAAGAGTCCGGGAGCTTCAGGCCATCAGGGACTTTCTCAGAGTTTGCTTGATTCAGGATCTTAACAAAGTCCTTGACCAGCCTCTGCCATAACAAATAACAATAATAATGTTTTGGCGTGTTCCTTATAACGAATCATTGTCATAAATGAGCATTTAGATAAATGTCTTGAATAATCAATCAATAAAAGAAAACTATCAAATAGAATTACAACAATTTTACCCCAGAATCGTCGCTTCTACCAAGAAACTTTGGACCCAATCGTCGTCCTAAGCAATCTGAAACAACAAAAATTAAAAGTTCAACACATTTTTCAAGAAGCGACCCAATAACTTCCTGAAATAGAAACTAAGCAATACAGATCAACGCCTTGATGAAGGAACGATAACGGTTCATAAAGGCTACAAAAGAAAAGCAACGGCCAGGGTGTATAGTAAAAGGGTAACAAAACGATGGATGGATACTAACATAAACTTTGATCAGCAAATTCTGAATAAGAAACATGATACAGAACCTTTTCCTTTATTTTCTTGATTCATGCCATAGTCTCTACATCTACCAGTAAGTTTCTATTGCAGCTGATCAATCATAAGACAAGGTATTGGACCCAGTACGAACGAATCACAATTAAGACCCCATATCAATCTATACAACTTAACAAAAAGGAGTAACAAACAATATTCAACACAACTNAAAGTACCTATCGAGGAGCACTTGTTGACACCTTCAAGGGTGACAAGGGCGGTCAGAATGAACACAAACGGCAACAAAAAGGCAAGGATCAGGATAGTGTGGAACAACGTGCGGTACGAAATGTGACGAGCTGCGACCTTGATCTTCATCAAATCTCCGCCTCCATTGCAAATTCCTCCACTGCTGCTCGACGATATCGTTATACTTCTCATGCTAGGTGAGAAGTGCAGCTGCATCTTCCCCCTCCGCCACAGCTAACCTCCGACAATTCAACAAATCACCACCGACGCCGCCGCCGACAGCACAGCTGCCAATAATATCAACGCCGATCGCCACCGCCAAATCCAGGTCCCAAAACCAATTCCTACAAAACGAACACGCAATACTCAACATCAAATCCGCCGCCGCGGCTATCCCAACGATCCGGAGATCCTCCGCCCCAGCTGCCAGCACCGCCGCTTGGGGAATCCCTCCAAAAAGAACAACCGGCTGAGCTAGGTTTTCAATGGCTCGCTCGATGCAGAAATTTTTCTCAGCGAAATCAACGAATGAATAGTATGAATGTGAAGATCAATTTCGCCGATTCATGTCCGGCGATTGAATCTCTGTCTATGTGGATCGAAGGTCGGACGAGTGGATGTAAGAGAGAGAAACTAATTTTTATTTTTATTTTTTCACTTGTCTGATCGAAAATAGAAAAAGAAATTCAATGACAATAATAAATAATAAAATAGGCAATGATTTATTAGTTTTAAATAATTGCAAGTAGTGACATAATAGGAGTAATGTTCTTCGGTCACAGCTCAAAAACGTGTTGTGCTGGAAAGAGGGGAAATTGGAAAAACCAGATTTGACTTGTTTTTCCTAATTTATCGTAGAATAAAAAAGGTGCTTTTTTTTTTTTTTTTTTTTTTTACGACNAAATACAATAAAACTCTCGTTAATATTATCAATATAATTAAATAATATTAATTTATAATTCTCACATATCTTTAAGTTCAAGTAGATGTATTGGTTTAGGAATTTCTAAAAGCTTTTTAAAAAATAAAATTTAGTGTATTTAATTTAGACTTCTAACGTTAAGAGATGTATTAGTTTGTGATTTCTACAAACTTTTTAACGTTTAGAATCCTAGTGTATTTAATTTAAATTTTTAAAAGTCTTAAGACATATAATTTTTAGTGAATTTAATTTATATATTAGTTTGTGGTTTCTACATACTTTTTAAAGGTTATAAATTCCGGTGTATTTAAATAAGACTTTTAAAAGTCTTAAGGTATTCACTGAGATTCTTAAAAAATTCTGAGTTATTTTATTTATTTGAGAGTATAATTCATAAATAAACAAAATCTTGAGTCATTTAACTTATTTTGGAGTATAATTTGTTAAAACTTTTAAGACTTGTTGGAATTTCAACATAAAATACCATACATGAAATTCTACCTCCAAACTTAAGATTTCACATAATTTCTCATAAATCTAAAAATCATGAAAAATCTCAAATATCAAAAAATTTCAAAATGTCACACAAAATCCCAAACGAATACACACTATTCGTCCACTCACACATTTTTTATTTCTCATCACTTTATGTCAATTATCTCATACTTTTACATCAAATTAATTGTAATCATTTTGTTTTAATATAAACTCAAAAGCACACCAAACATAACCAAACAAACTTTTTTCAAAATTAATTTTGATTAACCGAAAAAATTAATCAAAAATCAACTTGATTTATATCCCAATAACTAAATATAAAATTAGATTGTGAGGAATTAGATATAAGTTTTTTTCTCAAATTTATTTCGTTGAATTAACTTTTTCAACGATTTATAATTTAATATGTATTTTTTGAACCATTATTTATCTATTTATAGTTTTTTCTCCTTAATTTCATCACTATATTAGTCCACGATTTTTACAAAGAAATATTATTTATCTATTTAGATATTTTTAATTATTAATTATTTTACTATTTATCTATATGAAATTATAAACTTTTGAACCCCGCACTGCANAAAAAGGGGCAATAGCGAGTTTTTTGTTCATTTTATTATGGCTATTAAATTGAAGGCAATATTCATCAAGAGCTTCCAGACTTTTCATCATGTGCCACGTGGAACACATTGCCAAATAGTCAAATACACACACGCGAAGCACACGGTCAAACCTCAACAAATGAGCCACACGCTCTAACTTCACAGTGCAAACAAATCCTAATTTTCAGCCAATCTAAGATGAAATCAAGTTCCAAGTCATGCTCATAAATTATTTCAAAATATGATGATATTTCAATTTAAAAAGGTATATATTAGTTTTATGTTGTTCTTTTAAGTATGACATTTTTAAAAAAGATATATATTAGTTGAAATAATACAACCAATGTTTTAAAGATATGTATATACCTGGTATTACCAGAAATACCGAATACTGATGGTCCAATCGATATGGTTACCTTAAAATACCGTTTTGGCCAAAATACCAGCTTCATACCGAAAAATACCGGTTTTACAGAACAATACCGGCCAAAATATCGGTTAAAATACCGGGCATACCAATTTTTTTTTAAAAAAATTTATAACATATTTTTATTATTTTATTTATATAAATAGAAAGTTCTACACATAATTGTAATATATTTACATTGTTATTAGATTTTATTTAATTTTAGTATTTATTATAGTTAGTTTTATACATTATTTAAAATATAATAATAGATTAATTTAATATTTATTAAAACAAGTAAATTAGACGATACAACCGATTGAACCGCGTATCGGTGACTCGTCCGATATGATCAGCGGTACGGTATTTAAAACATTAAGTATAACTATTTGACTAACACATCATTAACACATTTAATCAGTTATATAATTATATATATTATATATGAAACCACCTAAACCCTAAACCCTAAACCCTAAAATGTATATATTGATTAAATCATTTTACCTTGAAAACACAACAAAACCTCCTTAGCATGGCCATCTTCAAAGTACCTGCTAATATGGAGCTCCAAAAAACTACACTTTTACCTTGCATTTTCACAAATACCCTTTTGTTGCGCGCAGATAATTACCCACAATAACACAAAGCTGCCCAAAGAACAGTGCCTCTACAACAAGTAAAGCATAAAAAAAAAATTAAAGAACTTTAGGAATTAGGACCCTTTCAATGTTCGAACATTTTTCTCTCTATCAGAGAAAAAGAAAACACGAATAATAACCAAGACACAAAAACCACTAATGAAAATCCATGGCAATTCAATGACAATCAAAGAAAATAACATAAAACATAAGGCTCACCACTTAGAGTTGATGACATTGNTGAGGCAAAGCAATCCACAACAGTTTGAAGTTCTACTATCAGTCTTATCCTCTCAACAACCAACAGTAAACATACAAATCAAAAGCACAACAACACACCAATGCCGCAAATTTTCTCCTCAGTAATGCGAGTGACTATAAATCAAGAGTCGATTTCTTCCTCTTGTCAATAAAGTCAGCTCTTTTTTCCATCTTTAAAGGCAACGGAGCTGAAAATTCGATACCATCATCTTCACCTTGATTATACATCTTCCTCTGCATAATACCTTCATTCCTAACATTTTCCAAGTGAGCTTCCACTTCATCTTCTTCACCATCATCATCCTCCTTAGATGAAACCTCATTTTCTTCAACTTCTCGACAAACATCTCCATTCTCAAAATCTCTTCTAACCAGACTAACGCTATCACCATCATCATCATCATCATCATCATCATCATCATCCTCATCTAGAATGGGGTTCGAATTTCCCTTCAGCACCCTGCAAACTTTCCCATCATCGGCAAAACTCACACTTTTTTTCACTTTGGGTCGAGCCCTATAAAATTGATTAGCTAAATTCATGTTATTTCTGCCAGAAACAGAATGCTGTTTCACAAAGTCATCAGGGCCATCAATAACACTAATTTCCTCACCCTCATCAAGCTCCTCTTTTATTTTATCAATTCTTTCAACAAGCCCCCTCAATTTCTCCATGGCAACAGTTTTCGCACCCCCGGATTTCAAATTGCCCATTTCTCTTTCACCATTGGGAACCCTAATTCTTGAATTACTCTTTTTGTATCTCATGTTTACTCCACTCGAAGAGCTCACCCGCTCGACATAAAATCTGTCCATGAAATCCAAAAATTTAACTAATTCTCTCTTCACCAAATATTTCCCATCTCGAATCATTGGATCACCACCCTTCAAATTATAATCGCCAACAAAACAAAACATCAGATCTGCATTTTTAAATTTGAAAATGCACATGTACAGAAGTAAATCAATAAACTTAAATTGAAAAATGTACAGTGCGTTCAGAGCAAGACTTCATTCATTTACCTGAACGGTATCAAGTTTTCGAGCCAACTCCATGGCCTGGTGATACATTAAGTCGTAATCGAACTGGATTTGCTTGGTGACTGACGATTTGAGAATGGCGAGCGCAGACTTGATGGAAGCGAGGTCCTTGAGCTGCCGGAGAGTCCTCGATCTGCGTAAAAGGAAGGCTCGAAAGTGAGCCTGGATTGTGCGAGCAGCAGCGTCGCGGAGGGAGTACGACGAGGAGGAGGTGCTGCCGCGGAGGGCGGACTCCAGGACGGAGATGCGGCGGAGGAGGGAGGCGATGGTGTGTTGAGTCTCTCTCTCCTCATCGTAATAACCCTCTCGAAAACTGGGTCGGTGCTGATGGGAATCGGAGATTGGGGTTGGGGCGGGATAGAGGTGGGGTTGTGGCGGATGGTGGTAAATTGGGTTGCAATCAGGCGGCGGAGGCAGCGGGGGATGGTGGTGGCACGGCGGGTAGGGAGGGCAACAGCAGCAGAAGGTCGCGGCGGTGGGGTGGTGGCGGAGGTGGTGGTGGTGCGAGGCCATTTTTGGTTTATCTGCCGGAATCTCTACTGCGGTCACGGGTTTGATGGGTTCGTGCTATGTTTCGATATTGCCGTTATTAATTAAATTAATGATAAATCTATCTATCATTGTATAAAAAGAATAACATTTTTACAAATTTCAAAATTTTTTTCTGCCAAAATTATTAAATATATCCTACATATAGTAATTGTTGGACAAATCTGAATAGGCAAAAAAATCGGCTCATTAATTGTGTAAAGATTTGTTTCTCTTTTGCAAAAAAAATTGACTCATTAATTGTGTAAAGATTGTTTCTCTTTTTTCTGTTTTTTAGTTTATCAAAACCGTTGTTTGACAATAAATATTTTTTTTTCTTTTTTCTATTTTTAGTATAAATCTACACGAGCTTATCTCTTATGTTATAAAATCTCATTGCATATTAAAAAATCTCATCCCTTATCTATACAAATTTGAAAAAAATAAAATAAAATAGAAACCAATTCATAATTACTACTAGAAATTCATTATATTTAGAAAAAAAAATAAAATAAAATAGAAACCAATTCATAATTACTACTAAAAATCCATTATCTACTTTAAGAAGCTAATTTTCACCGGTCTAATTACTAATATTTTTACAAATATTATAAGCTAACCATACAATAATAATTTTGAAATGGTGTGTAATCAAATTTTTATATTCTCTTATACAAAATAATTTTACATTGTTTGACCCCGAATCTTTAATTTATAATTATTAAGTATTGTTTATCCTCCTCTTTAATTTATAATTATTTTTTTTTCTTTCTCTTTTTAAATAGGATCAATAGTAGTTTCCACTTCCGCCATTGAGCGACTCCAACTCGAGGTCTATTTATAATATTGTTAATTTAATATTGTTCTCGTGCATCGCACGGGGTACATACTAGTTGTATATTAAATACAAACCTTTA
>BKCP01007181.1:3332545-3344759 GCA_008636005.1 Striga asiatica | reverse complement strand
CTTGTCATTTGCGCTTGCCCATAAAAATCACCTTGAAGCAAGAAATTATATGAAAAACACAAAAGAACTACAGAAAGGAAAAAAGGCCCAGAAGATTAAGTTATGAGACAAAAACGTAATCTCGACAAGACACATTGTACGTTTCGAAAAAAAAAGTCAATTGTAAAATAAAACATAAGAGCTTCTACACTTGGCTAGAAATAACAATTGCACTGATAAAATCATCAATCATCCAATGCACGTAAACCAAAAAACTCAGAAAAACCCTTCCGAATCCATCAAAATGAAAAAACAGAGTAAATGGTCCTATAAAACCACAATCACAAACAAATAAAATTCTTATTTCTCCTCAGCCACAAAAAACCTTACTCAAACAACAGCCGGCATATCCTTAAGCCAAGCATCTAGCGGCTTCCCGATCGAGTAAACAATAAACCCAATCTCCCTCAACTTCCCCGCATCAACCACATTCCTCCCGTCAAAAACGAATGCCGGCTTCTGCATATTATCATAAATCTTCTGAAAATCGAGCTTCTTGAACTCATCCCACTCAGTCAGAACACAAACCGCATGCGCATCTTTTGTCGCCTCATAAGCATCCCAAACAGTATGAACTTTCTTAACAGTAGTCGGGCTCATCGGCTGCAGATGAATCGGGTGATCCCAATCGAATTTATTCATCGAGAGATCTCTCTGAATCTGATCTTCAGTCACCTGAGGATCATATATACTCAGCTGAGCCTTATCTCCAAGCAGCCCTTTACACACGTCAATAGCCGGAGTCTCGCGAGTATCTCCCGTGTCTTTCTTGAAAGCAAAACCGAGAATAGCTATTTTCTTGTTTGCAACCGTATTAAACATAGACGAGACAATCCTGTTCACAAAACGATTCTTTTGATAATCGTTGATCTTGATAACTTGCTTCCAGTACTCCGCCACCTCTGGTAGCCCATTACACTCGCATATATAAACAAGGTTCAAAATATCCTTCTGAAAACACGACCCGCCAAAACCGACACTCGCGTTGAGGAACTTCGGCCCGATTCTCGAGTCCTTCCCGACGGCGTACGACACCTGGGTGACATCAGCGCCGGTGGCTTCGCAGAGCGCTGACATGGCGTTCACAGACGAGATCCTCTGAGCTAAGAAAGCGTTTGCGGCTAGCTTCGAGAGCTCGGCCGACCATAGATTTGTGGTGAGGATTCGTTCTTCTGGGACCCAGTGAGCGTAAACGGACTTCAAAGCTTGAACTGCTTTGAAACCTCCGGGAGTTTCGCGGCCACCGATGAGAACTCGGTCAGGATTGAATAAATCTTGGATAGCAGTCCCCTCAGCAAGAAATTCGGGGTTCGAGAGGATTTGGTAGTTTATGCCTTTACTGTTGTGGGTTAAAATTTTCTCGATGGCCTCGGCAGTTTTGACGGGGACAGTCGATTTTTCGACTACTATTTTGTCGGATTTCGACACGTCAGCAATCATTCGAGCCGCGCTCTCCCAGTAGGTTAAGTCTGCAGCTTTGCCGGCACCAAGGCCTCGGGTTTTTGTGGGAGTGTTGACCGAGACGAAGACTATATCGGCCTCCGAGACGTGCTTTTCGACGTCAGTGCTGAAGAAGAGGTTCTTGCCGCGGCACTGCTTGACGACGTCATCGAGGCCGGGCTCGTAAATCGGGAGCTGATCGCTGTTCCAGGCGTTGATGCGAGGGGCAGAGATGTCAACAACGGCTACCTCGATTGACGGGCATTTGAGGGCTATCACGGCCATGGTGGGGCCCCCAACGTAACCAGCGCCAATACAGCAAATCTTCACCATTTTTTAATTTTTTTTTTTTTTCAGTTTTTTTCGGGTGTCCTAAGGTAAAATACAAAAAGGAAATTGTTCAAAACTGTAAAATGATGTGTAAGCAAGGCATGGAAAAACAGATTCGATCCTAGATACATAATACACATGAAAGCCTGAAGAAAGGTATATTTTTAGCAGTATTTATGTTGCCATGTTATATAAGTTGTGATTTTGTCAGATATTCATAGGGACATGACTGTAATATTAGGTGACACGATTTTAATAGAAAATTCAAATAAGCACATTTGAACCAGCACAGATAGAAGCAGCTGAAAAGCCGATTGGTATTTCCTGATTCATACATTCAAGATTCGACCCATCTATTTCATTTGCATTTATATTACTCCCTAGCTCAAAAATCTTGAGAAAATTTCTACCAGAAAGCAGCTAATTCAAAATGAACATTAGATCCAATTTGTTGATGACCAAAACAGAATTCCCACATCTCTAGTGTATAACAAAAATGTTTTTCAAAACAAAAAAACTTAATTTTTCAGAGAGATCCTACATTATGTTCGCAACGATTCCACATAAATTCAACCAACTATGATCAGATCCAACACATTTAACAAATCCCAGCTGCATGTAATGAGCTCTATACCAGCCAATAAGAAAAAAATCAGCTAACACTCGAATCAATTCCAAAACGTAAGAAAAAATCCACGGATCTTACAAAACTCAGGCAATCGAACCATCATCATCACGAAAACTTCATACAAATACGACAGATCAAGCCATTCAAAAACCAAAATCACCCCATCGCCCACAACTCCGATCCAGATCGGACACATCACACATATCAAAACGAGCTAAACAAAAAATGAATCACAAAAAGGTCCAATCGATCTTCACTATCCGAAAAATTACGCAGAAAAATCCATAATTTAAGCCACCATTTTCATGCTAGAAACTGAGATAATGGAAAATGCAAAAACAATCAATCCACCATTTTACGCTAGAAAGAGATATTTACCTCGGCGTCACGCGATTAGCTTCGTGAGAGAAAGAGAGAGAGATCTATAAAGTGTGATTTATGTATGGCAAAGAAAAAACTCATACAAAAGCAGAGAAAGCTTTTAGCTCCATTTATACTCGTTTTCGGACCCAAGATCTAACCAGGAAGAAGCTCATTATAAATGACGAGTTTACCCTTTCGTCCACATTTTCCACGGAGTATAAAATCTGAAGTAGGTGCGAGTTTAATAAAATACGTAAATGCCCCTGTTGACGTTTTGACGTTTTGTGGTCGTTGGTGGGGTAAATGGTGTTTTATATTCGCGTCGTAGTGGCGGTGCACATGCACCACCGTCAAAACTCAAAACACGTAAAGGTACAGCTATTGGGATATTGTACGCTATGCCCGCTTGATTGTACGCCAACGAACTCTGTGGGATGAGCTGGACAACCGTTGGTTGTAAGTGTAACTGCTTGAGAATGTCATGTCATCTAATTTTCATTTAATTACTCCCTAAACAGTAAACATATATAAATCGATGCGTTATTATCCGAAGATACCAAGGTTAATTTTCTGTCTTTATTTTTTTTTAGTGATTATGTGTTCGGCCGGTCAAATTATTAGGTACTCTTGTTATAAATATGGTATTTTTGTTAAGAAAAATCATACCTTAAAAAATAATATAAATAGAAATATGATTGAGTAAAGCAATCTAACGATTAAGTTGTCATACTCAAGACTTTGTATTTTTCAAAATATAAAAAATTCCAAATTATTATTTTATTTAGTAACATAGGTTAGCAAATATATAGCTTATAAACATTTTATATTTCAATAATTATGGATCGTTCATATGAATTTATCTATAAATACCGAGCTTACCTCAAATATTTTTACATGTATAGGTTTTAAAAAAAATCCTATTGAGATTTCTGATTCGGTAAAGTTATCAACTAATTTTATTCACTTAACTTATCGGTGAATTTTATCAAATATCTATATAGTTAGCTTTTCAGTTATCATTTGTAAAAAAAAAATAAATTATTATATCAAATCGTTTTTCAATTATCAATTTATCAACTCAACTATATATCATGAGCTTTAAATTTATAATCTGATCAATAACTTATTATTAGCTACTAGTGTGTAGCCCGTGCGATGCACGGGTAAATAATATTAAATACTAATTATAAATTAAAGATGATAGTAAACAATATTAACTCATAATTATAAATTAAATATGAGAGTAAACAATATTAATTAATAATTATAATTAAGATGTGGAGTTCATATGTGACATAATTTATCGTATATCAGATGTAAACAATATAAAATTATCTTGTATAAAATAACATAAAAAATGTATGTTTAAAATATTAAAAACACCTAAAATATTATATAACGTATGTAAAGTATCTAAAATTTTATATATCCTTATTGAAAGATGTGAAGTCACCTAAAATTTTTCTAAACTATTTTATAAATAAAACATGTTAAAATTATTTAAAAAAATCTTGCCTACAATATATTATTCAATTTCCAAAAGATGATGATAAGTATAAGTTTAAATTTTAGAATCCACGTGAGTATTACTTTTTAGATCCGTGTATAATACAAATTATTCATTATGTTAATTTCCTCTTAACTTCACGTTGATTTATTGATTCTATTTTATTTCCATACAAAGTTGATCGTCTAATTTTGTTTACCATATTTTCGTAGATATTTAACAAAGTCGATTGCATTTATAAAATAATTTGGATATCAACATACAATTTATAATGGAGTTTTCAAAATTGTGTACTATTAACAAATAATATATTATCATTAAATATATTTTTTTAAATGCACAATTATTGAGACTGAGAATTTAAAAATTATTTTACCTTTCGAAACCGAGTATAAAAATATAATAGATTGGTAAAAAAAATAATAATAAACGTTACCAAGTTTATTATCACACGTTCCAAATAAAAAAATTGTGATGATTAATGAAAAATGATATGTAAAGAATAGCATTCAATATCTTTTTTTTGAAAGGCATAAATATAAAGACCAATATTCTAAAATTTTATTACCTTTTGAATTGAGATTTTATAAATATAGAGACTTAGATTTTAATGTTACTCGGTGTTTATATGAAAACAAATAAAAATAAAAAATACACACTTAATAGATCTTAGCTGGAATTTTTAAATAATAAAATGAATTAAACCCAAAATTAATACAACATTTAATGTTAGTATGATTTTTTAAAGATAAAAATATAAAATAAAAAGACTTACTATTTATAGGTTGCATTAAATTTTCTCCTTTTTTTTTGCTACTATTTTTGTTAAATGTTAATTCTTATTATATATATATAGATATAGATAGATTGCTAAACCTTTTGACAGGATTTTTGCTATATCCATTATGAGATTTCGGGAACTTATGCGACTAACCAATTAAACTTTCTTAAACCTAATTTGCATAACAAAGAATGTAGAGAATATTGCTTCTTTTGGCTCAAAATTTTCTTTATATGAATTAATCAATGATAGTTTGGAATAAAATTTTGATATGCTTTTGCTGATGATGCATAACTCCAAAAATTAGAAGAAGGAAAAATCATTCACATGCTTATTATGTTAAAATGGAAAATATTGAGAAGTAAAAACGTTAGTAATTAGTAACCGTTCACATTGGAAATTGTACTTAATACTATAATTTGGGAAAAAATTGAAAAAAATATTGTAACTTGTGAAATGAGTAACTCGTGATGTTTCTGGTTTTCCTCGTCGAGACTGGAAATTTGCTTAAACACAAGCTATCACTAATCTCATCATTTGCTATTAGTCATAAACTTTAGTTGTTTAAAATGAATGATGGTAATTGGAGAAATTAGATGCATGCCATGAACACCTAATTAACTTTCTTCATAAATTAAAATCTATCATTATATAAAAAGAATAACCTTTTTACAAATTTAGAAACTTTTTCCCGCCAAAATCATTAAATATATCCTAATATAGTAATTGTTGGACAAATCTGAATAGGCAAAAAAATCGGCTCATTTTTTTTAATTTATCAAAACCGTTGTTTGACAATAAATATTTGTTTTTCTTTTTCCTATTTTTAGTATAAATCTACACGCTTATCTCTTCTGTTACAAAATCTCATTGCATACGATGTCACGTGTTTAAAAAATCTCATCCCTTATCTATACAGATTTAAAAAAATAAAATAAAATAGAAACCAAATTATAATTACTACTAGAAATCCATTATTTTTAAAAAGAAAAAATAAAATAAAATAGAAACTAATTCATAATTACTACTGGAAATCCATTATCTACTTTAAGAAGCTAATTTTCATCGGTCTAATTACTAATATTTTTACAAATATTATAAGCTAATCGGTCTAATTACTAATATTTTTACAAATATTATAAGCTAACCATACAAAAAAATATAATAATAATTTTGAAATGGTGTGTAATCAAATTTTTTTATATTCTCTTATATAAAATAATTTTACATTGTTTGACCCCGAATCTATAATTTATAATTATTAAGTATTGTTTATCCTCCTCTTTAATTTATAATTATTTTTTTTGCTTCCTCTTTTTAAATAGGAACAATAGTAGTTTCCACTTCCGTCATTGAGTGACTCAAACTCGAGGTCTATTTATAATATTATTAATTTAATATTATTTCCGTGCATCGCACGGGGTATACACTAGTAAAGTTGAAAAAAGGTCCAAAAATATCTTTTATTTTCACACAATCACCTCAAAAAGATATGCCTTATTTTTTTTATTTTTTTTTTCATTTTTCATTTTCCATCATTCTTATTTTCGATACTTCTTTTTAAGATTATGGCCGATTAAGCAAATTAATTTCAGTCTTGGTGTTACATATACATTGTGGCATGAGGAAGACTGATTTAAGCTGACTAATATTCAAATGCGATGTGTATTTTTCAAATTTAAAGCAACTCAAAAGTGTTATCGAAGGTTGTTTATTTATTGGTTGTTATCTTCCAAAATTACCTTAATATATTTTAGTTTTTAATTTGTCATTATATTTTTATAGATTAGTAACAATTTGTTTATTAATGGCTAGCGCGTTTAAAGCTCATACATGTTTATGAGAAAACGTGGAACCAAACTTGAAGATTAAGAATGAAGGTGATGGTGGGCTCCAAATAAACGTTTTTTGAGTAACATTTAAGCCACTATTAATGTGTCGAGTGATCCAAGAAACAAAAAAGTGCGTTATTAATGATGGGTATAATCCGAGTTTTAGGAATAATTAGTGTGCAAATGTATAAATGTTTAAATTATTATAAGTTATATGAATGTATATAATATTATAATTGTAAGTTAGATAATAGTATCACGTTTAAAAAATTGTTATGAGTGAAAATGAACGTTATAAAATTATTTAACTTCATCACTACATTAATTGCATAAAAAATGAAATGAATAATGTACGTAGTTTTTATTCATTTGAGAGATCCTGGCCTATTATTCATCTTAAAAATTATTTTTATTATTATTGCTGCTGTTGTTTATGCAATTTTAAGAAGTTTGGTTATATCATTAAATATAATTAGCTTATTAAAAATTATATTTAATGAGATGCACAATAAATAGTTTAATAAAAGAGTCTGTAATATTATTTTTTTATACTTATTGAACTATGTATCATATAGTGTGAATTACAATTTGTTAGTTTTAGTAATAAATATTACCTAATAGAATAATTAAAAAATTGATTACACTTTAGTTAACCATTATATTAAATAAATTATTGATTAGATTTTATAAAAATAAAATTAAAAAAATAATTGTTGGATTGTAACGAAAAAACCGAGAAGCCTAAATAGTTTTATTAAAGTGTAATAAAGGAAAATCTCCTTACGAAGTGAGTAGATTGTACTCTATCTAGTAGCATCGAATCTTCACATGAAAGATGTAACATGTAACGAGTTATTTTTAGAATTATTCGTTTCATGTATACATTTCAATCAACGTTCTCGTAAACTACTTTATGTACCGATTCTAGTTTAGAGTATTTTTTTATTTTTTATTTTTTATTTTTATTTTTTAATATTGATGTGCAATGTTCTACCTAGCTATAAACAATCTAATTTTGCGCTATCTGAATTTGGTTTGCTTACATTTTGATTTGGCCTCTGCTAAGAAACTATATTATTTGAAACCAAATATTAAGTGATTAAATTTATTTGAAATGTGGCTATGATTTTAAAGATGATTTTTAAGAATTTTCTAGGTCGATAGACGATGTCCAAATTGATCTATTAGTATTTACCCTTCATTTATAAAGGATTTGATTCTCAATGGCTGAGAGATAAATAATCCCAAGTAGGGATTTTATTTGAGTTGAGTCGACCAGCCAAAAGCTTGGCTCGAGGTTGGTTAGTTCAAGCTCGAGAAAGTCTGATTTGGCTTAACTCGTTTAAATTTGTGAAAGTCAATTTGGCTCGACTCATTTAAGTCTCAAAATCATAAAAGAATTGTTCACGAATACCACTCGTGTATTCGCAATCATGCTTGTCTCCATATTAATTCAAAATATATAAAAAAATGAGTTGTTTGGTAACGAGCTTGGCTTTCGTTTGTTTATTTATTTATTTAAACAAGTCAATCTAAGCCTAATCAAGTTGGCCACGTTGTATAACAATTCTAAATTCAAATTTACAATCTATTATTTCGCTCATCATTCTAATTTTTATTTACATGTCCCATTTATCTATAAGAGATCCAATGTACATTCAGTCATCTATACGTAGATTTAATTGAGAAATATAATTAAACCTTATAAAATAAAAAGAAATGTAGCATTGTAATTTGTACCTCAAGGATAATTCAAAGAAGTAATGTGACATTTAAATTGTTTTATTTTATTTTATGGAAAGCAAGCAACAAAACAATTCAAAAAGAAGTAAAAAACGAAGTATAATATAGGGTAAAATGCCCCAAAATTACAAAATAATCCGATAATAATCAAATTTCTTTTCCAATATAGGCTAAGTAGGAATAAATCCAAAATTTAGCCTCACATAACGGTAATCTAAGTCGCACAATCCTACGATCCAAATTCGCCCAAATACCAAAACAGTGAATCCAACGGTCAAAGCCAAAAGACCCATTGCCAACTAGCCGTTACAAACCGAGCGTTCAAAAGCTCAAACGTTCCTCTTTTCTTCACCCATGAAATGAAACCGGCAAATTATCACTGCAAACCCTAAAAACCCAAAACCGCTCCTCTTAATTTCTCCGCCTCCCAAATTCAATTTTCCGGCAGCTTTGCTGATGGATCAAACCCCCAAAATCGCCGGAGCAATTACTCCAGCAAAAGAAAAAACAGCCCGATCGAGACTGAACGAGTCCTTAAGACATTCTGAGAATGCTAATCCGAACCTATCCAGTCCTGGAGTGAAGTCCGCGAAGAAATCCGCCTTCAAAAACCCTAATCTCTGCCAGGTAGCCTCACCTTCAGCAAAGAAGAAGATTCGAGAGAGGAAGTTCGTGATCGCAAAGAGGAAACCGAGGAACGACCAGCCGGATAAGGCGGCGCCGCCGCCGCCGCCGGCGGCCTGTGAGAAGTGCGGGAAGGTCATCGGGAGATCGAGGTGTCTTTGCATGGCATACGAGAGCCTTCGTGCCTCACAGGAAGATTTTTTTAAGAAAAAAGATGGTGAGATTTGTGATGAGCTGAAGGTGTTTGATGCTGTGCCTGAGAGGAAAGATGCGAAATTGGAGGTTAGCCGAGTGTTTGAAGGGGAATTAGGTGGAAGTAATGGTGTTTTGTCTGAAGTTAATTGGGAGAAGAAGGACAATGTGGATGAGGCTGAGTTGAACAGTGGTGAAATGGGTGTGAAAAGGAGTAGAGATAGGCTGGTGGAGGAAGCTAGAGAGGCTTTAGAAATTTCGGGGTCTGGTCGAGTGAAGAATTTGGTGAAAGAATTTGAGAAGCTCACAGTGCATAGATTCGGAGGTGCTGAGGAGAAGAAGGTGGAGGAGGATAAGGGTGCGGCCGAATCTGAATCATATGGATTGCAAAAACCTTCCAATGATTTAGAGACTCAAATTTCGTCGTCTTCGTTCTGCCCTTCTGATTATTTCCTGACGTTGGACAGCTTAGGTCTCGATTCGCGACGTTCCTACTCGTTAGACAGTGCTCAGGGGAGGTTAGTGTGGATTACAGCTTGAATTACATGAATTATGAGTGAATAAAATGTATGCTTTGTTTGGTGTCTTCTCACATGTTTGTCAATTGAACTTTTATGTACTGAAGCAGCATTTCAACCGTGACTTCTCTTGGCGGTCGAAAGTTGAGACGAAGCGTGAGTGACATTTAACTATACTTCCCTTGAATTGAGATTATTTTTTTTTTTCAACTTTTAAGTGATTTTAATCCGTGTTTGATAATTTGTAGAGTAATGAATCCACTGGAAACCGTACTAGAAGACGTGGGACTAGCAAGCAGCCGAAAGCTACCTCTCAGAGGCCTTTCATGCTTAGGACAGAGGTTTGTCTGATAAGTGATAAATGTCGCATGTGGTGTGTACTACATATTTCCATATATGATTTATCTTATATACTTCTTTATCTTGAATTCTTGGTCTAATAGTTGAATGAAATGCAAGGTAGGTGAAACAAACAATCGCTTTATAGTTTTACTAAGAAGCATTCTAGTACTTATGTGGTATTTTACTGAACAGTTTGTATGTAGATTCAGTTAACAAAAAGTGGGCTGATTGTGACAATGTATAATTATTGTATATACTTCTTTATCTTGGTCTAATAGTTGAATGAAATGTGCAAGGTAGGTGAAATAAACAATCGTTGTATATTTTACTAAGAAGCATTCTAGCACTTATATGGGATTTGTATGCAGATTCAGTTAACAAAAAGTGGGCTGATTGTAAAAAGTGGTTAATGATTCTCTTTCATGATCCTTTGTACCTGGATATGTTTGCCTTATTTCCTCTATGGTTACTAAAGAAGTAGTGAATCAAGTCATTGCAACATACAAAGTCTCACATTGGTCTTACGATCAAATTATTTGCCGCCATAATTGATTACTTGAATGAGTATAATCAATAACTTTACTGGTATCATTGCTAATATCATCAATACAACTTTGTTTAATCTATAGTTATTTATTTGTAATTCGCTTGAAATAACAGACTTGTGATTATTTGTCTATCACAGGAGAGAGGAAGATGCAAGGAGGAAGAATTCACGAAGAAGCTGCGACAAAAGATGGAGGAAGAGGAGAAGATGCGGATACCTATAGCCCAAGGTCTTCCCTGGACAACAGATGAACCAGAGGTAATTTGTAATACTAACGCTCTCTTATTATAAGATGCACATGACTATTTTCGGTCATTTTCTATTCATTCATTACCTTTAATTATTTGTACACATGCATTTGCTCAACTACATTGGAAATTTGTATGAAGCGAGGGTGGCTTATGTTTGCAAGTAATATATTTCTGTAAAATATTTAGATGTGCTTATAAATTATTTAATTTGAAGTTAAAAATGGTTGTATCTCGTCTGAATGGTTGATTTAGTATAGAAATAAAGATGCATAATCATAGAATGCATCAGTAACTACAATTGTGATTTGTCTTATCCCAGTGTTTGGTGAAACCTCCGGTGAAAGAAAATACAAGGCCGATTGATCTTGTATTGCACAGTGATGTGAGGGCTGTCGAGAGGTCAGAATTTGATCACCAGGTATTTTTATGCTTGATTATATAACTTTTTTTCTTGCTTAGTGTGAGTTATTATTATGTTACTAACATGAGGAGCTTGTTTTTATGAAGGTGTCCACGAAAATGAACATGATTGAGCAGTACAAGATGGAAAGAGAGAGACAGCAGAGGGTAAGATTATTATTATCAACACATTTTTTAAAGAAATTGAATTAATACATTGTTATTAACCTGATTGGTTGGGGAAAAAATTGCCATTGTGTACTGCAGTTGGAAGAAGAAGAAGAAATTAGAAGACTGAGGAAGGAGCTTGTCCCAAAAGCTCAGCCGATGCCATATTTCGATCGGCCGTTCGTCCCCAGAAGGTAACTTCAATTGTATTTTTCTCATTTTATATACTTCCTTTCTCCTATTGAACAAACTAAGTGTAAAGCCTCTGGAAATGTAAAAAGGCATTATAATTACCTTCTTTATTTGCCTCAGATCTGAGAAGCACCCTACTATACCGAAAGAACCAAAGTTTCATATACCCGAGAACAAGAAGATCAAATGTTACTTGTCTTTGGATGATTTGTACACACATCAGCATTGAAGTATTATGGTTCTCCTCGTACACACACCCCAAAAACACAAGAAGATCAAGTGCTACATTTCAGCACTGGAAAGATCATCATTTTCGGT
>BKCP01007181.1:3288040-3321164 GCA_008636005.1 Striga asiatica | reverse complement strand
GTGAGGTTTTTAATGTTAGCTGTAGGCTTGTAGCATATTACAGTTTTGTGAGGTTTTAGAGTACAAACCAAAGAAAGATTTTCATTATATAAATTATTAGTATTGTGGGATCATTGTAGACAAACAATTACTAAATCCAGCTGGGTGTGATTTCACCAAATGGTTATAAACTTTGATGTGTTTCTTGAATTATCATACTGCTTACGCAATTTCCATGCCAAGACGACCTTTAACGTCATGAATTTCTGTTATCGGTGTATTTTCACGTTGAATCCAACCCTTCGTACAACCACTAAAGACGTGAATCGTAGCCGTCCAATATTTTCATTTTGTCTTTCTTGGTTGCATATCCCTTTTTAAGGGGTGATTTGGTATAAATTATTTTGGATTTAATTAGATTCGTTGTATAACCAGAGTTAATTTTGAAAAGTTTGGTTAACTACTCACATTTCATTTATGCAAATTAACTACTCACAAACACAAAATCATTACTAAATTAGCAACAAATACATACTTTATAGCACAATTATCAGCTAACTTACCACAAAATCAACCACTCACATCACATGATGATATTTCACTTCCACTCGAGCATGTCGAGCAGCCACAAGACCTGATCCTCCCGATTCGTGGCATCACAAAAATCGAGCTCCACCGCAAAAACGTCAATGGCGGCTCCTTCCCCACAGTGGCCCGTGAAAGCAACGAGGCCCAAGCCCGTATGCCCGAAACAAATGGATGCTCGGGTGGAATGTCAAGATAGTCAAACGCCATGGCCCGATTTGTTGACCAGTCAATGTACTCAGAAAACATTTTAGGGAGTCAATTTCATGCATGTAAAAGTTACTAATTATTTGTAATATTTACATTTTTCAGTATTCTCCATACATTATAAACATTATAGTTTATAGATCATCATTGTCACACAACAGCTTTCAAAATGATGGACCACTCAATCTCAGCTTTTACTTTCTCTCTTCTTGATATAGTCAAGACTCGCATTGCTTCCAAATTTAGGACAATTGATGATCTTCACGGTTTTATTGAACTATTAACAAATTTTACAATTTGTTACTCATTTTCACAAAAGTATATATGTTTATGTATCATATTTTGATGGGTTGTTCATTTTCCTAATATATCTCCCTAAGAAACCATGCAAATATTTTATATGAATTTCCAATACTAACAAAGTCACATCCAAATATCAAAAATCAATTAATATTTCACCCCCAAATTCTCGACATTTATTATTTTCCGGAGTGTGTGAAATGAAAATCAACACAATGTACGCAATAGACAAACTATAATTAATTATTTGCGCGATTTAATTAATATTCATAAGAGAGGACCAAAATTTCTTTTTTAAAAAAAAAAAAGAAGAAAAAATACAGCAACATTTCTTCTTCATTTTTTAACTACTAGGCGAAATCTCAATTTTTCTGAGATTGTGAACCATAAAATCCGACCAATTTCTGCAGAACAAAGACCTGAGTTTTCAGACGCACGATGTAGTCGGCGGCTTCCCGGAACAGCTGGTCGGGATTTTCTCCGGCGTCCTGCGAACGGATAAGGTCTCTGAGGGTCTCCAGCTTGTCGGAAACCACCGCGCCGTCGGCGGCACTATGCGCGGGCCCACGGCGGCGGAATTGAGGCGTCGCAGTGGGGATTTTGTTCGATCTTATCCTCGGCCTCCCGACGGCTGAGATTCTCGGCTTCGAGCCCATCGCGGCGGCGGACGGAATTTGGAGCGGCGGTGTGTAAAGCTGTAACGGATTACGGAGAAATGGGTTGCGAAGGTATTTAATATAAAGTAATGGGGGTACGGTTTGAAAGGTACACACCAATGTTACTCAAGATATTTATTGTTAGGAAATTGCATTTCTAATATGTTTCAAATATTAATAATAATAAAAAAAGGTACATTATATAATAGAAAATGATACTTTCAAGATAATTATTTTTAATGGTTATTGGAACAATATTTTTCACCTCATATTATTATATTTTTGTGGGTCGGGTAATTTTTAAATGGGTCAATCTATCACAATGTGTGAGCGAGAAAAATCGGACGTATACTATCAAAAATTATACTTTTATTCAGTTTAGTAAAGATATTTTTTAAGTACTCGTTTGTAAAAAAAAATGGTCGGCCTAATTGTTAGACCTAACTACTCATTAAGAGCACTATGACAAAAAAAATGAAGAATACAAATTTTATACATTTTTTATTATTCTTACTATTTTCAAATCAATTGGTGACCAGAAAAGTAAATAAGATATTAGTTAATTTAATGAAATTAATCATAAGCCTCTCAATAAAAATCTAAATACTTTCAAGATTATTTTACGAGGTGACATAATCATTTGTATTTAAAAACCATTTAAATTATAAATTATTCCAAATTTATTTTTGATGTAGGTGTATTATTTTCTTTTCTCATATATCATTATTTTTAAAATATCGACCCAATTTTTCGTATGATTAATTGTTCATTTATTAAATAAGGAATAATAGGGGCCCCATTATAATAGGGGCCACTGTTTTCTAATTTCTTCACAGTAAAAATGATTTTAGTTTTTTTTTTATTAGCGTGAAAATTAGAAATAGAACTAAAATTAATAAAAGCTGTAAATATTGAACAATTCAAACATGCGTCCAGCGTCCGGCTTGCCGCAGTGAATTGGGCAAGCCCCCTGCAAATATTCCTGTTTTTTGAAGGGTACTTATGTAAATCTACACAGAAGAAAGCAACAAATTTGTAACCTACGTGAAAAATAGTTAGCGCGGGAAGATGGCACAAAAGCAAGCAACACGGAAGCGCTCTGCGCAGTGGTCCCTCGCCCCATGTGACCCATTTCCCAAAATACCCCTGTGGAGGATTTTTTATTTTTTTTTTCCTCGTATAGCGGCCGATTCTCGTAGCTCTCAATTAATTAAAATCAAGCTGAAAATAGTTTACATTATTTTTACTATAACATCAAATTACAATATTTTCAAGACATATATACATTTCTTATGAAAATTTTCATTTTTCGTCTCTCAGTGACTCAGTCAAGTTTTATTTCACTCAAACAACGAACAAATAAAAAAATTAAAAAAAATATATAATCTCAATTTTATCTACAACTCTATCAATACAATTAAATAGTAATCATTATTATACGTTTTCCTACAAAATTTTTATCTATATACTCACATATTATTAGCTATCAAATAATTTTTTTATATCACATCAATTTTAATTATTATATTTTTATCTTATACTTTCTTTTAAAAAAAAATTCAAAATCCTCAAACCCGCCTCAAAGTTTTGACTACAACTATATATTGGTAGGTCTTCTGTTAGGCCATCCTAACCATTAGGCTTACATGTTTTTCTGACCATATGCGTACTATCAATATAAATTATCATACTTTTAAGTTTTAACTAATAAAAATACAAATATGACATTTGATAATATAAATATATATTTTTATTCATAGAAAAAAACCATCGACCCATCTGACAATTAAGTTTTGTCTCACATAATAATTGTGATTATATGTATATATATATATATTATGTTTGGTAATTAAATAATTTGGCTTATAACTTATTTGGTTAGCTTATAGGCTTCGTATATTCAAATAAGTTTCGTTTCGTAAAAAAGCTCGAGTTTATCCCATAAGTTTTTTTTTAGGTAACTTTTCAAATAAGCTCGTCGAAATTTTTATTCCAGTTAGCTTATCAACTAATTTTACCAAACACTTTTATCATATAAACTAGTTTTTCAGTTATAAATCTAAATTAACTATAAGCTATAAGCTCAAAAATCAATTATAAGTTATAATCTAGTCAGCTATCAACAAACTTATTAGTTAGTTTTACACATTGCCATATATATATATATATATATATATATATAAAAGCAAGATTAATCAATTTGGTAACCTTGAGAGATAAATTCAGCTTACAACAAGAATTCAAGATTGAATTAGTTGCAATTATAAGCATCATTGGGCAATACAAGAAGTTTTATTTAACATACAAATAAAAGTGAATCCAATTTATACATAAACACTAAAGGGTATTCTTGTCATTTTACCCCATGAGGGGCTTTATGAGGGTGGGATTAATGCACATGGAGAGCACATGCACCATGGAAAAGAGGATTGTACCTTTGAGAGAGGGAGATTGCATGTGACACAGAGAGGTGAGACAGTGAAGCAGCATATGAATTGTACAATCATATTCTGCACATTCCCTGCATAGATATATGAATCCAATGCCAGTTGAGCCAAATAAGTGAAATAACATACTATTTTACTATTAATTTAATTGACACATATACATGAAAAAAAAAAAACAGTTGAGTAATTTGATGAACTCATATCATGACTCCATCACAAGGCCCATTATTGAGATAATAATTTATTATTTTGGCATATATTAATATTTATTTTGAGATATATGACAAAAAAGGAAAATATAAAATTGTATCTACAATAATATATGTCTTTGTAGAATAATTTAATACATATAAATTGTTTAATTGTTTGGGAACTGAATGAAAATATGAAATACATAATAAAATATTCCAAACAGTCCAATTTTGAACCGTGAGACAACAATTTTTTTAAGTAGTTTGTTGCTCTACAATTTTTCAATAGAATATTTAATTTTTTCATCGAAATTTTTTTCTTCGGTCAAATAATTGTATTTTCCTTGTAACAATCATATTTTTACATTAAATAAAGTTTGTTATAAATAGGCAAGCAAGTAGGTAATTATCTATGTTTCGAGTTTGAGCTACAATTAAAGAGAATTTAATTTATATACTAATCTAACCTACTCAATAATTTGTTACGGATAATGTAGGAATGTCTACATGTATTTAATATTTTCTTGCCTGAACATAATCTTGGGTAGAAAAGTTAATAAGAACAAAATGAAAATACATTAATTTCTAGTGTGGTACATTTTGTTTTTGACATAATAATTATATCACGTGTTTGCATGTGTTCTTTCCCCGGGTTATTTCGGTCAATTCATCTTGTTGTGGGCGATGCGACCAATGCACGTGATTGCAACGAGATTATTAAACTGTGGGACGTAATCTTCATATCATATGCAGTGTGCAGTGAGATTTTCAGATGCAAAAAGAGGAAAGATAAAAAAGAAAAATAACAATACCAAGTTAGAGTTTAATTATTTGGATCGAGCAAACAATACAACTCAGTTTGGTTCATAAAAGCTCAAACTCTACTCATTCTTTTACTCACACAATTCAATTTGGCTCGTAAAAGCTCGAACTCTGCCATTTGTTTACTTGAGCAGGTTAAGCCCGAATAACTAATTTATTAGACGAAACATCTCAGTATCTTTTTATAAGTTTCAAAACGAATAGTCGAGCCCAACATTCGCAAATGGTCTATTTGCGATTTTAGGTTTGGTAACTATTCGCAAAATATTTTCACTACCCGCAAGTGTATGGTGTAGCTATAGTAAGCGGAGATCAAGGTCGTATTCCACAGAGATTGTTGTTCAAATAATTAAGTACCAAAATATAGACGATTAAATATTATTTAGACTAACTCAAATTTGAATGGTGATTTAATTCTAAACTAATGAAAAACGTTAAACTAATGCTAACAACTAATGAGGCTTATTCGAAATAAATCACGATTGAGAAAATAGATTCTAGGCTAAGTTTTTCTCGGGGTTATTTTAGCAAAGATTTCTTATTCAGTCAAACCTTATTTAATTCTACCAATCCTAGAGATAATCACTAATGTAATTTAACCTCTTTTGGAGCAAGCTAAATCGTTGATTATTAATTGTTATCTATCTCCTCTCGGTCTCAAGATGAACAAATAATAATTCCCCTAACTCCTAAGATTCTAGTTCTCTCAAAAGATTCTGTCAACCTCTCGGTCTGTTTTGTTTCCTACGTTATGAATAATTTCCCAATACTGGTGATTTTAAAATGTAATTAATAAAGTTGATATGATGTAAAAATAGAATATAGATAATTAGAAATGATATTAGTTAAACATAAGAGTGGATAATAGTAAGTAAAATTGATGTGGTGTGAGGATAATTGATTGTTATAATTATATTAATAATATTGACTATTTGTGGATAATTAAGTTGAATTAAATTTGAGTTGGATTTTGAGTTATATAGTGTAAAAAAACTATTCCATCAATCAAAACTAGATATAATTGATAATCAATTGCGTCCTAAATTATCTCATTGAGTTAAAAACTTCAAAACTTCAAGAATCAACTACAAAAAAAACATTAATCAAATTACCACAACAAATTGGGCAATTGTAGATTTGTCATATCCGTTAACTGCAATTCGGGTGTTCTCTTAAATCTTCACCTGCAGGCCGCTAATCGGAAAAAGTGGCGAGTAGATTTAGAATTGTACGATCGACTACTAAATCGAGGAAATTGTCAAAAGTGCCCTAAGAGAAGTAGAGAACCATTCAAGTTTTCACCTGCTAAAGCCAAAACCTTTAAGAAACGATTACTATTTTCATCTTTTATGAGCTAGCCGTATGATGCAAATAACAAATGCTCTCTAATATATTAACAATTGACTTGTTAATTGTTATCCTTTTGCTTCATTTCAAAGGACGGTATGTATCCTTTAACGATTGACTTGTTATCCTTTAACAATTGTGTGTGATAACAAACAATAGCAAATATATCAAATATTGATATATATGCGCATCACCGTATTCACGATCGCCCATAAGCAACAAATTTTACTCGAAACAAATGAAATTCACTACAAAATAAGCCAAAATACTGCTTCTAGTTCGACACCACAAGCATAAAACCTCATCAGAAAACACATATCCACTAAAAAGTCCACTAGTAAAATATCCAACAGAAAGATTACAAAAAAGAAAACAAAAAATGATGGGTAAACTATTCAATTACACTCTCTCCCCTCCTCCAATATCTGCCCCTCCAAAGCCATAGCTTCCACCACCCAACTCGACCCCACCACCGGCCACCGGTTCCTGGTTTCCGGCAAAGTTTCCATTTCCACCGCCGGAGTAGTCGCCACCGCCGCCGGAGAACACATTGCCGCCACCAGAGTAGTCGCCACTGCCGCCAGAGAAGCCATTGCCACTGGAGGAGTTGTTGCCACTGCCACCGGAGAACCCATTGCCGCCACCGGAGTAGTCGCCACTGCCGCCGGAGAACCCGCCAGAGCCGCCGCCGGCCCACCCAACGTTGCCAGAGTAGCTGCCATTTCCACCACCGGAATAATTGCCGCCGCCTCCGCCGGAGGAGTAGTCGCCGGAGGTACCATAGCCACCGCCGTTGCCGCCACCATAGCCCCATTCACGAGGTTTTTCTTTAGCATAGTTCACCGTGATTCTACGCCCATCAAGATCCTGATTTTTGTGATTAGATTTTTAAGTACACATTAAATCATCAAACAAGTTTGGGATTTATACTCTTGAGAAAGTACCATTCTTGAAACTGAGTTACTACTTCAAAAGGTGGACAAACAAAAAAAAAAAAAATACAATCTTTCTAGATGTAGCTTTTCAATCTAAAACTTTTACTGTTCTATAAACTTATTTTCCATTAATGAGTTAACATAAAACCGAAGCTGCTTAAGTACCTGGCCATCAAGTCCCTGGATGGCACTCGAAGCAGCCTCAGCAGATGAGAAGGTCACAAAGCCAAATCCACGAGAATAACCAGTTTCACGGTCCGTAATAATTTTAACTGCAAATATTCAAATAGGAACTCGTAAAATATTGAACGGTTGCCATCTATAAAAGAATCTATCTAAAAACATACATTACCATATTACAAAGTGTATACCCAATATTTCTTATTTACTAAGCATTCATAAAGTATCGGAGTCAATTTAATTTTCACCTTATTAGTATATTTCTTACAAGGTAAAAGGGACAAAAAAAAAAGCTAAGCAATGCAGTCGCATCAAGGGCTTTAGGAGATGATACCGTAATCAACATCACCATAGCGAGAAAAATGATCCCTCACAGTTTGCTCATCCGTTCTATAACCGAGACCTGCAGTAAGATACTAGCATAGTGTGTAAAACTGCCAAAAAATTAAAACAATTAACCACTTGCAAAATGAAGACCAAACCTCCAACAAAGAGCTTTGTAGTCAAATTCGTGCTCATGCTCCTTATCGCCTGAAAAAATGAAGGGTTTGAGGCAGAAAATGCTGGTGTGATATGTTTGCTGACATTGTGTTTTAGCAATGCTCCAACTCGGTTCAGGAAAGCCATTGTTGTACCTAGTACAAGGGTCCACCAAAAACTAAACGATTAAAAATATAGGGATGACAGCTAAAAAAGAAGGGTAGAACAAGAGGTACACGCAAAGACACTAAGAAAATTATGATGCAGTGTCAAACAGAATAATAAGGTGTCAATTGAAGCTTAAGTAAGAACTTATCAAACTCGCAGCTTTATTGAAAATGATTTAATAGGCTCAAATTAAAGGTCAATCCCCAAATATCTTGCGCCCTTTTAAAGGGAAAAAAAAAATCCCCAAATATCTTGTGGGTTTTAATGAACCCTATTATGCTTCTGATATATCATGCCCAGCCAAGAAACAGAGAGAAGGTAAATCCCATTTTTCAAAAGCACAGAAAACCCCTTGTGCTCCACAACAATTCATTAACTAACGGCAATCACACCCAAGAAAATGACAAATACATTACATCAAAAAGCTGTCATTTTTCCCATTTTATTCTGAATAACAGAGTAATATAACGAGCAAAACACCATCGCGAAAACACAGGATACAACAAACAGCGAATAACCATTTATTGACAGCCCAGACAGAAAGTTAGACCTCCTACGCACAGTTCTATATTTCTAAAAAAGTAAAAACGCAATAACATCAACAAAAATGAATAGATCTCTCCATAAACCCTACACCTCATCGATAATTAAAAAAAAAACCTGAATCGACCAAAATATTGCCGCGGAAGATCAAAGGAAATGTAAATGGAAATGGAAATGGAAATGGGGTTTAGGGTTTAAGCAGACAAGCGGGGAGCTTAATTCCTGAATAAAAACCTGGTCTTTTTTTTTTTAGAGAGCGAATCTCGTATGTGGGCAGGTGTACAGTAAATAATTTGTGCTCAGTTGATCAATATCGTTGATTAGAGCAGATGGTCTCAACCGTTAGATTTGTGCAAGGCATTGGTCTCAAACTAGTGGCCATGCTCATGTCAATTGCAAGGGACAGTAATAATAAATCGTATAAACTAAAGCATTAAACGATTCGTGTAAAAATAATTTTTAATATTAATATTAATTTTTATTTTTATGATATGTAATAAATTAATTTATAATAATTAAAAACCACATTGTGGGAAATAAATCTCTTCTATAATAAAGTTTTTATTTATTTTCATTCTACGATTTTATAATTTATTTATCAATGTAAATGTAATTTACAATAAGTTCATTAAGGAAATAAATCAAATATTCAAGAAAAAAAATGATATAAAAAAATCTCTTTTAGATTCTAGTATATTTAAAATCTTAACTAATAATATTTATATTAAATTCGTGAAAGAGAAATATATAGCTTAAAAACTATGTTAATTTGTTGACCAATTATTAAATATATCGATTTACATAATTGTAGGTGTAACAGTTGGAGATATCAATAACTAGCAATATTAAATTAGCACACAATAATATTTAATTATTATACAATTATCATGCATTTTAAAGTTATTTAAAAAAAAAAATAGTGATGTAGCTCTCAAAATAACTCGGTAGACCGGCCTAAGCATGTGGCTCGACTAGGCTGGTCTAGGAGAGCTTTAGTATGTCCAAAGATAAGCTATTCGTCCAAGTTGCTCGTATACGGGCTTAAGGTACCGACCAACCGAAGAACGCGACTTGGAGGTGCAGGCCGACCTCTAGGAGCCCGGAAATACATCCGACCTTGAGGTATTGAGATTGTATGACCCGAGGTTAGATTAGACCTCAGGAAGAAGTCGTGTTATAGACCTTAAGACGAGGTCAAGTCGGTTTGTTAAATAAAAGAGCGAGCTTGAGTTTGAGCTCGAATCATTTAGTAGTACTAATGAGACGATCTTGAGTTTCAACGAGCCGAACTATATAAAATTATATAATTTCGAACCTTAACAAGCTTGTTGAGCCAAGCCGAACCGAGCTCGACTTGTTAACAAAACGAGATTTAAGTTGGCTTGAGCTAATGTATATGAATAGATTAAATGTTATTATATTGTTGAAAACATAAAGGTACACATGTGTATCATTATTTTAAATAATAAAAGTAATTGTTATATTTAATAGAAATATTTCATTATACACATTAATTTATATTTAAAATCATGAAAGATTAAAATGCTTGGAAAAATATAGTTACATTATTGTGAAACTTAAAAATAATTTAAAAAATTACAAATAAAAATTGTGAAGTTATTAACAATATTTATTTTATACATATATTTACATATGTGATTGAAAAGTATTATTTGTAGTAGAATAGTATAAAACTAGAGTGTTATTTTAAATAATTATCTCTCTCAATTAGTCTTTCATTATTTGTTGATATTTATTTTTTATAATTTCACAATACAAATGTAAATTTTTCTATTATATGGCTATTTATGATTAACATTATATGGCTATTTATATTTTAATCATCCATGTAGATGTGGTATAGGCGCATATATACTAATATAAAACGGTTGTTGGAAAAATGTTAAAATAGTAAGTTTGACTGGAAAAATAAATGTTATTTGAAGTAATAATTCAAAACACATGTGCAATAAATGAAATTATCAATCTTTTCAAAAACTACAAATTTTCGTGATTTAATGTTAGTTTAAATTTTAAACTACTACAAACTGATGGCAAACAAAAATTATTAAAATATATACATACCAAAATATCGAATGTCGTAGATATCTTTATTGAAAATATAAAAACCGATTTTTATTTTATTTTATCAATATACTATCCTTTATTAATATGTATCTCCATTCTCCATTACTTATTCCTTCATTGATATCGATCCTTTTTATGTTCATGGATATTTCATTCGCAGAAAATGAAAATCGCTTTAAATTCGTTAATTTACAACTAAGATCATATTTTTCATTCACAAAAGTTATATTCTATAGTTTTTCCAAAACCACAGACAAATATAATATATATGTACGAATTATGCATATTTATTTAAATATGCATGAATTGAGATTATTTTCCATAATTACATTACTATTTCAATAGAGGGTGTTTAATAGGTTCTTCTCCGTGAATTAGGATAAAACGTATTATAGTTGTAAAAAGTTTGACATATAAGCAATGTCTCAAGAACAATAAAATGTATTTTTGTGTATAATAATTTTTCTGGACCAATGCTATGTTGACATAATTTATTCAAAATAATAATTGACATAATAATGTGTAAGTATTTTGAATTGTTGATTTTAAAGATAACGTGTGAAATCACAATATTGTGAAACTAGTGTATTATATCAAATTAAGGGAGCGATTGAGTACGAATCCAACCGGTTATGATCCAACTCGATTGGCTAAAGTGAGTTAAAGTAAGTTATTTTAAATAAAGTAGATTGAGTGATGATTTTGAATTTAAAATTAAATAATATTTAAAATGTAATGATTAAAAGGAGAATTATTGAAAGTGATAGATAGTCAAAATTACATAAGTGAATTAAAATTGATATGATACGTGAGAATTATTGATTTATTTTATTTAATTTATATTTATAAAAAAAGTATGAGAATTAAGTTGAGTTAGATTTTGAGTTAGACGATTGAATATGAAATAACTCAACGTGTTATAATCGGTTAAAACAATCATAACTCATATTCAATCGCCGCCGGATCCATTTTTTTACAGGCATAATTATTGGTCAATGTAACCTATTCATGGTGTCGGAAAACAATTTCAAAGAAAGATAAATCTTAGCCGAGGTTGATAACTCTAATATTGTTCAAATGGTCTTGAACAATAAAGAATCTACAGAGATGCATAGATGTATGATTTTGGCTATCATGACCTCTTGAGGTGCATTTAGGAGGTGGTGATTTGCCACAACTATAAAAGGAAGCCAATTTTGCTTCCTTCATTGTTAAAAAAAATAAAAAAAAAATAAAAAAATTAAAAACCAACAGGAGAAATTGACTTATTAATTTCTTTACCATTACTTTTTCTCATAGTCCCATGGGAGACTGGCAAGTGGCAAGTGGGAACAGTCAACACTCAAAAGGGTCCCAGCAAAAAGCAGCTTCAAAGAAATTCTAAAGTCACACCTACGACCCATTTGACTATTATCATCATCAACAAAGATTTTTTATGGGTTTTCTTTTGCATCAAGCATTATGACCGAGTAAACATCCATGGAAAATTCCTTTGGATCCGCCATTAATACAGGCTTTTTTAGCTCCTGAGGTCCATTCAGTTAAAGGGTCAGTCAGATATTTTTCAGTTTTTTTTTTTCCTTTTTTAATTGCACCCTCTTTCTGCAAGCTTACTTTATTGTGCCTTGAGCAATTGAGGAGCTGAATTTTGCAGTTTTTAACTTCAGCCCTGTTGTTGATTTTTTGTGCTGGAAAAAAATACAGATTCGTTGTTTCAGAATGCCCTGTTTGTGAGTTTTTCTGTGTTGTTTGTGAAATTTGGCTGGGATTTTCTTTATGCTGGGTAGGTTCTTTTGGGGATTTTGTTGTGGTCATCGTAAGTTAATTGAATGGCTGCTTATGAAGCTGTTGGATAGAGATAAGATCTGGGAATTTGTTTTTTTCTTTTCCCCTAAATAAGAAGAATTNTTCTGTGGTCACTGTAAGTTAATTGAGTGACTGCATATGAAGCTGTTTGGATAGAGATAAGATATTGTGATTTGTTTCCCCCCCAAATTAGAAGAATTAGGGTTTCCTGTACAAAATGGGTGACTGTACAGCTACAACAACATCTGTAGTAGAAGAAAGGGAGGAAGAAGATTTAGTTGCTTCTGTTGAAGAAATTGTGAAAGCATTAGAATTGAAAAAGAAGCTTTCAGCTGATGCCAAGAAGATATTGGCCAATCTCGGTTCCCGATTAATCAGCATTAGCCGAGCCGCCGATGAAAGTGAAGATGAAGAAGAGCCCGAAGAAGAAAAAAAACAACACGTCGACGTCGAACGCCAGCTGGACACGATTCAGGACAAGATCATGTACTGGGAAAAGAATCATCAGTCCATGATATGGGACTCCGGCCCTCAAGAAGCTCACGAGTATCTCGAATCCACCGACCAAATTCGGAAAATAATCGATGAATTGGATAAATCGGAAAACGACTCGTTTTCCAGCAACTCACTGATTCGGGCCCACGACTTGCTCCAGCTGTCGATGTCCCGACTCGAGGACGAGTTCCGTCACCTTTTACTGCACAACAGACAGACTCTCGAGCCCGAGCACGTCTCGTTCCGCTCGAGCGAGGACGAAAACATCGATTCCTGCTCGATTATCTCCTCCGGCGACGACTCTGTCGACAGCACGCCGACGGGCCTCCGGGCCCACGACGAGTACGCCACAATCGAGCTCATTCGCCCGGAAGCAATCTCCGACCTCCGAAGCATCGCGAATTCGATGTTCGACTCGAGCTACGGCCGTGAGTGCGTCCAGGCGTTCGCGAGCGCTCGGAAAGACGACGACTGCCTCTCCGCGCTCGGTTTCGAGAGGCTCGGCGTCGAGGACGTCCTGAAGATGGAGTGGGGCGCCCTCGACTCGAGGATCCGCCGTTGGGTCCGCGCGTCGAAGCTCTTCGTCCGCGTCCACCTGGCGGCCGAGCGGGCCCTGGCCGACCGGGTCCTCGGGCCCGCCGGGCCCGCCTGCTTCTCCGAGTCGGCCCGGCCCGCTTTCCTCTCCCTGCTCGACTTTGCCGACGCCATCGCCGCCATCGGGCCCCACGGGCCTGAGAAGCTCATTCGGATCCTTGACATGCGCGAGGCCCTTTCGGGCCTCGGCCCGGACTTGGAAACCCTCTTCGGTCACGGCCCGAATGCTATTCGGGCCGAGTGCGCGGACGTGCTAGCTCGGCTCGACGGGTGCCTTCGGGCCACTTTCCTCGAATTCGAGACGGCCGTGGGGTCGAACGTCTCGTCGGGCCCGTTTCCCGGCGGTGGGGTCCACCCGCTCACGAAATACGTCATGAACTACATGCTAACCCTAACGGACTACGACGAAACCCTAAACGAGGTCCTGCGGGACCCGCAAGGCCCGGATCAAGAAGATGGGTCGACAATGGGTCGGCACTTTCGGGCCCTTACGTTGATTCTCGAGCGGAATCTGGAAGGGAAATCGGGCCTGTACAGGGACGAGGCCCAACAGCACCTTTTCTTGATGAACAACGTGCATTACATGGCGGAGAAAGTGAAGGGGTCGGAGCTGAGGAAAGTGTTCGGGGACGATTGGATAAGGAAGCACAACCGGCAGTTCCAACAGCACGCAGTGAATTACGAGCGTGCCACGTGGAGCTCGATTATTGGTCTGCTGAAGGACGAGGGCTTGCAGAATCCGGTTTCGAGAGGGGTTTTGAAGGAGAGGCTGCAGAGGTTTTACGGCTCGTTCGAGGAGGTTTACAAGAGCCAGACGGGTTGGTCGGTTAGGGACGGGCAGCTTAGGGAAGATTTGAGGATATGGACTTCGCTTAATGTGGTGCAGGCTTACAGGACTTTTGTGGGGAGGCATATGAATCATGTTAGTGAGAGGTATGTGAAGTACACGGCAGATGATTTGGAGGAATATGTGCTTGATCTTTTTGAAGGGTCACAGAAGTCTTTACATGGGGGGCACAAGAGGTGAGATCTTAAATTGGAACTGTTTTGGGATTGTTGTAGTAATTGAAGNTTTAGTTTTTGTGTTCGAAATTTGGACCGTTTTAGTGTTGTGGTATAAAAGAGAAAGCCATAACTTGTATCATCCAATAACTTCTGTAATTTATTGTCAGTTTAGTAGATTAACTTTTGGGGCCTTTTTTCTTTTTTAGGGTGGTTGGCTGTTTTTGTGTTAGTGTATGCCTTTGAACTTCCGTTGGTGGCCTTTTTGAGGAGGGGATAAATTTTACATCATACTTTTAAAACTCGGGTCGATTTGGACTGGATTCTCGGGTCTTCGGATCATCCGGCCAATTGTCATATTACTGGTCAATTGTTGAACCTTATAATTAAAATTAAATTATTTTTATATTATTTTTATCTTATAACTATACATAAAATAATAAGAATAAACTATTTATATGTAAATATTATACCCAAAAGTATTAACAATGTTGTATTTTGTCACAAATATTTACCACATAAATATACATAATTTTATTTATAATAATAAAAAGGTAAAAAAAAAAGTAATTGTTTAGTCAAACTAAGTTGACATGTCCAGGTCAATACCCTGATCGACCAAGACTTGATCGACCCATCGGGACGGTCCGTGTTTCAAAACAACGATTTCCTTTACATAGAATTAAGATACTTTTAAGAATTAATCAACTATTACAAGTTTACAACACATTCGAAAAAAAAAAAAAAANAAATGACCACATTCCAAAAATTTCCATAAAGTGGTCTTTTAGAGGTTTTTTTATACCAAAGAATCTAAAGAAATTTCCAAGCTATTGCAAACCCTCCAACCTTTAGAAAAATATCCACCATTAATTGATTTTTGAAGTACATGACGCTTATGAACATATGCTACTCGATCTAGCAATTGCAGAGTCTCATTCTTAATCCATCACATTCAACATGTAACCGATTACTAAACAACCATAACAAGAGCACAATAATAAGGAAGTATTCAAATGTATTTGAATATCATATTGAAACTCATTTTTTAACTAGTCTACAAATATTAATTCCATGATCATATGTTCATTCTCAAAATCGGGCGATAATAAGGCCTGCCTGAGCCAATTTTCAAGCCTTGTTTTCGACCTTTCGTGCAATTCTTCCCTGATTACGAGACGTTTAAAATTTGAATCTGATCATTTTGCAACAATCACGAGCTTATTTTTCGTTTTATGATACAAAATCAACTATTCATGTCGCTACTGAGCTTTGGATAGTTGTGGTTTCAATAATGCCAAGTTTAAAGAATTTTTTATTGAATATTTTTTTCAAAAGGAAACTTTGAATAGAAAGTACAATAGGCCATTGGAATATGTGTGCTTTTAAAGATTCATATATTCTACTATAATTATTGGATATAATTATTTTTTTATCGGGCTATACAACAATAAAACTTGATAACAAGGTTGAAATACACAATGTAGTTTCCAATAGTTGAAATAAATTGCTTATAACTTAATTTTCTCCCTTTTTGTGCATTCACATAATCACATTTCAAAGGTCATTACTACAAGTTTGAATTTCCTAGTGTCTAGAATATTTTCTCAACTTATAGTCATGATTTGAGTGTCCAAACATGGCATTCGTGCCAAAAAAATGTGCGAAATTGTCAAATTTGTGGTGCCATGCATGATATAAAATATTAAAAAGTAACTTTTTTTTAGGTCACATGCAAAGGAAAAAATAAAAAATAAATAAATATAATATTAGACATTTCTACATTTTCTTGCTTATATTTTGCTTTCAAATCTCCCAAACACACACTAGTATGACAACCCCCCACCCCACCCAACACATACACGCAAAGTTGTCCACGGGAAAGAAGGTTTTTGTTCAGGTTTTGGTTTCAACCGACTCGATGGGTTCAAGAGTATATTAAAAACAAAAGTACTTGTTGACCCGTTTTCTCAATGAGGCCCATCGACCAGGCGGATCGAGTGAATTTTGGCCGTTGATCTTGCAACAAATACAATATCCAAATGTCGAAATTAACAAGTATTCAACGACCCAGAACCGGATATAAAAATTGAAATTGAAAAAATCGACACCAAGGCCAACGGGTCAAGCCAGTTTTGGGTTGGGCAGAGACCTATCGTGTCAAAATACTTCGAAGACTTTATCTTGGTTCGGAATTATGGTCAACAAGTCTGGGTCGGCTAGTCAATGTGTCTAATCTTCAATGGAAGAATAAAATTTAATGTATGATAATATAATTTAATGATTTGTTGTTCATCTTTATATATATAGTTTAGACATTGCATTTAATTCTTACAAGTTACAACTTATATTATATATAATGAATGAACTTTATATTTTAACACCATAAATCATTCCTTAATCAAAGTCATTTTAAATTTTGTTTGGATCGATTAATGAAACATATGGAAATTACCATAACAGGTTTTATTAATTTTGTTTTAGAATGGTGATTTGATTTTGCCATAAACATTATTTTTTCTCTTTTTATTTCAAAATCAATGTTCTTCTATTCATAACATTTATAATTCTTTACTGTTTTCCTGATTTATCTCTCATAAATTGATGAATTAATTTTTTTTTATTTTTTTTTTGTCTTACCAATTTTATACTTTCTTTTCTCTTTTCTTCCTCCTAAGAGCATCTTCAATGCTCAAATAGTATTGTGGTTAATTACATTCCATATCAACACATTAAGCAATGTCACAACTTTTCAGACTTCAATGTACAATGTGATCACAAATATTGCCGTGACATGGACATAATTAATGTTTACAATGTAGAGAAGAATGTGGTTCATCCACATTCTCTTCCACACTCTATCTAGCTAATGGAGAGAAGAGAGATAATTATTTTTAACAATTCAAACAATTTAATTATTAAATTAATTTATTACTAAATATTATAAATTTTTAATATTTGGTAAGTAGAGAATATTGGTGTTAAACTACATTGTGCATTGGAGATAATTTTGAATTTTATAGTTGTAAACTTAACATTTTTCCAACATAGTTCACAATTCATTTAATTTATTGACACATGTCAAAAAAATTTCTATAACAAAGAGCATTGAAGATGTTCTAATCTTCTTAATTGTTTGAATTTCTCTTCTTACTTATTTCATTATAAAACTTCATTTCTGTTTTTGATCCAATGGCAAATTATGAACTTCAGTAATTTTAAATTTGAAATGGACAATGACCTGGATAGGCCGTGTTACCCGGTCATTGGTAGGATCGGGTCACTGCGTAAATTGTTTAAATGGATAATTAATTTTAAAATATAAAAACCATATAATTTTTATTTTTTTAATAATTAAATTAAAGTTAATTAAAAATAATAGAAACCCAAATAAAATAAAAATAGAGTAAAAAGAGAGATTAAGACAAAAAGTTCCACTAATTAGGTTAATTAAAATCAAAACCAAAATTAAAAAACTAGAAACAGTGAGAGAAGAGAATGAAACAGTCGAAAAGAAAACAGAGATTTTGATGAAAACGTTAACAGCTGCAACGCGTTTCTTCTCTAATAACAAACAAGATACAACAGCCGCTGTTCCTCTCTCTCTCTCTCCATTTTCCACTCACAATTTTCCAATTAACGAAAAGCAGAAAAAGGCGAACCCCAAAATCTGGGCTAGGGTTTGGGTTTCTTGTATGGTCGTTGGTGGAGACGAAGGGTCGGGCTTTTTGAGGACCCTTTACCGGTCTCAGTAATGGGTCGTTCCTCTTTTGCCACAAAATGGACCCTCCTCGGCAAGCCGTTGCATTTGTTGGTCTTCATCTGCGTTTTGCTCTCAGCTCAAAACAACGAGGTTTGTGCATTCGATTCGGACAAATTCGCTCTGTTGGACTTTAAGGCGTCGCTGTCGGACCCTTACGACTTGCTCCGCAGCTGGAGTTTGCAGAATCCGAATCACTGCTCGTGGTTCGGGGTTTCTTGTGATTCGGGTTCTCGGGTCGTATCCTTGATTGTTGCTGGTGGAGGTAATTCCCTTTCTTGTGAAAGAATTTCTAGGTTTCCGCTTTATGTGTTTGGAATTAGGCGACGACCTTGTTTGCGCCGAGGTTGGAGAGTTAAAATCTTAGGTAGACTTTCAGCTGCTGTTGCTAGGCTTAGTGAGCTCAGAATTTTATCTTTACCCTTCAATGAGCTAAGTGGTGAAATTCCTTTCGAAATTTGGGGAATGGAGAAGCTCGAAGTGCTTGACCTCGAGGGAAATTTAATTTCAGGCTCATTGCCCGCTCAGTTCAGTGGGTTGAAGATTTTGAAAGTTCTTAATTTGGGATTCAATGAAATTTCTGGGGAAATACCAGGTTCATTGTCGGAATCTTTGGGAGTCCAAGTTTTGAATTTGGCTGGGAATCAAATTAATGGTTCAATCCCGGGTTTTATCGGCAGGTTTAGAGATTTGAGAGGGTTGTACCTTTCATATAATCTGCTTGGTGGATTTATACCCGATGAGATTGGGGATAATTGTTGGAACCTCGAGCATTTGGATCTTTCTGGTAATTACTTGGCCGGGAGTATTCCAAAAAGCATCGGGAACTGTAAAAGGTTAAAATCTCTTATTCTGTACTCGAATATATTGGAGGAAGTTATTCCAGGCGAACTCGGCCAGTTGAGCCAGCTCGAAATTCTCGACGTGTCGAGGAATAATTTCGGCGGCCCTATACCTCCCGAGCTCGGTAATTGCACCAAGTTATCTGTACTCATACTGTCGAATTTATGGGATCCTTTTTTCGATCTTTCGAGTTTAGGAGTCGGTTATTCGGAGGAGAAGCGGTTGTACTCTGCTGATGAGTACAATTTTTACGAAGGTACAATTCCATTGGAAATCACTCGCCTATCTAGCTTGAGGATGGTGTGGGGCCCGAGGGCGACTCTGGAAGGAAGCATTTATAGTTGGGGCTCGTGCGAAAGCTTGGAGGTATTGAATTTGGCTCAGAATTATTACTCGGGAAAAATCTTGGACGGCCTTACCAACTGCACGAAGCTTCGTTTTCTTGATTTGAGCTACAACAGACTAAGTGGTGAAGTTGTTGATAATAACATTCCCGTTCCTTGTATGACTCTATTCGATATCAGCGGGAATTATTTCTCCGGTAATTTTCCCACTTTTAGTAACAAACCTTGCTATCCTGTCCAGTACATGAATCGGAAGTTTTCATATTCGTCCACTTATGTATCATATTTCAGATACAAAACTCTTATCGAAAACTCTGCACCGTTTTGCGACAATTATGATGGCAGCAGATTCATGATCGTACATAATTTCAGTTCGAACAATTTTACGGGGAATGTTTATTCGACACCTGTTGCATCGGAAATACTCGGCAAGCATTCTGTTTATGCGTTTCTTGCCGGTGGAAACAAGCTGACCGGAAGCCTTACCGGAGCTTTTTTCGACAAGTGTGATCAGGCAGGAAGTATAATACTCAACCTAACAAACAACATGTTGACCGGTCAAATCCCAGCCGATATTGCCTCGACATGCAAGAATCTGATTGTCCTGGATTTATCCGGCAATCGGTTTTCCGGAAGCCTTCCTCCCAATACCGGTGACTTGATTTCACTTCTCGTCCTCAATTTGAGCCGGAATTTACTATCGGGCCCCATTCCTAACAGCCTCGCCGGAATGAAGGATCTAAAATCCCTCTCGCTGGCCGGAAACAACTTGGACGGTCCTATTCCGGCAAGCTTGGGACAACTGTACTCCCTCGAACTGCTCGACTTATCTTCCAATTCACTTTCCGGCGAAATCCCGGAAAATCTCACCAACTTGAGAAACCTGAAAGTTTTCCTCTTGAACAACAATAATCTGACCGGAGGACTACCCCTCGAACTACCAAACATACCCACCCTCTCGATTTTCAACGTGTCCTTCAACTATTTATCCGGAACTCTGCCCATAAACAACACCATGATCAAATGCAACAGTTTTATCGGTAACCCTTCTTTCCACTGCCCGGTTCTCTCGAAGTCTCCTTCCTTTACAGCCCAACCGAGCCAAACGGCGAACCCGAATAGCAATTCATCCTTTTCCTCAAACACTACTCAGAGAAAAAATCACGGCGAGTTCAAAACCGTCGAGATAGCCTCCATAACTTCTTCGGCAATCATAGTCTCGATCCTTCTCGCCTTAATTGTCCTCTTTTTTTACACCCAAAAATGTAAACCAAGGTCTCGAGTAAACACGGCCGTCAGAAAGGATCTCGTTGTCTTCACCGATATAGGAGTCCCCTTAACTTTCGAAAAAGTCGTTCAATCCACCGGAAATTTCAATGCGAGCAACTGCATTGGGAGCGGAGGATTCGGGGCGACGTACAAAGCCGAGATCGCGCCAGGTGTCCTCGTGGCAATCAAGCGCCTCTCGATCGGCCGATTCCAGCTAGGCGTCCAGCAGTTCGACGCCGAGGTAAAAACGCTCGGCCGATTACGCCACCCGAACCTCGTGACACTAATCGGGTACCACGCTAGCGAAAACGAGATGTTCTTGATTTACAACTATTTGCCAGGTGGCAATTTGGAGCGGTTTATTCAGGAGAGATCGACCCGGCCCGTCGATTGGCGGGTTCTCCACAAGATCGCTTTGAATGTAGCGAACGCGCTAGCCTACCTGCATGACCGCTGTGTGCCACGTGTACTCCACAGAGACGTGAAGCCAAGTAATATACTGCTAGACGAGGGTTTTAATGCGTATTTATCGGATTTCGGGCTGGCTCGACTTTTAGGGAACTCAGAGACACATGCCACGACTGGTGTGGCGGGGACTTTCGGTTATGTGGCGCCGGAATACGCGATGACGTGTCGGGTTTCGGATAAGGCTGACGTGTACAGTTACGGTGTGGTTTTGCTAGAGCTGTTTTCGGATAAGAAATTGCTCGACCCATCGTTTTCTTCGTATGGGAATGGGTTTAATCTCGTGGCTTGGGGGTGTATGCTTCTGCGTGAGGGCCGGGCCAGGGAGTTTTTTGCGAGTGGGCTTTGGGATGTGGGCCCTCACGATGATTTGATTGAGGTGCTGCATTTAGCGGTGGTTTGTACGGTGGAGTCGCTTTCGACGAGGCCGACTATGAAACAAGTGGTTAAGCGGCTGAAGCAGCTTCAGCCGCCATCTTGTTAGGGAAAAGGGTTGAATTTGTAGCTCCTTGTAAATTCACAGTGTAGTTTTNNAGTCTTGATGATAGGTAGGTTTAGAGAGTGCAGATAGTTCGTTTTTTTCGCACATTGTTGTATACTTGTAGCTCTTTTGCTATTTTGTTGTCTGAGAAAATGAGATTTCTGAGGAAGAAGAAAAAGAAAAAGAAAAATCTTTTTTCATGCTTGAGTGTGAGATCATGTGGTTAAAGGCCTCTCTCCTTATGATAGCACCAAAGCAGGGTTGAATCTTTCTTGTAAAGAGATATCAGGTAATGCTTGTTTTTGCAGATTGAACTTCTGTTAGAATGTGTGTAATATTTCCTTCGTTGATCGATTTTCAATGATTTTGAGGCTTTGGCTTTTGGTTTGGGGGAATTTCGGGTCTATGGCTCTTGTTTTGGGGGAAATTTTGATCGATTTTTAATGATTTTGAGGCTATGGCTCTTGCTTTGGGGGAAAATTCGGGGCTTTGGCTCTTGCTTTGGAGGAAAATTCGACCACACATCGTGTGGTGTTGAATTATTATAAATTTTAACAAAAAATGTGGAGAGTATATAGGGTGGGTTAGTCTATGTGGCAAAATTGATAAGCTAGTTGATAGTTTATAAGTAATTTTTGAGTTCATATCTCATATTTTATGAATTATAGCTGAAAAACTAACTTATATAAAAAATTGTGTGGTAAAATTCGGTGATCAATTGACTGAAATAAAAATTTCAACAAATTTATTTGAAAAGTTACCCAAAGAAACTTATGAGATACTTTCGAGTTATTTTAAAAAAAATTGTCCTACCAAATAATGTTTGAGGCATATTTGAATACAATAAACTTATAAGCTTACCAAATTAGTTATTTAAGCTTTATTTGAATAAAGTAGACTTAATAGTAATTGATTTGATGCGCAGACGAAATAGAGAATCCAACTGGAGAGTATTTAGCAACATATCTAGTGTAATTCCACCATTTCAGATTAGATAGTTTTAGAAACACTAATATATATGTTGATTGGGTTCAGATTGTACTAAAATGGTCCATAGTTTTATTAAAAGATGAATAAAAACTGAAGAAAATAAAATAAAACAAGAGAGGTGAGTGTTCAAGTGGGAGGATTTGACAACATTACATTTTAACATTTACCAAAAATTTCTAGTGGATTATATACAATTTTACAACATCAGACAAAACATAGAGCAATCCAAAATGATTTTAACTGAAAAGAGCTACAGATCCCTTGAAGGTCACAACTCACAACATAAAGCTTTTCCTTACAAACCCTTTCTTCTTCTTTCCCATACATTAAACAAGTCCTCAAACTCTCAAAACCTAAAGTCTACATAGTTTTTTGCAACCTAGTACAAGAGGACATATCACAAAAGGGGAAAAGGGTTGACAACAATATGCTTCAACGGGTGCTCCACGTCACCACGAACCCCACCATGCTCGAGAAACTCCTTTGGCGTGAAAAACAAGCCGTGGCATACACACACGATTTTAACATCCTCGCCTTTTTTGTAACCGTACAAGAATCCTTCGACTCTACGGCCATTAGGCCCGACTTCTCTAGTGGTCACATATGGCATGTCGCGCATCGTGTTCTTGACGTGTTGACACGTGGCGCTTTTTGCTTCTCTCTCGAGGGCTCGGCCAGCTGGCTCGTGTCCCTTTGGAATCTGCCTGCTGGAACTCGAAGGCGACACCTCAGCATTTTGTTTCGACCCTGTGTAATAAAAAGGACAAGAAAAATTGACTCGAACATGAATACGATGAATGATGGCTTATGTATCTCACAAGCTTAAGGAAAATATTCAAACTGCTCGACAAAAAATAGTTGTACAATCTCGGAGATAATATATGATTTGATTTTCAGTGTGCCAAATGAATAAGCCCTAGATTCACTTCCTCTATTTTGTACTTCATGGGATAACATTTAAGAAAAAGAAATAATCATGATATAGATATAAGTATTAAAACACAGAGATCAAGTAATTGTTCACTTAAAAACAATGTAGGAAGTTAATTTTGTGGCAAGCCAATGCAAAGCCACATTTATTTATCTACTATGAGTGGATGAAAACCAATACCTCATGCTCATTCACTGAGTAACATAATCAAAAGCTAAAAAAAATCTGAATTTTCAATTTCAGCTATATATTTTCTACACCCCAGCAGGGAGCAACTGATTGAAACTAACTAACGATCGACGGTCGAGCATGTGACGAAATCAACTGAAGTCAAACATATGAATTTCAGACATTTTACAGCCTTCACATAATGTCTAGGTGCATAATTTCAGCTATTTTCGACTCGTTATACAGTTCTTACAAAGAATGCATATTTTCATATGAAAAAATTAGTAGCGTTAGCCAAAAATAGAAATGCTCACTCGCAGAGTAGAAATCGACAGAATTCGATTTGATCTGTGAATGCAAAACATCTCATTCATCATGATACAAAGAGCTGCACCAAGATAAACAAAATTCAAACCAATAACACCAAATGCACAAATTCCAGCATCCAAAACAGAATAATACCAAACAAGATAAACAAATATCAAACTAAAAGACCCATCATTTATCATCAAATCATCTTCTTCAATCTTCATCCTTTCCTAACCAGACTAAAAACCCCAAGAAATTTGTGTTTACCTTCAATTAGATCAGACGAGCCAGACGAACCGCTCCTCATCGGCCCACCCGACCCTTGAGACGACGACTCGACAGCCTCGCGCGGCGGAACATTTCTCCCTCCGCCGCCGGCGTCCCTCGGCGGCACCCTCAGATTCCTCATCCTCTCCATCCTTTTCCTCCTCGCCTCCATCCGCCTCGCCGTCAGCATCTCCCTACGCCGGCGCCACTCCTCCTCCGTCCCCGCCGGCAGGGACCGCGTCCTCGACAGCGGCGCGTGCAAATCGACCCCCGCCACGCGCACTTGGGGCCCCGCCTTCGCCAGGGCCACGTCCGCTATGGACGAGCAGCGCTTCAGCTTCTTGCTCCTGGTGGGGTCCACCCCGAACCTCCCGTTCATCGACAGGCCCAGGCCAAGCTCCACGTCCTCGTCTTCTTCTTCTTCCTCCGCCGAAGGCTTCTTGTTCTCGGTAGGGCACTCGCTGCGTATTTTCGTGAATCTGCGGAGCAGATCGATTATTTCTCTGTTTTCCTCAGCTCCCTCCATTTAATAGTTGTTCGAGCTCGAGAAAGGGTTGCAATTTTTGGTGGGGATAAACCCAAATTTCAGTTGGGGCTCACCTTGTTTGCCGGGGAAAATGGATAAAGATTGGATTTTGTTTCTCAATTCAAGAAAGGGAAAAATTGAGAGAGGGGGAGAGAGAGAGAGAGAGAAGGGAGGAACAGAAAATACTGGGTTTTCAAGGGGTCAATCGGAGAACAAAAGGGGCCATCGGAAAAATGATGGAAGCCATTAGAGATAGCAAGCTTGAATTTCTGTATGATTGAAGGGCGGAAGAAAATGTAAAGAAATAAAACAAAAATGGCGGAGAGTGAATGAAAGGAGAGAGGAAGGATATATTTTTATGTTTTAATTCATTTTTTGGGGGGTAAAATTGTGAAAAAATGGAAAAGGTGTCGAAAGCGTAACGTAGAAGGGCGAGGAGGGCGACACGTGTTGGATGTAAGATGATTTGGGTAGCGACACGTGGTTGAGACAAGCAGTTTTCGAGGATAGACCTTTGCTATTTTTCTTTTTTTCTTTATTTATATATAAACTTAATTAATTGATTAATTATTTTGAACCAACAAAAGAAGCTTTTGCATCTGCTTTTATTCACAAGTTGCCACCTTCGTCTGTCTCGCTTCGACACGCCGCTGCTATTATTTATTCTAAATCCTTTTTCTGTTTCTGTTTTTTAATAATTGAGAGCCCCTTCTAACGTTGTAATATTATCGAATAATTTTTATACTATTTTATTCAAAACCTAATTTAAATATAATTAATTTAACTAAAATCCTTCATTATTATCTTTATAAAATGCATTTCCACGGAAAAATATTACAGAAGAAAAAGTAATAAAAAATATAAATAAAATTAAAAATCATAATTTAATTAATGAAAGAAAAAAGATTTAAGATAGTAAATCTAAATATTATTAAACACTTATTTATAAACAATATCTGTGATTTTTCTATCGTCAAAATCTCCATCATCATAATCCATTATTTTCAAATTGAAACTTTGTAATATATAAAATTAATAAAAATTATAACAAGCCTCAAGTCTTCAAGGACAAACTCAATGATCTTTTCTCAACACCTTTCGATGGTTTGTACGTTTTGGTACATCACGATGCGATTTATATCAACAAAATAATAATCTATACAATTATCAAAACAATTCAAGATTATAAAAAGTAAGAAAAATAAATAATAATCTTAGAGAAATTTTACAAATAAGCACAGTTGGGTGAATGGTGCTGCCATGGCTCAATTCACTGAATTTTTGTAAGTTGATGACGTATCTTGGAAAAAATTCGTCTCCAGCTAAAACCAATTACGTTCTTTGGTAAAATAAAAATGTATAATAATTTGGTATGGTCTAATAAATGTTGCGGTCGCGTACTTTATTGAATCAAGTTAATTCATAAACTTCACTTTCCTTCAAATTGAGTTTAACAAATTTTTGACAGCAAACACGCGGGAGTTGTTGCGTGAAGATGTGCACCCTATAAAAAAAATAATTTAAATAACAAATTAAAATAAATACATTTATCTTATCAAAATGAAAACCGGAAAAATAAAGTTTACCAAATTAAAATTAACTCAAAGTCATAGGAGACAATTCCAAGTTTTCAATCATATTCAGATTTTCAGGATCGACTTTGAGTTGAAATTGAATCAGTCGGAGAAGAATACCTGGTCTTTGTTCTCATCCAACACCCTGAGTTTGCCAAATGTAAGAAAAAATTGGTTTTGTACCGATTTAACGATTTCTACTTTTCGTAAGTAGAAGACTTAGAAATTCTCAAAACCTTTTTAAGGTGAATGAGAAATTATTTTTAAGTGTTATATGTTAATTAATTGAGTTTAAATAATTCAAAGGTTGTAGGGTTCACAAACATTCTGTTTTGACAAATGTTTGGACGAACTAAACGAGCCATAATCATGCATTATGTATGCTAGAATTGTAGAAGGGCTCATTGCGGACAAGTAGGAAAAAACAGAACTCGATTCCGAGTCCGTATGAGCTCGTACGAGCCCGCGGCGCACGGCCGCGCAACTAGCTGCGGATATCAAAGGGTCGTAACCCTTGGTGACCATAAGGTATCTTTTGGCCACTAGATGCATCCGTTCTCGTTCGGGTACGTCCCAAAATGTGTCTTTTGATACTTAAACCTCTTAGAAGTATTTCCCTACATCTATAAATACCCACATACTTGAAATCATTAATGACTTGAAAAGTGAAGAGCTCTTGCATTATATTTTCAAAGTTTATAAAGTATATTGTATTCTTTGATTTTTTCGTTGAGTCTTGAGAGTTCCAAACAATAGTAGTGTTCGCCGAAGGCTTGTATATTTGAAGTACCGCTATATACAAGTCGAAAGTCGTTGTATCTTGGAGGCGTTTGTCGTAAACCGTGGGTATTTTATGGGGCAATTTCGTCTTAAGGAGAACGTAATTGTTACGTGCCTCGACTTTGATTTTTTGTTTGTTTTCTTCATTCTCCTTAAGCCGTCTTTTTGATATTCACAAACAACAAATATACTACACCAAACTTATGTAACCATTGAAAAAATAGGATGAAAAATGATTTGAGAATAAGATTATGCAAATGTAGCTTGATAGGAGAATTAAGTTGTAGCGATTGATTGGTGAAAGTTGACACCAATTTATAGGCTTATACATTCGCTGTTGTTTTAATTACGAGAATTTGCAACTGTAATTATTATATTAAGTTATCAATATTAAGAAATAATAAATAACTAAAATAAAATATTAAAGAGTGCAAAGTATGTGGGGATATTTACATGATAGTAATCAAAACTGGTATGAGTTTTACTTATTTTCTAATATAATAGGTTGTATTTTTTTTTAATTTTTTTAGTTTACATACGCCTTTTGTAATTGTAAAATAAGAAAGTGAACATTTTTTTCTCTTATTTTGGCAGGAAGAAATTAGGGTTGGAGGAGCTGGTGAAATAGTTATTCATTGTTATTTGTGAATTTCTCCATTTTCTGAATGTGTTGTATTTATTGTAATGTAGTTTTTTTTTTCTGCATGATTATTGATTTAGTGAGAATATCAAAACCAATATGATCTTCCAAAAAAAAAAATTGGATGTTTTTGTAAATTAATTAGCTAAAAATGTGAGAATGAAATCAGTTTTTAGCATAATCAATCATTCATTAATTAGTGAACTCGCTAATGTTTTAATTAAATAAATAGTTTTTGTAAATTGCATTGTAATATTTTTAGGCACTATGGTTAATAGACATTAAAAGAATTAATGGGATTTTTGCTAATTGACATCATTAATTACATGGGTAAAATAATTTTTGGTAATTAAAATTACAATAATGTGATTATTGTGCAGTATTGTAACTAAAAAGAAAAAAAAAATCATATGTACAGGTTTTTGGCTGGAATGCTACATATGTTTTATTTAATAAGTTTTATTAAATGATTTACTAACAATTAGGTATGTCAGTATTTAAAATGAGAGTTATATAATAGTTTGATTGAGTTTTAAGTTAAATGATTGAATGTGAAAGAACTAAATCGATCATAATCAATTTTATCTGTTATAATTCATATCCTAAAAATCCAAAGTCCATTGAATTATAAAAATTGCACAATCTCCCATAAAATCCAACAAAGTCATACTTTTTAAAAAGTGCTAAAAAGTTCTTACAAACTTCAACTAAAATGTCCCGTATGTTGTATACGATTTTGCTAGTGGAACCCACCTTCTATATACAATAAGTAAACAATATCATATGAATGAAATATGGTATAATTTACTTATTGTATATAGAAAGTTGCTTCCACTATGAAGTCATCCGTTAGATATACCGATGTTGTCTAATTGCAAAGCCTAAGTTGGATTTAAGGTGTGATTGATGGAAGATATTTCTTTTTTTTTTTTTTCTAAATTATTTCAGTACAAATTAGAAATGATAAAATTATAAAACCTAATTAAAAAAAGGCGTTATAATTTATAAAGGAATATAAAATTAAAATATAACGGTTATTTGAATTAATAATAAAATAATAATTAAAATATATAAAGAGAAAAACAATTTATACTTATGTATGTGATTATAATTATTATTTGTGTGAGTGGGGTTGTAGGTAAAAAAAAGTTTATAAGGAAATAAATGATATATTTTGTGAAAATTTTTGTTTCATTTCTTATTTCAATAAGATAATATTACATTTAAAATACATGATAAATCACATTTAAAAAATATATAAATAATAAATTACGAGTCATAAAATAATAAAAAAGTATTTAATAATTACACCTAAAATATATGAGTAGTTACCAAAGCTTTAATTGATAGTATATATGAGTAGTTACCAAAGCTTTAAAATATATGAGTAGTTACCAAAGCTTTTATAGATAAAACATAAAATAAACCCATAGCATTTTTTTATAAAATAAAAATGTTTCGTTTCTAATTTTAACAATGTGAATGTTAATTGACCAAATAAAAATATAACAAAATAAATCCAACCGCCACGTAAATCTCTAGTAGCAATAATTGATCAGACAAATAGTACAATATCATAAGAATTCATTCAACGTGGGATCATGAACATATACAAGTCGTGTATAAACAATTAATCTATATATGTCGATTGTTGTACTAAAATGGTCCATACTTTTATTAAAAGATAAATAAAAATTGAACAAAAGAAAATAAAAGAAGAGAGGTGAGTGTGCAAGTGGGTGGGTTTGACAACATTCATTGACTCATTGTCCCCACCTTTTTTTTTTTCCCCTAAAAAAAACCATGTTCTCGAGATTGGTTTTTGACTCCAAAATAAAAATAAATTTTATGCAAGTTGCCCAACAAGTGACCTTAATGTAATTCCCATATAGCCAACTAAATCAGCATTTACAATGTATTCGGTCTAATTTGGCTACAAGTATTAGATGACATAGATAAGATTATATAAAATTAATAAAATTTATTTCAATGCAAAGAGACTAGGTCTCTACTTGGGTCTAAAATAGACTTAAGGGTAGACCGAGTCTTTTTTTTTTACTGTCACATCAGGAAGACCCAATTTACTTTTGTTTGTATTGGAGAATACATTTTTTTTGCTAGTTCTATTTCTTAGAGCATCCACAATGCTTTGGGTTCAATCCCAAAAAATTGTATGATATCTAAGAAATAGACCCAGTCTTAAAAAATGTGTTCTCCAATGCAAATAAAAGTAGACTGGGTTCTGTTGATGTGGCACCCAGAAAAAGAGACTCAGCCTCCCCTTAAGTCTATTTTAGACCCAAGTAGAGACCTAGTTTCTTTGCATTGCAGTAGATTTTGTTCATTTTACATAATTTTATCCATGTCATCCAAGACTTGGGTTTATTTACATGCCACATAGGCAAGACTAGACCTAGACATGTCCACGGGCCGAATCGGTCCAGGAACCGACCCGCGAACCGGTCCCGGCCCGGACCAAACTGACCTCTTAAGGGCCTGTTCGTTGAACCGGACCCGTAGGGTCGCGGTTCGGTTAAGGTTAGCTATTTATTTTTTTGTCCCGGCGGGCTGGGTCGGGCCGGGCCGGGTCGACGGGTTGGATGGCGGTCGGCAATGTATTTTTTAGCGGGCCGCACTGGCCCGGAACCGGCCAAAAACCGGCGGATCTGTGACCCGGCGGTTCAGGGCCGGTTTGGACCCGCGGCCCTTAGAAAATGCGAGCCGGTCAAGGGTCATGAAATTGCGACCCGTGGACCCAGCGGGCCGGGCCAGGCCGTGACCCGGCCCGTGGACTGGCCACCCCTAACTAGACCCAATGCATTGTAGATGCTAGCATACAATTTTTTGTGATTGAACTCAAAGCATTGTGGATCTTTATTGAGTGCGTGCTTGTTTACAAATTAATCCGCTTAAAATAAGTTTTTTAGTTAATTATGATTAATATTAACATACGTGGTATATTTAGTTGTTGGTAAAATTTTGAGTTTATACCTTTTAATATAAGTATAGATACATATCAACCCTATATATTATTTTCACTAAAATGGGCACTCATGTTATGAGATTTACATTTATTAATTAAATATGGCCCCTCAATAAATAGATTAGAGTATGTTAGTATCCAATTATTTTGATTAAAAAAGTTGGCCAATCAAGACTATCTTAATCATATCATAAGTCACTAATGTTTATTTATGAAGGTAAGGGTTATTTTCATTAGTGAATTATAAAAGTATTCAAATGAAGATGGACATTAGCTGTGATTGGATTCGTGATAAGGGGTTCAATTGCTGAGGAACAGAAAAGAGCTCCTAAACTTGGGCTGGGCTGCACAAGAAGAAATGGCTAACAGTTGACAATGAAGGGCTTATTGGGCTAGGACTGAAATGGATCAACCGAGCCCATAGTGACAAAGTACAGTACAAGTTTTTACTGCTAGTCCATGGTAATATACAATGAACCGCAGTGTCCACATCCACTCTAGGGTTTTATCAAGATTAGATTATCGCCTTCACATGTCCGTCGGCCGCATTCACATTTATGGTTTCAATTAGCACCTAAAATCATTTCTATCCCTTTCGTCCCTTTTCATGAATTCCTGCTGCTAGAGCTTTTACTTTATTCTTTGGAATCTCAACTATAGCCTGAAGCTTTAGATTCTGGTGGTCTATATTGGCCAATTCAATTCATATTTGAATTTGAGAAAATGGCCACTTTAAACCCTTTTGGGCTTCTGGGTGATGATGATGCCGAGGACCCATTGCAGCTTCTTGCTGCCCAGCAGAAAGCTGCGGCGCCAACTCCAGCTAGGGCTCCTGCTCAATTGAAAAAAGGTCCGGTTAAAACTGAACCGGAGGCTAAGTTGCCGACCAAGCCAGCTCCTCCGGCACAGGCTGGTGAGTGATCGGAAAGCAGTTTTTTTATGTTGAAATGTGTTGTGTTGCTTATGTTTTTTTTGTCTAGGTCCGATTACCATTTTTTTTTCTTTTGGTATGATTCTCATTTCTGTCATTGTTTGTTATATGTAACCATAAAGTTTGTACGCGTTTTCAAATTGAACAAATTCAAAAAGTTTGTTCACGCACGCCTCATTTACCAGATTTTCTGTATGCGTTTTTCAAACTTTTAAAAGTAGATTAGATTGGATTAAAAATCTGACGCGATTTGTAATGAAGGAAAAACGGAAATATAAAGGAAACAAATTTTATCAACACTGTGATTTTTAATGAGCAAAAAACGGATCTGATTATTGCGTTACCACCACTGTCCGAAAATCTATTTTTAGGAATCATTAAATGCTGTTGGCGGAAAAACCTTGCTAAAAATGTAAAATGGTTAATCTTTTAATATAATAATAGATACGGTCGAGATCGATGGAGTTCTCCGTGGCCGGCGGAAGATATAGAAGATATCCTGATCGTGCATAATTCGCTCGGATCTGGGTAGATCTGTGGATTTTTGGGTAGATCTTTCATATGTATACACAGGTAAACCTTAATTCAATTTTATATTTAAGTTATATATTTTGTTGATTATATATTTAAGTTCTGTGATGAATTATTTACTAACTTAATTTCAATTTTTCTTTAAACAATTTGTTTAATTCCGACTCTACCCAAGTCAATGTCTTAAGCCGGGCCTGGTACACAACGGGAGCAACTCTTTTCTAATCGCGCCACTAAGGGTCCTCGTAGATCAGAGGAGACATGCCAGCCGTAAGTGATTTTTTTCCTATTTTAATTTTATTTTTAAAACATGACCAAAGTCCAAACGCAAAATAAAAAGCCCTCAAAAAATCCTCTCGCCAATACCATTCTCCATAAAACTGAAATTACCATTCTCCAGAAAACTGAAACTAAAAGAAAACCCTAACAACTACCATTCTCCAGAAAATGAAAATTGAAAACCTGACCATGATGAGATCCCTTCGACTGGTCAAAAATGGTAACATA